>JASXSY010001421.1:0-504033 GCA_034509805.1 Sipha maydis
AAATCGCTATTTTATGCAATTTCGTAAATATTTAAATTTCAAACAGTCATAAAATTTTTTCCTCTAATTCCGGTAGAAATTTTTTTAAAGATTTTTGAAGAGTAGCTTATAGATAACCTAGTGTTAAAATGTTGAACCTTAAGTATGAACAGAAAAAATTTTATGAATTTTTATCTACAAAATAACTTGCAAATTATCGTGATTTTTACACATTTTATACAAATTTGAGCATTAAGGGCTTATAAAAAAAAATTGAGTTAACCGATCACCGATATTTTTAAGTTACGATAAGTTTCACTTATTATAAACCTAGTATAAAATTTTCAAGTGTTTTCGCTCAATCAATTAAATTTTATAGATGTTTAAAAACAAATATTTTACAAAAATCGAAAATTTAAATTGTCTATAAATAAGTCAAAATACTTTGAAAACTTAACTATGTATATAAAACGTCAATATAAAGATTTGGTGAAAATTTCAAGTTGTTGCAGTTTTTTCGTTTTTGAGTTAGAGCATTTTAAAAAAAACCGATATCTTTGTCTGTCTAGAATATTATACATTATATTATATTTTACATGTAATTTTATGTCAATATTCGCTGTTCAAACGCTTATAAAAAAAAATTGTGCCTATGGATTTTAATAATTTTTGAATGACTTTAAGAACTACTTCTGTGGAATCTTCTATTAAATTTTCAAGTATTTTGTACGAGCCAAATTTTTTTTATCACCGATTATAAAAAAAAATGTAAAAAAATTGAATATTTTAAATGCCTATAAGTGGCTTAAAAATCAATATAATATTTTGAAAAAAATATGACATAAAGGAAATACCAATCTTAACAGCTAGTAGAAATTTAAAAAATCTGCGACTTATACTTTTTGAATGATAAAAAATATTTAAAATCGTTTGAGAATAAATTGCTATTTTATGCAATTTCGTAAATATTTAAATTTCAAACAGTCATAAAATTTTTTCCTCTAATTCCGGTAGAAATTTTTTTAAAGATTTTTGAAGAGTAGCTTATAGATAACCTAGTGTTAAAATTTTGAACCTTAAGTATGAACAGAAAAAATTTTATGAATTTTTATCTACAAAATAACTTGCAAATTATCGTGATTTTTACATATTTCGTATAAATTGGAACTTTGAGCACTTATAAAAAAAAATTGTGACATACGATTTTAGATTTTTTTTTTATCAGTTAAGGAACAACTTATAAGAAACCTTGTATTAAATTTTCAAGATTTTCTGGGTAGCCAAAAAAATTTTATCGTTATTTAAAAAAAAAAATACTTAAAAAAATTTAAAATTTCAATTGTCTATAAATAGCTCAATAAAAGTCAAAATACTTAATGGTGTATGGAGAACGTTAATCTAAACATTTGGTGAAAATTTCAAGTATTTACATTGATTAGTTTTTGAGTTATAGCAAAATAAAAAATTTGATTATGTCGAAAACTGGTTACCAAATAGATTCACTTTTCTTTCAGAAAAGTTGCTACATAAGGCAATCGAAGCATTTTTACTGCCCCAAATCGTGTCGACAGACACAAAAAAAAAAAAAAAAAAAACACACATCATTGTAAAATCAATACGAGTACATTCTTCACTCCGTTCAGAATCTAAAAAAATTACTGTATTACAGGAGGCTATAAATAAATACACTAATGGAATGATACAAGACCTAGAATATTTACAAATTGTATCACATCATTTTAGTTAACTATATATATTTTTGGATTATAAAGTATAACGATTATGACTATGAAAAATATGATCATTTTATTATTACTTATTAAGTATAACGATTTTTTACTATGATTTAAAATTTAAATATTTAATATTTAATGTAGATAATTATTAATTATTATTATGAAAAATATTACTTATTAGGTATTTTTAATAATATATCATATTAATTGTATACTACTACTTGATTTTATCCACTGGCGGAGTTTACAGTAAAAAAAGGTACTTGTGGCGGAGTTTACATGCGCCCAAGATATGTTATACTCTAAAGCGCGTCACATTATGCTGGTTGCCAGCTGCTGCTTACCAGCGACTGGTAGTAGTACCAGCAAGTAGTGGCGGGCAATCTTGTCACATTACTGTTGCTGCTACTTGCACTTTCCAGTTATAAAATATCTATAAAATATCTATAAAATATGAAAATGGATGGGGAACACAGGGGATATGTGTCTTTAAATTACATCTTATCTTTATTTTAATGATTAATATTACCGATACCGTTAATAAACATCAAATGCACTAAAAAATATAAAACTATTGTGAGCATAAATGCATTTATACTAACCTATAACATATGCACTGTCAAATATTTAATAACTTTTTGGCGAATCATAACATAAGAATTTACTTAATAATGATATAAAAACGGGGATAACTAATCAAAAATGTTGACATCAGCGTACGCTTTCAAATTAAAATATTTTTTCCAATAAAAATTTTTTTTTTCGAAAATTGTTTACATAGTACCATTTATCAACTAAAAATCTAAAATGTTTCCACTTTTTTATTTAAAAAAAAATGTTTAAAAAATTTGATTTTCGGCCAGCTTCTTTCGATTTTAAAACACCGTGCAGCGGTCACGTGATTGATTATTTGCCGCTGCCTGGTGTCGGCACTGATGCGGTCAGGACATTTGCGGTCGGCACCTTTTTCGTGCTATTTGCGGTCAATTTATTTCTATTTACCTGACTATAAAATTGATAGTGCTATATATATATGTATTTAGTTATATTTAAACTAGGATTAGGATTGGCAGTATTTTATTACTGGCGTGTTTAAAAGCTTATTATTATTACTATTATTATTATTATTATAAATAATTCATATGATAATAATAGATTTTGTCATATACTTTTTTTAAAAAAAATCTTATTAAAATTATTATAAAAAAACCAGATGGGCCTCACTCTGCTGTACACTTGGGGGTGAAGTGCGACTCTTCATAGGATAGGTCATTATAATGGATTTGTTAAATTTGAATTCGATGATAGGTATCATTGTATACGAAAAACGATTCTGAACGGAGATAATATGTTTGTCTAGAATATAATACAATGTTATTTATAAATATTGTAATAAGTATATTTTATTTTGAAACGAAAAATTTAGAAAAATCGAAAATTTAATTCCACAGAAGTAGTTCTTAATGTCATTCAAAAATTATTAAAATCCATAGGCACAATTTTTTTTTATAAGCGTTTGAACAGCGAATATTGACATAAAATTACATGTAAAATATAATATAATGTATAATATTCTAGACTAACAAACTATGTCGCTGTATGCAACTGCCAACCCATCCTAATTAAAAAAAATATATATATATATATATATATAACTGAAACAAGCAAAAGCGGAAATTTTTGTTACGGTTTGTTTTCGAAACTTCTTATCCAATTGTCATGCAGTTTTTTTTAAATGAAAGAGGATATCACGGAGAAGGTTTTAGGCATAAATGAAGTCCGATAATGTTAGTCAATAATTAGTTATCTATCTATCTATCTATATACAGTCGATTCGCGATAAAACAAAGCTCATTATATATAAAGTTGATAGTTCTTTCATTAAAATTATGTTTATTTTATTTTATAAATTTATAAATTGAATCATAAAATATTATACTTGGTTACCTACATTGATTTTTTTCTAAGGTCACTCGCAAACTTATTATTTATGTCATCATACGATAATTATTTTGTTAATTAAAATTCAACTGTAAATAATGATTATTTAGCCTATCTCGGGGTAAACACGATCTCAAACCAGTTTTCACTCGTTTTAATGCTGAGAAAGAGCGTTTACTTCTACAATTTTATCAAGGCATAGTTAAATAAGTTTTTAAAGTCGTCTCAATGTTGAATAGTCAATGTTTTATATTCATCATATTTTAGTTGATATTGAGGATCATATATTAATATATACAGTTGTCTTATCGTTAAACAAGGACGTTTTTAACTCTTGATATTGAAGAATTTCGTCAATAATGTTTTTTTTTCAAAGTTAATAAGAAAAACATCCAATAAATTTGATTTATATTTGATAATAATAATATCACAATATTTTTCATGTTATTTTTAAGCAAAAACTTATAGGAACTTTTTTTATTTCTAAGTAAGCACTTTTTCCTTTTTTTAACTAGAAAAATTAATTTTTTTAATATCATATTATGACATTATATATATAGAAAACAACATTTTCTTGGGACGCTAACTCAACACTTTCACTATATGAATCATTCAAATGTTTACTTATAGATCCTATCACTTTTCTTTGCAATGGATAATCTGAAATCATGCCCAAAATAGGATGCTTACTCTTTATATATTGCACAATTTTCCCAAACACCTTGAATAAAATCAATAAATTTAGTATGAAAATGAACTATAGCTGGTACATTTATTTTAAATAATTGTAAGTTCTTGCTAACATTATTAATTATTTTTAAAATTGATTTTCATACTACATTCAAAATACCATTATATATATATATATATATATATATATATATATATATATATATATATATATATATATATATATATATATATAAGTATATATAAATAAAAGTAATAAATAATTATCTTAAGCCGTAGACCACGGTCCGTGATTAATGTGTCGATCTTAAAGATAATAGACATTATTATAGTAATCGGAGTAAAGACAATTCTTATTATTTTTTTTTTTTTTTTTATATTTTAACTCCATAAAAGAAAATTAAAAAAATGTTGGTTTTTAAAAAATTACAAACAATCGAAAAATAATATAAGATTGCACTAAATTAGAGGCCAGGTTAATAATCATCTCGCCTAAATCAGATACTGATCTAATCAATATAGTATGTAAGGTGATAGTAATGAACATAATGAAATTAGCGATACTCATTTATATAAATATTAAATTCTATCTAACAAAAATATGAGAGAGGCTAAAGATTTGAATATTAAAAACACGTTATAAAATTACTGGATTAAACAAAGAATACTAATATATTATTTATTTTTTAAATTTTTTGTTTTAAACTTATACAGCAATAATATTAATACAAAAGTTACATGCAAATAAGAAAAAAGTTTTCACTTCACCAAAATAAATTCGAGGAAATAGCCGTTACTGAAATGATTTAATTGATAATAATTGTATCCATTACTGTTCCTAAAATAAAATTTAACCATTTTGAGCCTGACATTTTTGGCCCAGTTTAATATTAAAGAGTATTATTCTCCCTGTATCAATATACGATTTATCTTAGTCTTATTTTTAACTATACTTTCACGTCATTATTACTTTTTCGGTTTATCATTATTTTCGTTATAACAAATGAATGACACTAAATGTTTACATGTACATATTATTAGTGTTTCAAAATTCAAAATGAACTGTAATGCATATAATTTCAGTCACACTGAAAATGATTCCTTTTTCTTCTTGTGACAATAAATTTTAAAAGTTAATATGTTTTACATCTAATTATTATTAAATACCTATCAAGAGTTTATAATAACATAACCGTAGGTCTAGTTTAAAAATAATATTTTTAATATTTATTGTTGTCCTACGATAAAATAATATTTTCAACATTTCGCCCCGGGCTTATCAATACAATATTGAATATGGTACATCGCATTATATCGCGTAGAACAATAATATTGTCTTTTGAATTCGAACGTATTATTAGTACCGTAAAAACTTGCGTTATGTAAAACGTCCTTTGTATAATATAGGACGGGTTCGCGATTCTTAACGGCATGCGATTTGTTCTAATATTTTTAATAAAGGATTTCAGCAATGGAACGTTTCGTTTATGCGTGAACCAAATAATTATCAAACATATCTTAATGCTGTGGTGTATGTTCATGTTTAATATAATAAAAGTGACTTAAATGACTCCGAATATAAGAAACTCGGTGAAATAATAAACAATTTTATATGCTCATAATAATTCATTGAATATATCACACTTTGCATTTATAAACCATGCTTAATTCTTTATATATTTTTAAATACATAGAATCAATAGCTGTCATAAACGGTAGTCTGAGCCATGACACGTATAAATGTTTATCATGAAATTTACGTTTCTTTTTTGTAGAATACGAAAACATAAATGAAAATAATATCTACGATTATTATTATCGCATAGTCATACGTTAAATTTCGAGTCGAAATATTCATTGTTATAGTAATACACTATACACTGTTGCATAATGAAAAAGTCGTGAAGTGTATGTTTGTTGGATTAGAAATTAATAGAAAACCGCGAGAGTCATAATAACATAATTCTGTAAACGTGAACGGGTAAACGGATTAATTATTATAATATTGAAGTCATTCGCGATCTCACGTACTCATAATCGATCAAATTTTACTATTTATTTCAATACCAATTTCATAAATAGTACAGTTATTACTTTTTCTTTCTAAAGGCGATTTTAAAATAGTACACACTATATTTATAGATGTAATGTATCAATCATAATACTACGCTGTACAATAGTCATGGTTTAAATATTCAATTCGCTATTATTAAATAATAACTTTTTTTCTTATTTTTTTAACAATAAAACTATGAAGAAATGCAATTTGATTATATTATACACGATATTAATAAGACCAAATAGAGTATTCGTTTGTAAGTTTGTGTTCTACTATTTAATACAGTACAGTTCCTTTTACGATTCAAATGCTTTTTCAATTATCACGGAATTAAACTCTAAACAATTAAGTGGTATTTATTCCAATAACTTAAGTACAATTTTAAAATCCATTCAGGAAACTTCAACGTTGGTAACTGTGAACAATAATGTATTTATTTTTTTAATTCCATGATGCTTAGCTTGATATTTTGCATTAACACATTATGTTGATTTACACATCATGAAATATTTTATAAATGGTTATCGATATAAATAACATAAAACAAAAAAAAAAAAATGCATAACATTATGGTTGTGGATGTTGTCTATTTACCAATATTTTGCGATGCTAATGGACATTAACTAAAAGTGAAACGGACTATTAATTATTTTTTAAGTGTTTTACAAATTCCATAAAAATATAATTAAAAAATAAATAAACATGGAAACTAAATAAAAAAAAATATATCTGAAATATTTAACTTTTCGACTAATACCCCTTCACCCGAAAACTGGAAAAACGATCGATTCGTGTTTTCAACGGACACGTCGCTCAACCTTCGCACAATGCTGCTGTCAATATCCACAGGTTACACGTGCCTGGGTATCGAATGTTGTTTAACATAATATGTTATCTTATTGCAGTCACTGGTAATGTGACATTAAAAACGATCAACGGGACTGAGCCACGACGTGACGCGATTAATCGGCAGCAAACTCGCCATCCTGTGGATGTAGTGATGTAGCTAGATAGGATAGGGCCACAGGGACAGTAAAAACTCTCTAAACCATATTGCATACGATTCTGCAATGAAGTACCACATTTTATGTCTTTGCCGTCCTTGTCATCATATGTAGCACATAACTATATATAGATTATATTTATAGGGTAATTGATAAAAAATACAGACACGATTGCTATTAGTAATATTAGTGTACAATTTTAGATTCTGAACGGAGTGATGGAATCTATTAGTTTTACAATGATGTGTGTTTTTTTTTTTTTATTTTTTTTTTTTTTTTGTGTCTGACGACACCTTTTTTGACAGTAAAAATGCTTCAATTTGCTTAAGCAGCAACTTTTCTGAAAGGAAAGTGAATGTAGATGGTACTTTGATGAGTCAAAAATCCAACTTTTTCAATATTTTTTTAAAAAATCGAAAAAAACGATAAAAAAATTACGAAAAAACGGGAAATTTTACGCAAAATCACGTTTTTATAAATTACATTTTTTTAAAATGCTCTAACTCAAAAACGAAAAACCGCAACAACTTGAAATATTCACCAAATCTTTATATTGGCGTTCTCTATACATGGTTAAGTTTTCAAAGTATTTTGACATATTTTGACTTATTTATAGACAATTTAAATTTTCGATTTTTGTTTTTAAACATCTATAAAATTTAATTGGTTGACCGAAAATTCTTGACAATTTAATACAAGGTTTATAATGAGTTAAACTTATCATAACTAAAAAATTTTGGAGATGTTGAAATTATTTAATTTATCAATTACATAAATCCATTGTTAATTTTAAAAGTTGCAATCAAGTATCAAAGTCAACGTCGTCAACATGTGTAATGACCAACATACATTATACGATATCACATGTATAAATATTAAAATTGATGTTATATGTTAATATATGGTATTATTATAATAATTACATGCATTATTTTTAAATAATTTAACTATGTCGCTGTATGCAACTGCCAACCCATCCTAATTGAAAAATATATTTATCGTTTCAAAATAAAATATACTTTTTACAATATTTATATATAACAATGTATTATATCCTATACAAACATATTTACTTCATTCAGAATCGTTATTCGTATACAATGATATCTATCATTGCATTCAAATTTAACAAATCCATTGTAATAATGACCTATCCTATAAACGAGGTGCACTCCACCCCCAACTGTACAGCAGAGCGAGGGCCATCCGGTTTTTTTTTTTATTTTAAAACTTTATATATATATATATATATATATAATATTATACTATAAAAATATATAAATATTAGAAATTTGCTAGGAGACGGTTGCTAAGGGGTGTTGCTAAGGAATGATATGTAACGCTTTTCGATTACTTACAAATCATAAAATAGCCGCCACTGTAATAAATTATTTTCTCTTTTTTATTATTTAAATATATAAATATAAGAATGTAGCTAGGATACGGTTGCTAAGGGGTGTTGCTAAGGAATTATATGAAACGCTTTTTCGGTAACGCTTTTCGATTCTATATGCCAAAGAAAAGACATAAAATGTCAATAAACTAGGTCCCCTAGATAATCATTATCTCAATAAAAAAATTCAAAATGCACATATAATATTGATTTGGCAGATATGAGATCAAGAATGAATAATTTATAGATCATTAATAAATATACAAAGCGAAAATAAATTCCGTTTGTTACTATAAAATGATTAAATTTTTTATAATTTATTAATACTTATATAATCAATTGTATAATATTTCACATGCTGTATAGCGAATTGATTTATTTATAATATACCAATATGTATATGGATTTATTGAGTAGTTTCAGAACTGTCTGTCCAAGGGCTTCAAGGCTCCATGTGCTCTGGAGGCACAGCTTCACTTTGTGCTTTAACAGCTAGGCCATTGCGTGGTTAGTGCGCAAGTTGACGTCGACCGGATAAATGCGACTACGATCAGTGGAGGAAAACTAATGCCGCGATGATCAGCGACGTAAAACTCAGTGAAACGGATTTTCCGATCAGAACGGCCAACATTGGGAGCAGCATAATCAATTTTGCTCCAGCGCTGGTCAGTGCAGCCGCAGTAGTCATTAGTTCGTTTCGCTTTTTTTTCCTCCCTGAAACGTTGACAAAATGTTACGGTATAATACCAAGTACGATATCATTGCAGTCCGTCACCACATTAATATGATAATTACTTATATCTTATGATATTTCATATATTTTGTGATAATACTAATATTACAAAATTGTACTACATAATAAATCGGTCGTGAGGAGCAGTGTCGTTATTAATGGTTGCTGAGAAATGGGTGGTAGCCGATGCGCAGCAACGTAAGGGGGCGCGTTTCAGTTAAATTTAAATTGTTTTTTTTTTATGTGTATCAAAATCAAATTCGTCGAGAGCGCAACGATGGTTATGGCAATCAATGACAAAGATAAGACACACATGTATAAACATGATGCACGTTGAGAACCATGTTCGAATCACAACGGGATCGCAATGCAATTAGCAGTGTTGGGAAATATCTAGATAAGTTATCTAGATAAAAATTATTTATATTTTATCTTATCTAGATAAATTTATACTCAGTTATCTTTATCTTCATCTAGATAAAAATCTTGTTATCTATGAGTACCAATCTAGATAATTTATTTAAATAGAATAAAAATAAAATTTTAAAATTTTAAATGTTTTTATATTTTTCTGTACATTATATACCTATTACACAGATAATAACTGACAAGATGACAATCTTCTTATGAAGTTTATTTAAAAAAAAAATTATTTTATATTTTATGTTTATTAATGTTTGAAATGAGTTTAAAAAATGATATTTATTTTAAAATGTTTTTAATTATGAATTTTTTACCTAATATCTGTAGGCTGTAGTATCCTGAATATTTTCAAAATCAAACATGAAATTATCTCATATTTATCTAGATAAAAATGTACTTATTTTTATCTTTATCTAGATGAAATTTAGTATAACTATCTTTATCTGTATCTAGATAAGAATTAGTATAGTCATCTTTATCTTTATCTAGATAAATTATTAGTTATCTATTCCCAACACTGGCAATTAGTGTTAATACGAAACATTATATACAATATTTTTTGGATCTGATTGTAATTCTACGGCTGATCCACGGACGACGATGTACCGCACATTATACTTACATTATTATTTTATTACTTACATTATACTCACATTATACATTACATATACAGTAAGTACATACACTGGTAATAATTATTGATTATCAAGCGATATTCTTTATTGTTTCAAATTTATGTTGTACTTTTGTACCCTATTCCTTCCACCACTGAACATATTTTTCAGACACGATACTGATTTGAATTATAAAGATTTACGGTTCTCGGATCGATCAAGTGACAGTGAATGTAACGTACCATTTTATGGTGTTCATTGGTTTTAAAGTTTGCAGTGATTCATAACGGCCCGTTAGTCGCAACACTACGATAAATCAATAATGCATGCGTGGTATACTTACCTTTAACAGCATTTTCGTTAGGTCCTCCGACGTGATTCCAAAATGACACAAACGCGTCGTCAAATCCTCCGGGCCTGGGATCCGCGCCGGGAAAGCTCAACCGATCCGCCAAACATCCCAAAACCTCGGCGAACGCAGTGGTTCTGGCCGTCGAAGTCAACTGGTGGTGTTCGTTTGTGGTTCGCATACCGTGCACGATTGAAGCCACGGCGAGCGCGCGCATCATCCGTTGTACGAATCGCATACCGTTCGTTAGCTTCCGGGGTCCGCGACTGGTCCGCGTCGTTGACGGTTTGTATTTTTTTATACGTCCCATTGTCGATGACCGTTTACCAAGTCATTACGGTAACCCGGTAATTACCAGATTACAACAGGTATTGACCGTAAACCGCGTTTCGACCGATTGCGCGTACCCGCGGTACAATCATCGTATGATTCGTACATTCTAACTCGCGACATTTATTTCCGCCATTGACCTACACTATCGATAATAACTTCCTATCTGTAACGCTGTGCACGACACTGTTGCGCGCATTCGCCATGTACGAAACGTTAGCGTGTACATCGCATTTAGACCTATGATTAAAGCGGACGTTTGACCGATTCCAATGATATTGTGTCTCGTACACCGTACAACCGTTGTCGTTGTCCGCTATTATTGTCAAAAATATATTTGTAATTTCGATGTTCCATAATTTACGTTTGTTCTTCTAATGCACCTACCACAACACGTTATTAATGTGTAGTATTATAATTATTATTTTCTTAAGGATTCACTCTGAATGCTCGAGTAGAATATGGTATTATTCGGAGAACACGTTTTCGAGCCGTGTTAACGGCAAGGTTCGTGAAAATCTAATATTTCGTTGAACCATTGCGTAATCCCCGACAGTTTTTTAGCCGGATACCATACACTCACTCTTTGACCCGTACGTGTAATATGCGCGTATTTATTGTTGAGCTCTATGTACATCAGTGCCCCGTGTAGAGGTATTTAATCATTGGCAATCAGGATCATCTCGACACACTTTTGTAACAATGCTAAAACACTTTTCATAATAACAATAATAACGACCCGTTTATTGACATTGTATGCCCTATTGTTGCCCAGCCTTATGCTAAAATATCGAGCTATTAAACAAATTCCGAACGTCGTAGACAATGTGTACGTGCGTGGCTTGTCTTTGACGATATTCCATAGGACGAAGAATTTCAGGGAAAAACGCTTTCAGTTTTCATCCTGAACTATCAGTGCAATTATGTCGGCCGTTTTCTATAGTTTCTACGGTCTTCGTACCGTGGTCTCGGAACATGACAATGTCCCTATCATTTTCTATCTCTTTGTCTCTCTTTCTATCTATTTTAAATTAACGAATTTTAAAACTAGATGAACGTAGAACTTTTTTTTCATTCACTTACGGATTTAGATTAAAAAACTGTACTATTTAAAGGGAAATTTATAATAATTCATTAACATAATATAATATAGAACTGTAATGTTTTTATTAAATACAGAGTTGCCATAATGGTATATTATTATTATTGGATAAGACACAACAAATTAATCGATTGAAAGTGAATTAATGTTACCGAATTTTATACGAGTACACATTTTGCCTGAAAATGTTGAGTACACCAATGGTCGGGGAAAATTTCATTACCGTGGATAATCGAAAACGCATCTCGTGGACCGTCGTCGGTACACGTTGTAAACTGTAATTGAACCTCGAAACATATACTTATGTTGTTTGGGCTGGTGAAATAATAACCATAATAAGATAATTTATTACAATATGCGTTACACTGTATGATATCGCACATATGTTCGTTGATTATGAAGAAAAAACTGTCAGCGCGATTGATTCGTGATCATCATAATATTATATAGTATGAGTGTAGTATATTCACATTCGAAGAATGATATTTACAAACTGTATGCATTGAACAGATACAACTTTTAAGTACTAATATAGTATATAGTATTATATACATATTTAGTATTTTTTGGATATTTTATATATGTATTAAAATTAATAATAAAATATATTTTTGGAATTTAAAAGGGGTACTACTAAGGGAAACGCGAAGGAATTGAATGGGAATACGTTTTCCCCTTGATTTAAAATAAAAATTGAAAAAAACAAGAAATTACGAAAAAATAAATTCTAAAATCAAAACTAAAACTGAAATATTATTACAAATACGGTTTAAAGTGGCGCGTGTTTAACGTAATTTTCGAACTCTAATAATAAAAGTATATTATTATAGTTGTGATCTGCCCATTGCTAGTTGTGGACATTGGACACTAAGTACTAACTTTATTTAAGACTATAATTTGTGTTTGAAAGCAGTACATTTTATTATTTGTTATTTCATTACGGCTGAATAATACGTCTGCGTACTGCCGTTTCTAGAAAGAAAAAATGTTTAATTTCATATAGTTTCGTCGTAATGTTTTTCCGTACCACATTGATTTTATAAACCTTTTTTATTTGTTTATTATTTTCACAATCTGTAACATACAACGGTCGAGGAGATAATCCGTTGAGATAATTCCTGACTTCTTGTTGATTTTCACAAAAGTAAAAACGTTGGAAAATTAAGTAATATTGATAGAAATCTATTCAAATCACATCACTGTCATTAAATCCAAGTGGCGATTATTCGAAAAAACCAATATTTTCGTTATCGTTTTATTGTTATAATAGTGCAAAGTGTTCTTAAACGATTTTCATCGACGCGCGGCGCTGAAACGTATTTAAATATTTGCACAAGGCCGCCCGGACAGTTCAATGGAAGCCATGTAATTCTATCAGTTCCTCAAGTAGAGCACTTTTCATTATTTACGGTCCGTTACGACCGACAGTCGTCGTTTTGGTCGTCACCACCGCCGTCGCTGACGCGCGCGCACACGCCTTTTCGCGAAATTCTTTGAGTACCTGCCTCCTTGGCTGACCCCCCACCCCGGTGTCTTACCCCCGGACCATTAAGCCGATCACCGGTCAAATAAAACGAGACACCGTCGGTCGATCGACGTTCAGTCTTCACCGACCAGCTACCATTGCTGTCGTGTCTCGCAAAGTATACACATTGTTTTATTATAATAAAGTCTCTTCGCAGTCCTTCGTAGTCTAGTTCAGTACTTTGCACATTATATAGGTACAACAAGAGACTATCGATCGTCGATTTTTCCGTCCGGTAAACCAAGGACACCTGCATCGCTCCACAGACATGGATACATCCCTGCTATGGTAAATCTTTTTAATTATTATTATTATTATTATTATTATTGTATTATTACATCGATATTCAATCATTTGTTTGCCGAATTCCGAAGTATATTGTTTTTGCTCTAAAACTTATCACTTATTAAAAACTATTTACCCCTCATTCGGATTCAATTTAATAACATATTTAAGATTTATAACTTCATAAAAAACATCAACTATGCTTCGTGACTCATTTTTATTGAAATGTTCGAAATCTTGAACAAAGATCTACATAATACAAATATCCGTTAAAGGATTTATAAAAAAAATTAAATTTTCTATTATTTCTATTTTCCGTACAGTTTCGCTGTAATGAATAAGATATTTCAACATTAAATATAATACAATTTATCCATACACAAAAACCTATTATAATTTTTCTTTTAAGAAGTTTTTATTACAAAAAAGTGGTCCTTTTGTCGCAAGGCCATTAATTAATTGATCGAATTTGATTTGGGAACCAATTAAACAGTACACCTCTCGTATATACAATTATATAATTAGTATAAAACCAAGGGTGAATTTTTATGTTTGTCTCTGGAGTTTTTTATCTGCTTGTACCTCCAGACAAAGTTTATTCATAATTCTGTAGTAATTAATGAAAAACGGATCGATTTCGTGCAATCGACAGCCTGTAATAATTGTTCACCCAAGGCAGGAGAAATACTTTAGAGTCCATGTTTTTTTTTCGTTAAACATAGTTTTTATTGATACTTGTTGTGATTAATGATGTTTATTTTCGCAATTTTACGACGTTTAATTTATTTAATAATGAAATAAATGTATTTACTTAAAAATTATTAAAAAAAAACGTAATTTAGCAAAGGTTCACCCGAACTACTCTACATTCTAACAATTTAGTTACCTAATAAAGTAATGTTTGTGAACATCTTGGTTCAGCACTCGTCACGTATTGTTTTAAATATTCCACATACAATGATGAATTCGTTATACGAATATTTATACGGTTTTGAGTCATAAAAACATTTTATTTACATAAAAAACATGTCATAAACGAACGTTAGATAAATAAAATATATATATATAGTACACTAAATTAGCAATTTATATGAATTTCCGAGACGTAGAGTTTTTCACAAGAACCGTATATTCAGAAACAATGGTCAATAATTTTTTTTTTTTTGTTCAGAAGTTCACATTTCCCCTTACTAAATACGTAAATTTGTCACTATGTCACTGCAAATCTTTTCTTTTTTTTTTTATATTAAATTTAAAATGTGTCAGCTTCGTACTACTTCAAGTCTTTATATCTAATTTCAAAGATGAAAACTGCAGAGCTTTAAAATATATCGTTTAATACTATGATAATAAGTAGTACTACAACTCATTTGATGAAATAAATAGGATTTTCCAAATTTTTATCGAATATACAATCCGTTTTCATTCCTTTTTTTTTTTTTTGTATCCTTATTCTTATATCTTTATTCTCTCTTTCTCCGTACACGTAGCGGCAGATTTTTTTCAAACATTTTTCCGGTATTCACCGAGACCGACGTAGTAAAATTGATCTGTTTTTACGAACCTCCATCGTCTTAAACACTGGCTCGTCATCTACGGCGATTAGTTACACCGCGTTCCTCTCGTCTTCTAATCGTCACAATAATAATATACATACATACACAGACATACACACAAACACATACATACATACACACACACACACACACACACACATATATATATATATATATATATATATATATATATATATATAGACAGCGCGTCGTTTTCGTGTAAGACTCGGTCGTTGCGTTCAGTGCTAATAATTGCCACCGATTCGAAATTTTAGCCGTATCACTAAGTCCTCAGCACACAAACGCATTTTTATCGTATATTTTCCTCGAAACGTTTGTAGATAAATAATATCCTATATTATTGTGCATGTCAAATCGGTAATAATTGATGAACTGAATAAAATATTTAATAGTATGTACTTCGTCAACATGTAAACCGAACATCTTAATCAGATCTGTTTTGAAAAATGTTCACTTCAGGACTGCGTTTGGCAGGATCGAGTTTAGGTTATGCGTATAAAAGTACCGATTAATTTGTATTGTAATATTTTCTTCGAGATATAATCGCAAAACGTATAAAATATAACGTTGCAGATACATAATTAGCGAACCGTAAAAATAATGAGAACATGGTTGAATCTTATCAACATAAATACAAAAATGTTTAAAAACTGTCCATTATCCGATTTAAAATATCAATATTTGTATATTAACTAGCTTATAACTCATTAAATCATTCATATTAAATATCCTTATGTAAAACGTAAATAAAAGTTTCAAATTAAATAAAATACGTATGATACGAAATATATGTTACATAGATTCGTTTTTCATTTTAAAATACTTTTGTGTACTTTGCTTCATTTATAGAAATATAATTCAACTACAATTTTAAAAATTATGAAAGTTCTTATGTATTTTCGGGTGTTATGATACAAGGGACCAAGTAAAACCAATTAAAAAAGAATCGTTCCTTACAGTCCACTATTCCATCGATAACAATTCATATAGTTATATTTCAAAACAATTTCTATACAATCATATTTTTCTTAAACACATAACATATGGTTGCCAACAAATATGATTGAATTCAAATTGCATTTCGTCCGTGCACCTAGGACTCAACAAACAATATGATGACAATTTCAGTCTACTTTGAATGGCACGTTATGATTCCGGTGCACAGAACGAAACACGTGTATACATTGCTAGTAATAAACAAATTCCTGGGGTCCGCGGAAATAGTGTATGATACCTATCTTCGCGAATCAAACATGTTAACCACGGTATGAAAATTGGGTCGTCCAAGACGATGTAATTTTGATGGACACGTGTACGCATGTTATCTATACCAAAGAATAAAATAATAACAATAATAAAAAAATAAAATAAAGATAGATAAAACAGGAAGTCCGACACCATACAATAATAATAAGATATCGTCTCATTTCGAACTAAATACACAGTGTGTGCACGTATATACGGCGTTCTTGTATACATAAACTGTAGCGAAATATGTGAGACAAATTCATTAGACATGTACACCGTTTTGACGATCGAGTGAAATTCATTATGATAGTGATGTCGAGTAAAGTACCTCTATACACGTATAATATACTGTAGAGTAAGCAATTTGTGTTTTCTACTCAAAATATATGCAAAATTAAAAAAAATAAAATAAACCCGATAACTTTCTTCCATGTGCCGGACGCATGTTCTACGAGGTGTAAACACAAGCATATGAAGGTAGATAAGATTGTGAAGATAATTAAATTAATAGCCATTTAAGTCGACATAAAATAGAAAGTTGTTAAGTTGCAGACAGTTGAAAAGTTAACTCATTAATCGAAAAGTTAATATTAAATAATAATTTTACGAATATACTTGTTGAGAACATTGTTTTTTTAAACTTAGTTATGGAAAAATTGAATTCAAATTTTATACAATTGCACGGCTTACATATTAAACGGGATTGTGTTTTTTTTATTTTTTAAATTATTATCATTCGTTTGGTCGAACACACTGCAGTCTAGTTTTTTTTAAATTTCAAACTTGAAAAAAACGAATAATATAATTATGTTCTTATTGGGATGGTTATCTTTTGAACGAACTTGAAAAGTCCAAGTATTTCATTATACTATTAAAAAAATGATTGTTCGAATGAGTTGAGTTATTTTTTCACACATATTAAATCTTTTTAATGGTTGAGGTTTAAAATCGACGAGAAAATGAACTTATTGACCATGTACGGCGAAAGCACCATCCTATGTAGGTACGCGTTGAGATTTATCGTCAAAGAGGTGTGACTATGATCTTCCGCCGCTGTCGCCGTCATCCGCCCGGATTTACAGCCGGGGTATTGGCCTAGTGAACTTGCCCCTCGTGTCTTCGTCATTATAATAGGAGTGATATGAGGTGTTACCGAAAAGAGCCTAGAACGCCGGTTCATGTGGCGTGAGGCACGCATTGTAAAGATGATTTAAATAAAAGCGGCGATTAATCAATACGGAAGACAAAAGGCTGGTGAGCAAGAACGAGAAGGAGAACGGTTGTGAGGAGAAACAATACCTTTGCCTTGTCATCCAAAAAACCACGTATAAAACCTATGTATAATGCGCCGGGCGGAAAAAATCATCCGAGCGCACACGCACTATTATCGTCATCATTACCATTATCATTATCATTATTATGATTATTATTATTAATATTGTAATCGTCGCGCGTTCAGTGTGCATAGACGTACGCGACATCATAACCGTGTCATCGTTGTTAGCAGCAACATGCCATGGAGGTCCGCAGGACAAATTAGACCATGAAAACAAAACATTTTCAGCGATCCGGTGCTTAAGCCCGACGATTAACATTGTCGTCCCCACGTGATAATTTTATAATTGCGTTGGTAGACGTTAGTTATCATTGCGTTTCGCATGCCAACGAACGGCCCTCGATTGTCATCTTTCCGGGACTCATTAAAATGCGCGTGGCTTCGCTGTTAGAAAATGTATGTTACACGCAATCGCGATACGGAACGCCATTCGTTAGTATTTAGTTTGTTTCGACTTTACGCCGCGTTTTCCATTACACTCACGGAACGTTGTTCGTAGAGTCCACGGTTTCGTTCCGAGGAAATCACGTTCGATCGCAGATGTTTTCACTTGCGCTTATTAAATTTTGCTGGTTAAAATGTAAAAACCAAAACGGTAATTTTTCGAAACCGGTCAAAATCATAAACGTCGACCAAGCGTCGTACTAACAAAATACATCGGGACGTATTTACTTCGATAGTTCTTGAGATAACCGTACCGAACCAGTTTGACTACGGAAGCTTTCGCGATGGTTTTTAGTCCGCCTGAATATATATGACGTCCCTTCAGAGCTATACAAGGACTTGGCGAATCAGCGCCAGGACTAGGACACCATCAGGGGTGGACTGGGGTAAGAAATCGGCCCGGGCGATCCTAGGTAGAGGCCCGAAAATTTCACGAATATATTATATATTATTCTACCAACCATCACTGCAGCAGCATAGATAATTGTTGTTCTATGGTGTATTGGTATTATTCTACTTCGCATTGAACAAACTAAGCTACAGTTTAGAAAATCGCACAATTCGCTGATAAATTAATCACTACACAGTTGTACACATGGGCCCAATATACCTGTGAGGGCCAGCAATCATACCAGCCCAGGGGGCGTTCACCCCCTCGCCTTTCGGCCCAGTCCACCCCTGGACACCACCGCGAACTGTTTTATTAGGTTTTTGAGCTATTTTAACGGCCAAACACGATTCTGCGATAAAATCGTTTTCCGAAACGTATTAACTCGATTTGCATGCGATCGGCGCAGGAACACTTTCTATTCCAACTCATCGAGACAGTTATCCGAGCCATGTTTATAATAACCAAACATAAAAAAAAAAAAAAATTCACTGTCATGTAAACGATTTGTATTCCGTGAAAATCTGAAATACGGGCATTGTTAAGAAAAGTGAATGCACATTTACGCATATTTAAAAATTTTTATTCTTATTTTTTTTTTGTTATTATTATTTTATGGACGGATTTTTTTTAGTTCTAGTTGAAAGGATTATAATAATACCTTTCCGATCATCATTATAATTGTAATAGATTCTCTAGTGTATATGAGAAAATATTTTACTAGAATAATGTGATTGCTCTATAGTCTCTCCCGTAGCATCAATATTGTTAAATTATAATTTCGAGAAAAACTACTAATCGAAAAATTGTCCAAAATGTTAACACATTTTATTCTTTCTCATTTTTTTTCTTCCACTGCATTAGGTGAGTTAATTGTTTTTAAATTTTTGTCTGATACGTATCCAACTTTGTCGTTTTTTAGAAAATTTATAATCTGAAAGTATACCTTAGACACACGTCATCCATTTGCTTTTTACACACCGTGTCATCATCATAACAGTTGAAAATATTTCATTATTGATTATTTTACATAAATTAGTAATATTAATTACTAACACGAACAGTATCGATATAATAAATGTACAACTTATTTTACTTCCGAAATATCTTCACATACTTGATGGACAGTATATTTTATTTAAATTTTCGCACTCTTATATCGAACAAATTCATGAAAAAAAAAAAAAAAAATTAATTATTACAATAAATTTTTCACTAATTATTCAAAATTATAACTATTGGATCTTTTGTAAACAAATTAAAAAAAAATTGACTTAACGCTTTGCTGCATTTTATCCGTATTAAAATTTTGAGATAATTTCTTATCGGACTATATTCTCCAATCTTATTTTTGGATAAATAGACCTTATATCATACAAATACTCCTGTTGCCATTCGGTCAATCATACTAGCCGAATAAAAACGTTATTAGTATAAATTTATTTCAAAAACGCAAATTCATTGGTTCTATACAAAAAAAAAAAAAAATTACCAATCCGAAGAAACAATAATTATTTAATTATTTCTAACAATTATTGTTAAATTGAATACGTACTAATTTAGTTTCACTTAACGTTTAAAAAATGATTTTTCATATTTATTTTTTATTTTTATACCTTTATTTAACTTGCAGTAATTGAAACCTACTTTATGTTAACACTTTAGAATGATTTTTATTATCTATTATAATAATCATATTCTGACCCGTTTTATAATTTCATAAAATGTTAACGTTCGGATAAGCCAAAATAATATTTTTATTCCATAAATTATTGAAAAATAATAAACTTTACATAGCTTTAGTTAAACAGAAATTATTTTAATTTTTTAGCGCTTAACCATGTTCTTATTAAAACTAAATTTATAATTATCGTGTCCTATTACGCTGAATAGAATACACTATATGATTATTTAGGAATTTACTGTTCAGACAATAATAATTAACCTAAAAAATATGTAAGAGAATTACAAATAAAATTTTGTAAATCCACAGGAGTCTATAATGACTTTTCATCTTCAAATTTTACAATGTATCTTTTGTGGTTGATAATAATTTAATGATAGTTTAATTTGTATGATAGAAAATTCTATAGTTTTTTGTTTTTGATTTTGTACGTAATGACTTGCTAACGTGTAATTTTAATTTATTGTGCATAATATTATGTTACATTCGTAATCAAAAAATTTAAACTTATCAGTCAAAACATTGAAGTGGGTCTTTAAATAACGGAGAAAAGACCGTATAAATAAGTTATTTGCTTGATTAGAGAGAGAAAAAAAACTATGACAGATTTTTTTTTTTTTTAATCTGACATATGAATTGCACAAATCCTATTTGTACAATTTTTCGATTTTTGAAATCACATGTAGGTCAGATGAATTTTTCGCTATATCATATATTATACTTTTTAAATACTTGCAGAGATTATAATATTATTATCGTTCGAAATAATTTTACTGGCGAACGCATGATCTGCGTTTAGTAAATAACGTGTTGTAGTAAGCATTTGTATTGTACTAAGCATGTACAAGCGCTACAACGGGAAAAGATTTACGAACCAGAAGAAAAAAATACGAACATCAAAATCATTGAAAATCAATATCTTAAATAATAAATAAAACCAAATCCATCAGGGTTATTCAACGGTAAGTGATATGTGACATGCTTAGGTTTAGGTATTTGTTGTTTTTCTATTTTTACAATATTACGTTATTGTCATAATTACGTTAATAACTGCACTCCTGCCATCATTTTAATTTAATATTTATTGTTATTATCACATTTGTAATTGATTCCGATCGATGTTTTTCGACACACGCATTCAGGTTAACGCTCTTGGGCTGCGTAATGTGCGCGTTCAGCTCAGATGCACCACCACCCGCATCGAATGAAGTGTCCGGATTCAGGATGATGTTCAATGCGTACCGGCAGTGCTCGGACCAACAGGAAATAGTCGTGTGCCTGAAGAGCCGAGCGCTAAGAATGCTGGACAGAGCCATACAGATGGAAAACATCCCGATTGTCGACGGTAATGTATTTACAGTGTCATTGATTTGCTTTCAAATGTTTTAAAAAAAATTAATAACACTTGCCAATGTTCGTAATGGTACATATCAACAGTTGTATGAAACAATATATTTCTATATTCTATTCATAACTTGTATGCGACAAATTCGATTAAGTAAATTTACTTACTAATTAATGCTGGTTCTTTTTCTTTTAATCGTTAGTATTATTCTTGTTGATGGATAGCGGGATTTATTTTCAATGAACACAGTATAGATTTATTCATTTTTCGACTCCCATTGTGTTTTTTTTTTTTTCTAGTCACCATTTAAATGATTTATTCGCTTGGAAAAATGTATTTTCACAAAGTTATAACTTTTTCTTTTGTTTTTGTTCGAAAAAATAATAAGTACCTACAAACTATAAGGCCTTTGTACATTACATGTAGTATAATCACCAAGTAATATTATTAATATATTAATTATTAACGGGGACTCAATAAGTAATTGTGAAGGTAACTTTCAGTGGCAACACAGTATTAACCCGATAGGACGAAAAACAATATTTTATGTATTTTTCTGTATTACAGTTTTTATATTTATTATACGAGTTCAGAAATAGTCATAAAGAATAGTTATAATGTTATAAGATTATAATTATCATGCGATTTAGAATCGATTATATTTTATATAACTATTTTTAGATGTAGATTTACGCTCCATTGTATTTTCACTAATAATTAGTTGAGATTATTGTTGAGATGTCCCTTGATCGCTTGTAAATATAAAACTGTGTTTTTGATTGTAATATATGCGACCTGTCTAATTGCATAGATTACATATTATTTAACTTATATCTAAATAATAGGATAAAAGCTTCATCGTTCTTAACACAATACATTTGATTTTTCGTAAACTATATTATAATTCTGAATTTTGCGGTCATCGGTTAATTTAAAATACCCGAAACTATTTACCCATACTATTATTACATTTAAATAGAGTTTCTTGCATTCCTGCTTAAATACCAGCCTAACACTATTATTAAACGTTGATGAGCTGCTGAAACCGATCGCGTACGTTTTGAAATATATTTATTCAAATTATTTTAAACGTTGAAAAAAAAAACTGCAGAAAAAACTAATAAAATCCTTTATCGACTGACCGACGGTTCAGTATCGATTTACTTTTATTTTTTATATTGTATTTTCTAATTGCTTTTAACAGTTAAACGTTATTCGATTTCACGCATGTTTGAGCTAGCGAGTTTTCACTTTTGTTTAAACAACCCACGCGTCCGTAAATGTAGGTGTTGGTTACAGGGCGATTGCATTCCCATCGATTTGTTTTCATCCGAATGCAAATAATTACAATTTAAATGGAAACCGCAGCCCGTCGATGTTTTGTCGTCGACATGCCCGGTGTCCGTGGACATGGCAATTATCATCGAGTTGGGACGACTGGCTCGCGTTCTATTATGTAATGTGCAAAGAGTAAATTGAAATTCGTTATTTCAGGCATAGCCTTAGTGAAGAAATCGGAAAGTAACGGCAGATCGTTAGAAGTAGACAGCAACAGCGAAGTGGCCGAGAACGTGATACCCGAGAATTCGGCTGATTTTGGTAAACAAGTGGATTCGATGTTGTACGACAAGATGTCCAGGTTCGCTCGGTCCAGATCGCTGCAGCTGTCCATGCCGCAAATGTTCGACGAAGGCAGAGACCTCGATGACGGTGTGTACTTGACCGGTAATGTACAACATTAGCGTACGCTATATATCTTTGAGTGTATGTAAAAGCGTATATTATAATGTATATATAATGTATATTATAATGTTCGTTTTCTGCCAGGAAACGTTCGCAAGAATGCCGACTAGGGTTTTTTTTCGTTTTTATCGAAGATACTAATTAAAATCAGTATAATAGGTACACTTGTTCATTTCGACCATATTATATGACTCGTATGGCACAATTACGTTTTTTCGGTACTGTTCTAAGAGGTATTTACTGTTTCTAAAACGTTTGCAAAATCGCGTCAATCTGTAATGTTGCGGGGTGAACCGCAAGAAACGCAGTTGTAATTTCAGCGTTAAAACTTAATACTGTCGCAAATAATATTGTTAACGTACCCATGGTTATATTTTTGTTCTATATTATCGTCGAAACGTATAACGAGAGATTATCGTTGTTCATATAATTGTTTTTGAATTTTCTATGACTATCTTTGACGTGTTCATGGTTTGGATGTTCAGGTCGCAAGAAGAAAAAGGACAAGGGTGGTCAGATGTACCTGATGATGCTGAAGGGTGGTCTGCTGGCGATGGCTTACAAGGGTCTGGCGCTGTTGGCGGGTAAAGCGTTGCTGGTGAGCAAGATCGCGCTCACGTTGGCTCTGTTGGTGGCGTTCAAGAAACTGTTCAGTGGCGGCCAAGGTCATGGCGGCTCGTCCAAGACCACGTACGAGATCGTTAAGCAACCAGTGGTGACGCACGCGCACCAGTACGCGGCGGCAGGAGCGGCTGACACGTTTGGAAGCTATGACAACAGCGGTCCTTACGCCAGGAGCATCGCTCAACCAGACATGCCGTACCCGCAGCTGGCCGCGTATAGAGCGCACGTCAAGGGCAGCGGAGGCGGTGGAGGTGGTAGCGGTCCCTTGATTATGTCTTCGTCCTCGGCGGTCTCTTCGCCGACGTCGAGTTCCGGTAGCGTTCAGCACGATTCCAGCCTCAGAGACGAGGCCCTGTGAACATGATTCCGTCGCGCCTGCACTGAACACGCTCGTCCCCAACAATCCACCCATACTTACCAGCCAACTGTTGAACGATCGCCAATATGCGAACGTGATTCACTATATAACGATGACGGCAACTGCGCAACGACAACACAATAATAATTTACTTGACGTCGCCGCCGCTGTGTGGGCGTGTCCGTTAACTATGCGAGGTCCCTATCTATACAAATCTTCGGATCCGTTCAAGACTATAATATTTTATTATTATTATTATTATTATTATTATTTGAATATCGTTTTAATTTATTTATTTATTTTCTTATTTTTTATTGGTTATATACACCTATATGTTATATTTATGCTAATATGTATTGTATTTTACATTCGCTCTTATACCGTCCATAATATGTAAATTACATTTGGATATTACTGATTGTGCTCAACGTTGTAAACAATACAGTCTTATATATTATTATACTATTTTAAAATAAAAAAAAAAAATAATAATAAAAAAAAATATGTCCTTTTATACTTCGTCGATGAAGATAGATTTTTGATTGCCAATTATTATCACCACCCTTTATTGATGTCAATCCATACGATTTATGATTATAATACGATCACTTAAAAGCGTGATTCGTATAAGATAACCGTGTTTTTTTAGTAAATATACCTTAAAGTGTCAATTTTTATTAGCGTTGTTTTAAATGATTTTGATTTACTATAACAATATTTAACTTTTGCAATAACTTTGAAATAAAACACAGATATCTATACTAATTGGATATGGGTCATTCATGGACGAATTATTCCTTTGGAACGAGTTCAGAATGGGAACGAATCGGAACGATTGTATTTACTCGGTTCTTTTAGATCCAATGTTCCAACCGACTTATTATTCTACATTTATATTTTGTACGATATGAGTTTTATAACAGAATAAAACCTATTATTAATAAAACGATATATAGACGATCAGGTGATAATACTTGGGTTACAAACAAGAGCTTTTTTTCACGGTATTATTTAAGTTCAAATGAATTTCACCGGTAGCGCTCATCAACCAAAGGCTTATTATTTTATGAATATCTGCAATGTTTACATATATCTGTAGTATAGTATTTTTATTCTATTTTCTATGAAAGCTAAATCCGTAAATGCAATATTATATTTTACTTAATTTAATTTTAAATGTTAAATAATGTTTATTATTAATTATATAATATATAAATACGTAATGTCATTAATTATGAGAATAATGATAGTTATTTTAGATTCTGAACGGAGTGATGGAATCAATTAGTTTCACAATGATGTGTGTTTTTTTTTTTATTGTTTATTTTATTTTTTTTTTTTGTGTCTGACGACACCTTTTTTGGCAGTAAAAATGCTTCGATTTGCTTATATAGCAACTTTTCTGAAAGGAAAGTGAATCTAGTTGGTACTTTGGGGGGTCAAAAGTAAAAAATTTTCAATATTTTTTAAATGCGACGGGAAAAACCCTAAAAAATAAGGGAAAAACGGGAGTCACAATTTTTTTTTATAAGTGCTCAAAGTTCCAATTTATACGAAATATGTAAAAATTGCGAAAATTTGCAAGTTATTTTGTAGATAAAAATTCATAAAAATTTTTCTGTTCATACTTAAGGTTCAAAATTTTAACACTAGATTATCTATAAGCTACTCTTCAAAAATCTTTAAAAAAAATTCTACTGGACTTATAGGAAAAAATTTTATGACTGTTTGAAATTTAAATATTTACGAAATTGCATAAAATAACGATTTATTCTCAAACGATTTTAAATATTTGTTATAATTCAAAAAGTATAAGTCGCAGATTTTTGAAATTTCTACCAGCTGTTAAGATTGGTATTTCCTTTATGTCATATTTTTTTCAAAATATAATATTGATTTTTAAGCCACTTATAGGCATTTAAAATATTCGATTTTTTTACATTTTATTTTTATAATCGGTGATAAAAAAAATTTCGCTCCTACAAAATACTTGAAAATTTAATAGAATATTCCACAGAAGTAGTTCTTAATGTCATTCAAAAATTATTAAAATCCATAGGCACAATTTTTTTTTATAAGCGTTTGAACAGCGAATATTGACATAAAATTACATGTAAAATATAATATAATGTATAATATTCTAGACTGACAAATGATATCGGTTTTTTTTTAAATGCTCTGACTCAAAAACGAAAAACCGCAACAACTTGAAATTTTCACCAAATCTTTATATTGACGTTTTCTATACATGGTTAAGATTTCAAAGTATTTTGACATATTTTGACTTATTTATAGACAATTTAAATTTTCGATTTTTCTAAATTTTTCGTTTAAAAATAAAATATACTTATTACAATATTTATAAATAACAATGTATTATATTCTAGACTAACATATCATCTCCGTTCAGAATCGTTTTTCGTATACAATGATACCTATCATTGAATTCAAATTTGACAAATCCATTATAATGACCTATCCTATGAAGAGTCGCACTCCACCCCCAAGTGTACAGCAGAGCGAGGCCCATCCGGTTCTTTTTTTTTTTAAATTATTGTTTATTTAGTTTTGTTTTAGTTTAGCTTAGTTTAGATTTGTTTTCACCAATAAACCTACGCCATATGAAAAAAAATAAATAAATAAAATTAACTATGAATTATATATTATGTAAATGTCACATAATGCTCATTGTTTTGTTTTAACCTAAGATTGTTTTTTTTTTTTTTTTTTATCTTTAGACGATGGAAAATAATCTATTGTATTTAATCAGTACAATAGTAATAAAAAGCAATACAATAATTGTAAAAATATCTGACTCTATATCAACTTTTAAATTATGTATTTTATTAGTATTTATATTTAATTTTTGATAGGGCAAAATAGTTCTATACAAATATATGTGATTACACTACTTAATACCATACTGGAGTGACTCCAGTAACTGGACTACAATTTTCTCTAAAAACATAGACACGCCTGTTTTTATATAGTATAATAATAGACGCCGACTTCAAGATTTTAGCATGAGAGCAAATAAAAAACTAAATGTAGATAAATAGTTTGGCGTCTTATACACAAAAGCAAAATACTATTTTTACGTTTTACCTTCGTTATAATTGAAGTACGGAGGCGATCAACCCCGTTGTTCCCGTGAAAACCACCCTTATGATATAATTATTTTGCGCAATACATATTAATATTTAATAATTGTTCCTGTTCACTTAAAATGATCCAATCCAAAATTTGATCAAAATGATTTTTGATAATGATAATTTTAAAATTGTCAAAATTGCATCTAAACAACATGTAATATAATTTGAATTACCAAAATTAAAATTTGAATTTTTGGATTTAAACCTTTTGCATTAACGTGAATGAACTTTGACGATCAATAATTATTTTATAACAA
This sequence comes from Sipha maydis, assembly GCA_034509805.1. Lineage (NCBI taxonomy): Eukaryota > Metazoa > Arthropoda > Insecta > Hemiptera > Aphididae > Sipha > Sipha maydis. The sequence goes on from JASXSY010001421.1 coordinate 28,320, forward strand.
AAAGCAAAAAAATGACATACGCTAAAAGATATTGAATGTAATTTACGGCATAATTTTGTTAACTACTTGTACACTATTCGAAGATTTATGTTCAGTATCATAAGTATGGCATTAAGTTTTTTATGAACAGATATTGTTTTTTATGATACTTATCTATAATATTTTCTTTGAACTGCTTAAATTTAAAGTATATTAATTAATTTTTGATTTTTAAAAATTTTAACATAAACATGTATTAATTTGCAAAGGTTTAAAATTTTTACCGTTTCAAAAATCCATCAATCGATTTAAGTGTGTTACATTTTTTATTTATCTAAATTAGGATTTCGTTCTACAAAAAAAAGGTTGAGAATACTGCCATAGGATATAGAGTAAAAATACATTACAGTGTTACAATATATTACATTATTATTATTTATTCGATTTAAAAAATTGTATTTCATTATTATTATTATAATTTCAGTAAAACATCTGTAGAGTCGACAATCATAGATAATTAAAAAATGTCCACATTAGAGGAAGTTGTCCACTATTGAAAAAACCTCTACATAGTGACAATTTGCGATTAATCACTAAATATCCACTATAATGGTTATGGAGAATCGGTTACATATATATATATATATATATATATATATATATATATATATATATTTATTCAAATTGATACATATTAATTTATTATTTATTACGTACATGATATATATATATATATGCATTAAAAAGTGGGTAAAAAAATTATTATAAAAATGTTTACTGTTTATGTACAATTGAAAAAATCTATGATCTTTTTTTTAAGTAAATAAGTTGAACCAGTAACATAATTTTAATTAATTTTGATTTATCAGGTAATGGGTTAATCGCTATTCTACAGAATGTATCACCTACCTATAAAACTAAATCACTAAAAATACTATATTTTATGTTCAATTCATTAAAATATAATTCGATTTTAGCAAGAACTTCTCTATAATCTATTTTACCATCATAATTTATATTATTTTTAAATACCTTTACTACTAATGGCCTTCCGAAAATATTTATACTGAATATATAAAATGTTATTGATTCAGAAATATTCATATATTAATTGTTATTTTAATGTAGCCATGCAATTTAATTATTAGGTAAATTGTATTTAAATTTTAAAATTATGTTAATTAAATATTTCTAAATTGTACTTCGATTGATTTAGGTCTATTCGTAAATCATAATTGACAATATGATTATCATAAAACATAATCGAAAATCTAATATATCAACAAGAAAAAAACTACTTGATATATCTTTATACATTTAAATTTTTCCCCACGTTATAAGTGTTCTCATTGTACACTTATGCAAACTTCTATTTTTACAATAAATTACGCCCGTGTACACATGTGCTTATTATATTACCAATAAATCATTCCTATCGTTTACGTCTATCAGTATATTCAGTCTATCTAGCAATGATATATAGTATTATTGATACCTAATTTATTTTCAGTTTTCAGAATTATTAAACAATTTTTCTGTTTTATTTATTTTTATTATAATTATTGATAACTATATTTTTAAAATCAAATATAATGTTAAATTCATACTGAGGTTTATCTCTAAATTTAAAAAAAATAAATAAATTGATTCATAGTGGAACATCGCACGAGAACATACGATTTTTCCGTGATCCATTTTCATCGTTTTACGAACCATTGAGAAGTTGAAATATTAATAGTATTTTATGGATTATCAACTATTTTCAGATAATTTATTTTTTACATAATTTGTTCGACAAACAATTGTTATAAAATAAACATAAATGTAAAAAAAAAAAAATGCTTATCCATATTTATTTTAAAATACAAAATTACTTTAAACATCTTTTTTTAAAGAAAATAAGTCTAGAAAAGTAATTTTTACTAATATCATTATAAAATTGAATCATATATTTTGATTAACTTATTTATTTGTATTTAAAATACATACCATTGTTTGAGTAGTATTTAATAAATTATTTCTAGTCTAACTGACTACATTACAGATAATTAATATTTTTTGAGAACAACCCATTTATTTTTTGTTTACATAATTCAAATTTACTTTAAAAGAATAAAAAATATACAGTGGCTACGATATGTAATGAGGTGTAATACAGATGCAGTAACGAAAATAGTACTTAATTGGAAATCATAAGGATAAAGGACACGGGATCGTCTCGAAAGAAATGGATGGATGTTGTAGAAAAAGATTTGGGAGATATTGGAGTACAGAACTGGAGGGAGATAATTCAAGATCGAGACAAATAGAATGTTTTAGCGATGTGAGCGAAAACTCTTGGAGAGTTATGAAGACCAGAAAAATAAGAATTGTACATTTTTATTATCTAAACTAGGGAGAAATACATTAAACAAAATACGTAAATTCACAAAATCATCGTATGTATGAATTACAATTTATTTTAAATATATATATAAAGTTTTAATGATATTTTTAACGAAATTATATAAACAGAGAATTAATCGTAAGAATATATTATATAACTATATACACATTTGATCGGAGTATATCTACAAGTATCAATCCAAATTCTTACATTTCCAAACACATAAAAAAACAGCCATTACCAATACAGAATATAATATACATTTTAGATTAAATAAGGTTCGGTAGAAATCCACGTTTCTAGAAAAAAGATTATATGACAATACATAATGATATGTAGATAAAATTCGAAGACCGTAAGCGAAATAATAATAATGTTGAAAATAAATTTCGCATAAAATGGTTTTTCCACAAGTTTCAATTAAATCATAATTGCCTCGTATTATATTGCGATAAATCTACAAATACGAGTAATTATTTCGGAAACAATGATTTGCAAAATCGTTTGCAATAAATACTGTTATTATTACGGTAAGTATAACAATGTAAGGGGCGTACCACCGAATTAAAAGTGTACTGGCCCTAAAACGACACATCAATAAATAATATAATAATAATAACAATAATACTTAAATATCGAATATTAATTGTACGAAAGTTCACACACCGTTGTCGGGTACCTAATCATTTTCAAACGATAGGCACGTGTGTGCGACAAAGCATGGCGTTTGATAATTTGGTGTTCGTTGCAACAACTGCTGGAAAAGTTGCGATGTTTCACGGAACCGCGGTTGTCGATGCCTCCTTATCTTGTCTTTTTTCTTTCCAGCGATGACGGACGATATTTGCGTGTGGTTCTAGTGGACGGGTCGGGGTGAGAAATAAATTAAAATAATAAATTACAATAAACAAAAAAAATCGTTGAATCATTGCACCGCAAGTCGGACCACGCGAAATCGTCCGCAGCCGTCGCAACGTCGCCGAAAAGTGCACGTCGTTATGGCTTGTAAGAGTTGTACGCTAACGCGTGACCGGCGACCGCCGAGGACCTCTTGTCCCAGCCGCCGCTGATTCCGCCGCCGACGCCGCCGCTACCGTAGCCGATCGAACTGCCGCCGGAGGGCCACGCGGCCGACGACGAATGCGTCTCGTGGATCACGTGCTCGCCGGACTTGGACACGAGCTTCTTGAGCGTGATGATTAGCGACAGGACCAACGCTATTTTGCTGATGATCATCGCCTTGCCGGCCATCAGGAACAGCATGCCGAGCGCCAACGGGATGATCATCATCGCCTTCATCGCGGCCGCCGTCATCATCATGCCCATGGTCTTCTTCATTTTGCCCCTGCCTGCGAACAGAAGCCATCGGTCAATCAAACAATTTGTTTACAAATGCCATATCGTTTACCTATATTAGTTTTACTGTTAAATATAGTAAAATTATAGATCACGATTATCAAATTTCCTATTTCCTACCAATGTTACGTTCCTAAAAACTGCCGTTTGTCGTTTTAACGAACAATAATAATTGTTATTATTATTCAATACTTACTACCCGGAGAAGACGATTAGTTTATAGGTTATCCCATATTTTTACGTTGCTGTACTCTACGAGTACTCATTACTCTTGTTATTTAGCTCCGTCAGGGGGGGGGGGAGAAGCGTACAGCGTGGACAATTCAACGATCGCATGATTTGTACGAATAAATTTATCTTCAAACAATTGGGGGGAAAAAAAAAATCAACCGACTAGTCATAATAATTTAGAATATATTTATTATTTAATTTTTTATTTTTTTTTGGGAGGGGGGAATAAATACACGATTTTGTTTTTCTCGAGATGTTTTTTTTAGTTATTGAAAATAACTTGTGTGTTTTTAATCACGATTGAAATTATCATTGACGACAAATTAGTAGCATACGAACAGATAACAGACGGAATAATATTTGTTGTATTTTAATATAGACATATGGACTGTACAAAAGAAAATATAGAATGTACACTGCTATTATTAAGCGTATAAGGAACCGTGGGATGGCGGTCATCCATCCGAGTAAAACATTTTTTCTGGCACTAACGACAGCAAGAGACCGCATGTCACTTTTCACAGGATCCATCGCTGCGTCTGATCTGTAGTGGACCTCTCTGCGTTATTATTACCATTTGCGATCCCGAACCGCGATCGTCATTATTATTATTATTATTATTATTATTATTATTATTATTATTATTATTATTATTATTATTATTATTATTATCATTATTATTGTGAACGAATGCAATACAATACTAGACACTACGCTATTGTGTCGCAGCAGACGTTACATACATTGCACTTGTACTACAATGTATAGTTTTAAAATCCATTCGTCGAAAAAATATTATAATGACGTGTCGTGCACCGTGGGTTCTGCCGTAAGACCGCATTATTTTGATGCCGCAGTAAAATTATACGATTTCACAAACCATCCGGAAATGGAGTACGTTCTCGTGTTAGCGACGGACCGACCGACACACGTGCGCAGACGTGATATTATCATTTTCCATAATGTTACCGTACCCCCCCGGACGTTGTTGCGTTCGTAAAGAACAACGAAACACGAGGTGTAATACCCTGGTATAATACTTGTACACGGTGTGCGGGTTCGTCGAATTATTCGGCCTGTCGAGCAACGAAACGCACGTCTCGCTCAGCTAATCCGTCCCTGAAAACCGTACGTGTTGCTCAGCGCGGAAACACACGCGCCGTTTGCATTGCGCACGACTCCGCCGATAACGACATTGTAAGGGAAACACTGCGGCGTCGTGTATTGCATTTCGTGCACTGTTGGGAGTTCGCACGTGCACCGCACACGCTGATCCGGTCCGAGATCAGATCACGCTGGCGGTACACTTGCGCAGTGGCACCCATAGGTTTTCCGCGAACCGGTGCAGTTATAATTGTAGGGCATCCAAATTTACTTCGGCTCATATTAATTCGTTCGCGTCATTTCCAAACGTTATAACTTATAAGTTGTGATTCCTTAACAACTTACCGCTTATCGATTTATCGTGTTTTATTCGAATAAAATTAAAAAATTTGCAAATCCATTGCTCCAGAACGAGTTCCACAAATGTACGCACCTGCGCGAAACCAGTGCAATTGCACTAATTTATACCCTACGCGAGCGTCACTCCACTGGCACTTGTGTGTCGTGAACTTCGGCTGCTCTTCGACCCGCCAATCGAACACCGCGATAGACAACGATCACTTTTCCCGTACCGACATACTATCATGGACAACAGGCGTTTTGATCTACGCCAGATAGATATATTCAATAAAATACGTCTATTCATTATGACCCGTTCTGCTTCAAAACGTCATTACTGATAATACTACCAACACACCTAACCTGCCGCGGCGTTAATAGTAACATTTGTACCACAAAATCGATCCCTTCTATTAGAATAATCAAGTGTTTGCTTTATTGAATATCGTGTTATTGTTGTTTTAATTTTTTAAATCGATATAATTTGGGATATGAAAAATATACCATCAGACATTATTTTCACTGAAACTCTGCGTGTGTCCACTAATACTTCATTATTATTTACATATGTAATTGAGTCCTAACAACCGTTTGTAAATAAAACGAATAGATATCAAAAGAATTTTCGTTCAGTACGTGTAGAAAAATATTCGGATCTCATAGACATATAATGCGATTGAATTGATTTTATATCAATAGATGGTATACATTAAACTATCGACAATTTTTTATTTTTAAAGGGAAACTCTGCGATTTGTTTTGCTTGTTTATCTTTTACTTACAGTTTCTATATCAATTTTCATATATTACTTTTTTTTTTCGCCTAATTTAAAATATTTTTTATCTCGTGGATTTTTTGTTTTAAATCTTTCAATACAACAAAATTGTATGATCAATTTATAATGTTAATAACTATTAAACTTCCTACGGTTATAAGTAGTATAAAAAAAAAGGACACATTATCTTGTAACCGAAAATTACTACTAAACTCTACTAAAGTAAATTCTTTTATAAATAAAAATAAATACATTTCTAAATTTTTTTCTATTTAGTTAACGATATTCAAAAAAATACGTCGTAGTTTTAATTTTATAATATGGATTACATTAATTAATTAGAAAAACTTTACTAATTTATTATACGTCTTTATAAAATACACCTTGCGAATTTACATATTTTACCGAAACGTATCAACGAAAAAGTTATTTTTGAAAGTTGAAATTATTTTAAAATATATTGTTGAGAATAATCAGTCTTTAAAAAGAGAATAATTGTTTTAAAATAAATTTTAGCGAATAATTGTTAGGTTAGGTTATCAATTGTTTCGATTTTATTCAGATCGTAGTTAAATTTTAATTTCAGGATAATAATATTTATAATTTTTTACAATTATTTCGTGTTGTATATTTCAAAAGAATCTATATTATTATCACATATATCGATTCAGACCATTAATATCTCATAATAAAAAGACTGTTATAAGTATAATTTGGACATAATTATTATAAATAGTGTCTTTATATGGGATTTACAAAGTATGCATACGTATTGAATTATACGCGGTTTACATTCAGATTAAAAATCAAACTTTGAGAGGGGAAAATCGAATATATGAAATAATTTCAACTTGCCGATGTAAGAGTATATAATCAGAGGATATCAAAATAATATTATACACTATATACTCGTATACCTACAAACACACACAAATTGTTTCTGCCTATGTCCTTTGCGTATTCCTAAATACTTAATCAATGTTGATGAAATTTGATAAATTGATAAATTATATCTTGCAACATATGCTACCTTTGTCGCAAAAATGCATTTTCAATAAATAGTCCTTTTAAATAAATAGTAAAAAATAATAAATAATAAATAAATAAATAGATAATAATAATAATAAATAATAAATAGTCCAAATGCATTTCAATAAATAACATTCTATTGAAAACTTGAAGAGTCGGACGTAATGATCCAGAATAAATCGAATATCGTTGTAACGATATTAGTATTTTTTTCTAAAATTTAGTAAGCGGTACAGCAAAACATGTACATGGACACATAGGTTCTAAATAGTGCAAGTCAAATAATAATAACAATAATAATAATAATTCATTAAAAATTGTTGTCCGGCCAAGACTAGTGTGCGCAAAGCTGGGTAATTCAGCTAATGTTGTAATATGATGTGAACATACCGTATCTTTCGGGAGAAAAAGTCGAAATATAATAATTATTTTAGTACCAATGCGATTTTAAATTGTTTAGTTTTTTTAATTTATTTATTTTCGGTAAAAAATGCGAGTTGGTAGCCAAATTTATAAAATTACAGCGAGGTTGATAAACACAGTCAAATATGAGGCACATAAATACATACTATAGTGGTTATAATTATGTCGAATGAGAACTTAAGGTAGTCGGTGGTGGATATAGGAATTCAGAAAGAATAGTAATCACGCGAAGAAAACGAAGATACTCCTAAATCAACAGAGTCAAGCAGAAATAAGAAGTGCGCATTGCCTGAGGTTGGATCGTGTTGATAAAAATTAAATTAAATTCGACCACAATCAGCAGCAATGGCAGTTAGATTAAGAGCGGAATATTTTCGCGTTGCACCGTGCATTATATTGTGTTTACATAGATCGATGAACCACGATGTTATAGCGTTACCTTCTTCCAGGGCAGTCCGGAGCTGGTCCGGCGTGAACTCGGGCAGGCCGATGCGAACGGCGCGACCGCTGAAAAACCGAACAGCCCGGTCGTAGAGCATGCGGTCAAGGGTCGCGTCCGGTTTCGACCGCAGTTCGTATTCGGTAGCCGGCCCATTATCGTCACCGTCCGACCGTTGCCGTCGGTGAGCCTGAGGGTCCGTGGCATCCCTGACCAGGGCTACGGATCCGGCGAGCGGTACGATGTCAGCGCGGGAAACGCGGTCCAGAGTCGCGATCGCTTTGGCCTTGAGGCATGTGACGAAATCGTCGCCGTCGCCGTCGTCGGTTTGCAGACCGCAAAAAGCTTCGGACCGGCCGACGAACGAAGCCAGCACCGCGCACACCAACGCCAACCGATGACCGTTCATCGCGCGCATCGGGTTGGTGAAGGGACGTTGAAAGGTACCGGAACCGGTTGTGCGGGATCCCTGGCGATGAAGATGTTTTCTGTAATTTTCGTAATCGTTGTTGCTGACGAAATGAGCGGAAAACGTACGACGTGCGCGCGGCTTCGGTATGACAATACAGCAGATGGGCAAGTGAACCGACGGCGAAACGTGAACTGATCGCCGAGTTTGCCGACCGTCCGTTATATAAATACGGCCGCCGAATGGGGAGCGGGGGAAAAAAATTCGCCCGCGTAACGCACTCACCGACGTGATATTATTATTATTATTATTATTATCATCATCATCATCATCGTTAGGGTACACGTGATAACTGGAGTTGTTGGAATTATATTTTATGGTGTTTTTATTTTTTATTTTTCGATATTACGCAGTCGGACGGACGTTCAAAGTCTACGGATTGTGAAAAACGTGTATACTAATGGCAGGCATTTTCTTATTAGTTTTGAGAATGTTCCAATATAAAATAATATTTCGCACAATAAAGAATATTAGGGAATATATATCTAATTTTAAGATTAATTTAGATTTTCGATATTTTGTGTTACAATTTCGTAAACATAATAAATTAAACGTTCGATAATAGTGATATTGAATTTTGGAAAACGTAACAAAAATTCTCAATGGAAATAAAAAAGTTCAAATTATTGATAATTTTTCAATGCTGTGACAACAGATTTGCCGCATGCTCCTGTTGACGTTCAACATTCCTTCGATACGTATAAAAACATTTTTTTAAATGGTTAAAGTGAAAAATATGCACATCATGAATATATTAACGTGTGTTTAAAATATAATATTGGTTATGATGGAATCACTAAAATATACATTTTTCATTCGAAAATATATAAAACAGATGTTTGATACTACAAAAAACTATGTATATAATTTAAGACTCCTTCTCTCATAAGAATATTTAATGTACACCACTGATAACTCGTACATATTATTATTATTATTACTATGTATCTATAATACTAGGAGCGCACGCTTTCTCGAATATTTTCGTATAACGACTATTGTTCACGAACCAATGGCGACAAAAACGACTACGACGACGACGAATTCCGTATCCTTCCGTATCCACGCATTTAGGTATACATAAATATAGATCACTTCATATTCGGATAATCGAATCTCATTTCAATATGCGTATAATCACCTATGTACTTGGACTGAAATATTGTCACATCATAGGGTCTTGGGGAGAGGGAACAAATGTAACTCGTATACCAATTGCATTGGTGGTTACGGTTAGGTTATGAGATAAATAGGTGGCGTACTTTTATTAAAATAATAGTACGATGAAAAACAAGAATGGTAGTACCACGATCGACTGTTTTTCACGCTGTCAATTTATACTGTTTGTAATTCTATTTTTAGTAGTGTACACGGCTTTGTAATATTCATATACAAAAATTGTGGGTATACGATAGTATATTGTGAATACGTGATACCTATACATACCATGTTTGTATATAAGTATAGTGTCTCCGAAGACTTACTAATTTAAAGTCATGAATTAGTAGATTTTTGCGAAATACCTTATTGACAGTGACGCAAACAGGAGGATTATGATATTATCCTACTAAGGAGCCTATGAGTTAGTGGGTCCTGGTGATACCTACTAAACTTTACTAAGTAATAATATAATAACAGTGGACAGTTTAAATAGTACACTATAGTATTCAATCTATATTCCAATGTATACATATGTGGTTTTATGTTTGAGATGAGAATAAAACACTCCGGGAGCTTTGTTCTATCATATTAAAAATGTTTTTTTTTCTTGATAGATGGATGGTAAGTACCAATTTCATTTTGCTAATTGATACTCTTAGTTTACGGTGACTGTACATCAGTATGTAACATGCAATATTTTTATTTTGAAAAACGTTTCGAAATACGATTACAATAATAACTGTTTAATAATTAATTAAAGGCAAAAAATATTGTTTGCAACGACCGTTAATAGAGAAAACGAATCGTGTACAACCAACAAAAAAGTAAATAGACTGTAATCACCTACTTTTAAGGACATAGGATTGTTATTTTTTCAACGTTAGAAAACTTCCTCTTTGAAAATATGTAAACGGAATCACGACTGCCCGACAAAGCGCTACAGCGGGGTAAGTTCCACGGTGGAAATTGTGCATCATCGCAGAGGTCGTTTATACCCACACCCAACTAGCATGTCATCTGCGGCCACGTTATATATTGCAATAAATTACATGTTTATACGGACCACGGTATCTGCGGAATAAATCTTTCGTCCTTACATTTTTCTCTCGTTTTTTTTTTTTTTTTTTGTTCTCTTCAACTCATTTGTACGGTATTATTACTACTACTATTATTTTAACTACGATTTTAACCTAACCTACTTCAGATGAGTATTTCTGCGACAAATATTATTTTAATACCGTCGACGTGGTCGTCTGCACGAACATCGTAAATACTTCTTGTTCAAATGCTATTAATCGTTAACTCTTACGACCCGACATAGTGAGATCACGTCCGCATGAAGTATACAAGTAATGAAAATGTTTATTTCGTCGACGAGCCACGTTCGACCGTTTTTCGACTACATCGTCATATGAAACACAACTCTGTTCTCGTGTCATTCCGAGTACGTATTATAATAAACACTGAAAATCATATTTTTGTTCGGCTGTTCAGTATTTACAAACTCTTCGAATAAATTTTGTAAACGCCAATCCGTGCGTGTTTTCAGTGTTATTCACACTTACAAATGTGTATGGTCTAACATAACATCAGCTCTGTGTACCAAACAATTATTGTTACAACTAACATATTTCATGCACAGTACGTTAGATGAGAATAAAACCAACAGTTCAAAAACTATGAATAAATAATTATTAAATAATATATTTAAGTAAATAAATTAAAAATTATTTATTTAAAGAACCAAACGTTAGTAAATATGCTCAATTGACAGTCAATTACAGGTCTAAGTAGAACTTTTGGAAAATCTTATCCATTCGAAATGTTGTAAATTATGCTCAATCATTAATAATATTATGTCATAAGTACCAAAATTACTACAATAATTTAAATACCTACTCTGAAAGTACAACAATTTAACTGATACATTTTTTAAGTTTTTCATCAGTTTATCATAATTTATATTGATAATCCTTTCGTTACTGTGTGTAGTAATGTGTAAATGACTAGCAGTAAGATATTTTTAATTATAAGATAGATTTAAGATTTATTTTTCAATTTTTTTTCATATTTTTAACTGAGTATCGATGAAAAATATTTTTAAAATAGTGATTTATGTATTACTTTCCTTATGAATATTAACACAAATATTTTATTATTTACAATCCAAAATACAGTAGACATGATAAGTAAAATAATATTTTAGAAGTGAATAACTTACGAACATTTTCAAAAGTAAAAAAAAAATTCTCATGGAAATGAATAAGTAGTATGACCCTAAAAGTACACAAAACCCATTAAATTACTATTGTATTTTTATTAATGTTATACACACACACACACACACACATACACACACATATATAATACAAACGTATTTATAATATAATTAATATAATAAATATAATAATATAGTGAACCTACTGGTAGATGACTTTATGAACGCGTAATGCGTTTTAAACCGAAACCCATCTGTACTGTGTACACCAAAAACACTTTCCATCCCGGATGCTCGTGCCTGTGAGTATGCATGTGCGCTTATGTGCGCGTTGTTGTAGTAATATAGCGAATCGTTAATTCCTGGGAACGTTTTTCGAAACAAGAGCGATGTCTTCAACAATACAATGGGGCAAAACACGCATATGAGAGTTTTATTTGCAGGTAATGAATACATACATATGCATATAATGACGATAAAAATAATAGCAATAACACGTTGTAAGTACAAAACGAGTGATTTCTCCGTAGCGACGTTAATATGTTTTGCGGACGAAATCTAAACGACGACGCGATCAGAGTTATATCCGTTTTTTATTGGATTCAAATTACGAAAACGATTTTGCACGATAAACATACACTCGTGCACTTGCATTGGATAAAGAATTGATCATTCACTTGCATGTTATTGTTATTTACAGGATGTACCTTAAGTGTTCACTAACCGCAACGTGTTGTGTATGAATATGGGTAATACTATAATTATTATGCATTAAAGTTTTCATTGGCTTGAGAACTAATATTTAACTTTTTTTTTTATCAAACAGAATTTAACGTTTGTACTATTAATGAACTCATAATGCCTTACACGGAACATGGTAGTTTTAAAAATATTCGTTGGACACCCTGTATACAGTAATGCATTGATACGGGTGCGATGGTGTGGAAAATATTATTATTCCTGTGAGAATTTTCCGTCGAAATCGAAAGAAAATAATAAACATATACACATTAAACATCGTGTATATGCGCAAATCGAAAGTAAACGCATTACCACCTGTTCGCTAAGTACATACCGTATATAAATACCTACAGACTACTGGTGGTAGGATAATGAATAATATTATGTTAGACTATATGTGTTATTATTTTTTTATTATTATTATACTGTTGTTCGATTGATTAGAATTACTTTCCACATACTTATTGGTGTAGCGCAAAATAATCAGGACAAAATATCAATAATAACGAAATCATTACCATACAGGATACGTAACATGGATTTATTATTTATGATGACTTCTATGAATAATGATTAATTTTTTTTCCATATTCATTTACACATAAAAAACCAAAAACTAAAGGCTGCGTTTATTATTATTTTTTCTTAATAATCATGACATTTATTTTATAATTTTTCTAAATTTTAACGATAGACAAACAGGATGAATTTTTTTTTATAATTTTGTATAGTTCAGCAACTCGATTTCATAACACGAAAATATTCACAGAAAAGTGGTAAAATTTAACAAGCAATTTGTATTCTGTTATTGGACAAGTGTTCGTCAACGAATTTATTCTTCGGTAAATTTTTCTTGAAAACATTTTTTTTCTGTAGATAAAAATAAAAACTTTAAAAATCAACATTTTCATTCTAATTAAACCCTATGAAAACGATAACTTCAAGTTAACTTCATAAACATTGAAATTAAACGTATTTTTAAACCAAATCATATTTTTTCATATAAATTAATTTTTAAATTTGTTCACTGTCTTTATTCGTTTAAGTCAATTGTAATCGAATTCAGTAATCCCTCACGGAACACCCTGTAACAATAGAACACCGTACACTCGTTATATTTTTAACGACGACTGTACAATCGAGCCGTGCAAAACGGGCGTTATAATATGATTAGTACTTATATAGTAGTTGCTTCCGATTTAAATGTATAGCAAAATACCTGTGTGTATGCATAACGTAATAATAAGATGATTATGCTGATAATAATGTAAACGCGAAGACATCCGATGCGAGATTTACGGACAATCGAAACGCATATTTGATTGTTATAATCATTTTGATTGGAAATCGTGCAATACCGTTACAGACATCTGCCGCCGTTATAATAATATTATTATGTCCGAGTGTAGTAGGAGGGTATATCCCGGTACATGGTACTTTGGGATGTGTGTCCGCGGTAATGAAACTCGTAGGTAACTGACCAAAACTAAACCGTTCGGTATAGAAGAGTTAAGCATTATTGGCAAATAGAATAATAACAAGATTAAAGGAATGGTCGATACGCTACGGTGATCTGCGTGAGCGGCGATAACCAATACATCGTATTATGTAGGTAATACGTTTAAGACTACGGTGCGCTCAAATATGAAGGAGAATGCCGTTAACAAGTTTGTGGGGAGGGTATTTTGATATGACGAAAGTCGTACGAGGAACTGATCCGAGAACGATGAAAAATAATAATTAAAAGTTTTTCTCGGTATATATGTATTTCATATATATATATATTTTACGGTATTATACAAGATTGCCCGGGAAAAGTAGATATAGTATATAGTATAGATTCATGTTCCATTTATTGTTCATGTTAAAGCACTTTTAGATAACAATATTAATTCTTCAGGAGGAGGTATCATACTGAATAATAGATTTAAAAATTATAAATAGGCAAGTAATACTTGAAGTGTTTATTTCAAGTCTTTTCATGATTATTTAAGTACTCAGTAAAGCGTTTTATTTAATTTTAAATATATTTGATATTTGGCTTACAGTGCCGGATGTTTCTTTATTCCAACTTTTCCCTCGAAATCCATGCACAGTGTGCACAATGCCCGATTTCATGGTTTGCCCGTAACATATATACCGGTACGAATGGTCCGCTTCGAAGAAACGTGTAACAAATATATATATATTTATCATCAATGTGGCCTGCCAAAGAAAACATATTGAGTTGTCATAAATAATGAATTCTCTGAGAAATGTTTGGATAATTAAATGTTGATGACTACTCAGCTATAACCGCGTACACTTGCAAAATATCGTTCTTACACTTTTACGTTTTGGTGCTCGCTGACTGTACTAATTATAATAATTGCAGTAGTGTTAGCACTCAAACGATTCAACATGGGAATCCAAGTAATTTTAACTGCATTCCTGTTAATTATACACCGCTATCCAATGATTTATGAATGACGAGGCTCCAGAGAAATGACGCTTTCGTCCGTCCGTTCGCAATTAAAAGAGGAAAAATAATTAGTAGACAGGCACACACGTGCGTTATTAAATGCCGAATATTTATTTTACACCGAACGATTAAACTCGAACTGTATCTTTTGAAAAACATAAGTAACGCAAATTGATAGAACCGTACGGCCCATTGACCTACGTGCAATAGGTTTACGGAAAACATCGAGCTACCAGCTCTGCGATTAATGTCTTGATATATTAGAGTACATCAATTTGCTCTGCAAATGAAAATATTACCGCAGTGATAATATCTGTAGGTCGCGAAATGATTGTTCCTGAAGTATTCCACCGAATAAAACGTCTTCATAACGAAATAGTCACGTGGCTGGACGATGCAGTTATCAACATTGCGTTCTGACGCGTAACTATTATTACATACGAAGTTAACGTCGGCCTGAAACTGACGGTTTTCCGCTTAGTGTGTACACGAAGTCGATCGACTCGGTCGAAAAATTCTGTCAGCGAGTATTGAACGGAATAACGATCAGAACTGCGTACAGCGTGCGAAACGATCAGACTGACAAACTACGACAGTTCGCAACTCGTGGGATAGCAATAAAATACTGTTTTAACATTGTCGGATTTGACGCGGAAAACTAAAATTTGGAAAAAAAAAGTTAATACATTCATTTCATACTATCACTGTTGTATATCACTACCGAAGTGCCGAGGAAATAATCAAACGAATATAAATCATAATAATAAATACAGCACTTAATGCACGGGGCGAGTGAAAGCTGTATTACCTTTGTGCGTGCGCGTGTGGCCGATGATCATGATGCGTTGTCCGAAGAAGAATAGTTTTCTTGTAAAGCGGAACGGTGTACAATAAGAACAACGGGCGCGTATATTACTCTAATACGTTAATAGTGTTATTATATTAGGCGCACTGGAAAACCGTTTGCTTTTACCACGACCACGACTACGGTAAGCAATAATTATACTAGCCGGTGCTATTTGGTCAGCGTCGAAAATGTCTGTAAACGCGACGCCGCCGGTCACAAAATTGCGCGAAAACGCACGTATAAATGAAGAGGATAACTGCTCGTGGATTTCGTTCGAAAAAATTGCATGCACTTATAATTGAACGTGTGATCTGCCCACTCAAAAGTTAAGTGCACTTCTCCGTTTATAATAAATCTACGCACGTGTTGATTTTTTTCAGGTAAAACAGGTTTTTCTCCCATGGTCATTAGTTTTACCATTACTTTCATCGCCACCGTTGTCGTTTTTTTTTTTTTTACTATTTCGCATAAAACTACTAATATAATAATAAGCGTATGAAAGTGTTTGCGAAAAGGTTTCTTTTGGAACTTTTTTATTTTTTTTAGAAAAAGTAAACGGTTTCTGAAGTGTTTACCACAACAGCAAGCAGATTTATCACACCACATATTATTATGCACGTTGATATACATTTTTTAGATCAAGTTTCTCAACTGTTTTACATAAAGTGATAGTGATATGAATTAAGTTCAATACGATTAACCTTTTGTACAATTTAATTGTTGTTCTAAGCATGGATTTACGAGTTTACCAATGAGATATTCCGAATGTGTTTACCGTTAGTATATATATATATTAAAAAATCAATTTGAATACACAGATTAAGTTTACGCTTTAAGTTTGTACATTTCATTTCAGTAATTTATTTAATTGATTTCTTAAATCATATTACGGCAGATGATTCATATCTGAAAGAGCATTCATACCATCTCCATCCAGATTCGCATTCAGTTTCATGATTATATGTGCGACCGAGCACAATGGACTGTTCCGCGAATGAAATTTAGTATCGAAATACCATATAGTGTACACACTCACCTTACATTCTTTTTGAATCGCAAACCGAGTGAGTTATAATTTCTCACCGTCCTTTGACACTGTCACACAATTATACCTATATATGTGTACGATGGTACCCTAGCTGCGTTGCAGTCAACCGACGAAAACCTAAATATATATATATATATATATGTAATACCATTTGTCGAGGAAATTGTCTTTTGTTCACATCTCACACAACGTCAAAACTAACGGGCCAGAAAACGAAAATGATCAAATAATTTTTTTCCTATCACATGACGTATACTCACTGGCAAAACACAGATCTATATAATACACACATTTATATTTATGTATTGTGTAAAATAACTTTATAGTACACTGTTGTAATTATTTATTTATACAAAACGACATTCGTCAACAGTAGGTTTTTATTTAGCTCTCGTGGAATCCTATCGTTCCGGTACAGTGACGATCGTATTATACATATATATGTATAAATATTTTATACTCTGAATATACGCAATATACGTATAAATAACCACTAAGTATACAACATTCCTATGTTATTTAGGTAGCTGCATATCGCGGCTAATTTCCATTTTTTTTCTCTAATAGTATATTTATAAAAATAGTAGTTGTGGCTGATACGGTTACGATGAATTAAAGGTTTATAAAACCAAGGGTTGTGAGATAGGTTGTGATAAGAAATAATAACATTGTTTCCGTCTTCTATATCTTCTTCTTAAAATCGTGTTCTTCATTTTTCGCCTAATTTCACTCCTTATTTCAGTTTGATGTCTCTCCTTTTTTATTATAATAACCTTTATACTCTCTGCATTTGCTAAAATTTATAATTGACTTTAGTCCTTTACTTTAGTTTATTTGATGATTGATTAATTTATGACCTATAAAGATTGTATTTTATCTAAATTACCATTAAAATCATTGATACAATGAGCCGTTTGTTTTTAAAACGTATTTATGATCTTTTTATGTTGCTGAGAATTTGAAAATTACTGCGTTGATGATATAGTATACTTACATTGCATTATTATACTCTATAAAAGTAAACTACTTCAACGTATCATTTCTTTTGACTAGACATTATATTCCGTGTTATACCAGAATATTACAAATCTATGAAAGTAATGTAATATTATGACGAATGGACGACGTACGATTTCCCCTAATGGCAATAGTGAAGGATAATTTAATTTTTGTTTTACTTGCATTCTGTACAATTTAGAAAATGATTGTTTACAATTTCGTCTTCTACAATAGTCATCCAAAAATTATTATTTGAACTGTGCAAGTAGTTTGATCAATCAACTCTCTTTTTTCTAAGCGCGCTTTGTATCAACTAATTTTCTACTACGATGACTTAAAACTATTCTAAAACGTTATAAAGCATATACATATATAATAATTTTATCAAAGTTCTCCTTTCGTCCATAGAATGTCTGTGATTATCTAATTCCTCCAAAATAATAACGTGGGGAAAATATAAATATTAGATTAGTTGGTCGCAATCATTTTTTTTTTTTTTTTTTACTATTGTTATTAAAATAAATCAAGCTATCAATGAATGTGTTACGGTTTAATTCAATTTTGTCCATTTATTTGAGATTTTATCTCTAAAATGTTCTAATGTAACAATATTAAATGCAGTATTGTGTATACAATTGAAAATATAAATTTATAATAATAATTTGTCAATTATTCAAGATTCATTAAGGTACCTTTCACCTACTTTCGTTTGATTATTATGTCGCTAGGAATAATGAATAAATATATCACAGCCTAAAATATATTTAATTACTTTCCTACTATTCGGCAACGCTACGCGTACGAGTAAAAATGATCTAGATACCTGGCCACACTTTCATCTATACTCCCAGAGTTCTGCCGGTATTGTTCAATCTACATCAGTACAATATGTGTAATGCACATGTATCATTCTACATATGTTAGAAGAAAAAAAGAAATTGAAAACACACGGATGTATTCCAACGATTTGTTTGTATGCGTATACAAATGATGATGTAGCACATGTAGGTATGTCATATAGTTTTAATAAAATGTATACTACGTTCACGTAGAGAAATTATTAAATACCAATACAATTAATTGTCCATACGTAGAGAATGATTTGTACTGTTGTAATTGGTCAACAACTTCGTATTTTATCATTATTTATTTTTAATTTAACACTAATTATTTTTTACGCAGCTGATAAAAAAATTTTTATTATAACCCGTATTTTATTGGTGTAAATTGTTCTTTAATATGACAAACACGCACGAAAACGGTCCAACTTATCGATAGTGTTGAATTAATTTTAACTTTTATAAAAACTACTGTCATATACGCCATGTAAAAGGCTCGACGTATATAACAGATTTTTTTCAATTATTGATTCCCAGACCGTCAAATGAGTAAATATCAATACCTTTTTTTTTTTTTTTTTATATTAAATTTTGACATTATTTAGAAATATTACAATCTATACAGGGGTGTACAATAAGTAATAATTATGGTGAAAAATGAATGAAACTATGAACTAATGATGACATGGTAGGAAATCTCTCATTAGAGACACCTAGTGGCTTAACAATAGCATATAGAGTTTAATACAATGACATTTAATTTAAGCAATTTATAAAATTTTTAAGTCGCGACACCAGTTCCGCTTGAGTCGTCTGGTTGGATTTCCGAGTAGTGCTGGTGTAGCAAGGTCCTTGATGAGTGAATATCAATACCTACGGTTAAAATGTATTTAATTCTCCTTATGGTGACCACCCACAATAACGAGAACTGCACAAAAGGATAATTTAATGAAACCCTACACAGCTTACACTTTATAACTCTAAAGTTGCTTTATTCTTGAACAACTGAACACGATAACAAGTGCTGAAAAATAAATCAAGTACCACAGTATCTTGATAACTTCTACAAAAATGTTTTGTTGCGGTAAACGTCTTGGTAGGATTAGATACTCCAGAGATTAGATACTCGTATACTATATATGCATTGAGAAATGTATCGTGCATTATTAATGTTAATTTATACATATATACAGTGAAACATCTAAATACCGGACACTTTCGAACACCGTAATTTTGTCCGTTATTTAGAGGTTTCCGCTATTCAGGAAACATTTTCGTAAATAATTCGGAGAAATAATAACTACATGATATAATATACAACATTTATATAATATGTACATATGTATAATAATGATATAGGTATGTTTTGTATTTGTTGTATTATTTAAAATTATGACATAATTATTATGTAAAAATAATGAGCGTAATTAAATAGCATATTACACATTCAAAATTTAAAAATCTCAATTTTTCTTTCAGACTTAATCTTTTTCATTTACTAGCCATTGCATAGGTACTACAATACATTTATGAATACGTCCGTATGTATTGTAATCACAAATACAATTAAATACGTACTAAAAATGTACGAGTACGAGTAGGATAACATCACAGAATATAAACTAGAAAAATGTTTTCTTCGATGCGTTAATGGACGGATAAGATAAACTATAATTGTACATACTATTTTAATGTATTGTAGTAACATTAGATTAGATATTTTTTAAGCCATTGTACTTTATTATTCTATATTTACGATAAAAATTATTAATATCAAAAATTAAATTGCCATAAAAGTGTCCGTTATTCAGAGTGTCCGGTATTTAGGGGTTTTCTTATATAAATTGAAGAAAATGTCCCCTTTCCCATAAAAACGTCCGCTATTTGGAGGTGTCCATTAAGTGAGGTTTCACTGTATATATATATATATCAAATAATTTTAATTGTAAGGTATATTACAAACAATATTACATATGTAATAACGTGAAAATATAAAAATATCAAAAAAATATAAAATGAAATTCAATGCCAACATCATCTTTCCGACCAAGTGATCATAATAGTATCAATGTTGGTTGGGGATCAAATTCCTTTTTGGCGGCGCTTTGCATAGATAAAAAATATTTTTAAATGAATAATATAATGCGTAGACCAACGCCTGAACTTATATAATCATAAGGGTACAACACTTATACTATTTTTCATGTTAGCAAAAAAATATGTTCTAGAGCAATTGAAGGATGTACGTCAAGTTGACCCCCCCACTTCAAGCCACAGACTCCAGACTTTTGCAATTAATTTGCTATAATTTGCTATGTTATTTTCAGAATTTGAATACCTTTAGTTTCTCCGGAAAAAATCATTTTGTGTTGAGGGGGCCAACTTCACGGTCCCCCAATTTTAAGCTAGGGACTCCAAACCTTCACAGGAATTTTGCATTTAATTTGCTATAATTTGCTATATAATTTTCAGAATTTACATACCTTTAGTTTCTCCGGAAAAACCCATTTTGTGTTGGGGGCAATTTCACGGTAGCCCCCCACTTTCAGTTAGAGACTCCGGGATTTTACGGGAAATTTGCAATTAATTTGCTTTGATTTGCTATGTAATTTTCAGAATTTGCATACCTTTAGTTTCTCTGGAAAAACTATTTTGTTAAATATATGATATTCAAGGAAGAAGTTAGTTGAATATATTTGAACCGTAGCTTCGGAGCATGAATGGTATTTAGGATCATATTATTACAAATAAAGACGATTGATCCAAATAATTGTCAATGCATAAACGTTTATAACTACTTACGAACAAAGTAGTTTATAGTGAAGAAAACTGTGTACATTTAATTTTGGGTATCTGGATTTATTCAATATTTGTATTGATTACAATCAATTTAATTGTTAGTTCTTACTGTATGCTTCATTTTTAAAATAATCATTTCATTTATCTTGCAGTTACCTTTCGTGCTGCGTATACGTACTGGTTAGATCCTGGTGATTTTGTTTTTGTTTTAGACTTGTACATACATTTGTATTAATTGTAACTCGAATTTCAATTATTCGAAAAATATTCCATGAAAACGAAGGAATTACCAATTTAAAATTAATTGATGCAAGATGCAATGTCTCGTTTATTATAATAAATTTGATGAAGAATGCTCCTTCCAGCATCGAGAATATTGTGTGTTCAAAAATGAATTGTACCTACATCAAAAGATATATTTCTAGTCCAACAATAATATTAAGATTGAGACACGAATTTTCAACTTTGCAAAAAGCATTGAATCTTTACGCAGACAAAACTTATTACGAGTATCCGGATAAAAATTGTGATGGTTTAATAACACCGATAAGGTATCTACAAAACCATTTATTTATTGAGGCCAGGGTCGTCCCTGGGGGGAGGGTGGGGGTGTAACACCCCCCACGAGTTGGTCAGTTGGCTCATTTGATATTAAGCTGTCGAGTCGGCAATTTATAATATATTAAAATATTATTATTTATCTAGACAAAAAAAAAAAAAAATCACTTAATTTCAATGAATATATTTTATTTTTATGGCAGGCTTACATCATAAAATATAAGTTAAAGTATGTTTGACCATTGATTATGTCCTTCTTTCGCGATAACGCGATAAAAATAGATCAGGGGTCTTTTTTCTGTGTTTAGACTTATTATGCGGGTTTCAGACGATGGTCATCGGCGTTCACGGTATTACGTGGTATTAGTAATATTTATAACTACGTGTATTATGTTTCCAGCGTATTTTTAGTTGTTTCTCTAATCAGTAACCAATAACCACAATCATATTAATAATGTAAAAACGCACTTGACGTACTCTGCACAAAAACCTCAAAAATTATTATTATTTACGAAATTTATTTTCTTCGACGTTTTCGTTACATTACACAAAAATAAAAATGAGTGACGAGTGACGTGAATAAAAGAAAAAGAAAACGTGTGAAAGTGGAGTGATTTAAATGTGGTAGTCAATTTAATGACGATTTAAAAAAAAAGCACGAGGAAAAATTTCATGGCGGAAAACGGGTAAACATGTTGGAGCACCCAAGAATCCATTTGAAAAGGCGTAGCCCGTTTCGCCCAAATTGTGTTTCTCTTTGATTCCCGTTTCGCCCAGAGTAGTTTAGACCAATTTAAAATTAAGTTAATTAAGTTGGCTATAGTTCAGTCAAATAATAGAGATCGTCAAGAAGAAATGTTACTAAAGTTTCTGATCCCTAAAATACGACTGTTATAAAACCTTTAGTAATAAACATTGGCGAATGGATTAAATACACTTTTGGTTTATTATATTTGAACCCCGAAGAAGTGTCTGATTGTTTTGTTGAAGATTTGATGCCAGAATGCCCAACTGACAATAGAGTCCTTAAATATTGTGATTATTTAGTAAGCAATTATATTTCTGAGGATAGTACATTTACTCCTTGTCTATGGGCATTTAATTCAGCGAGTATTCTGCTTACGACGAATGCGTGCGAGTCATTTCTTTCATTCTTTAATGATCATTTTTATTCTAATTTTCCATCTATATTAAGTTGGTTAAATGTTGTCCAAACAGATACATATAGAAAACTCAATAGCGTTGAAATACCAAAAACATCAAAAGATGCTAATATAATTAAAAGGCGAGTACACAATCAGAAACAAATAACGAGGTATCGATCAAATTAAATTTCTCGCTATGAATTCATTAAAAGTATGTGCAGTAATTTTAAAAATAAAGTGTAGCTATTAATAAATATATTTTAAACGATTTTGGTTTTTTAATAAATATTGTGGACTAAATTTTAAATTTGTATTGTGAGATAAATTTGATTTTTTAATAAATATTGTGGACTAAAATTTGGGTAGAACACGATTGCGTACGTTTGTCCTTTTTGGCAACACGATTGCGTATGTTTGTAGATGGGTTAAAAGTACCTTTAAGAAAAAAATAAATAAACACGATTGCGTATGAAATTGTATGCAACGTTGTTAAATTTACTGATTTCATCGTATTAATAAATAATATAATATAATATAATATAATAATAATATAAAAAATATCGAATACATTTAAAGTTCTAAAAAAACTAATAAAAAAAAGTGTCAAAAAGTAATTAATAAATAAGTAAAATCGTCAGTTATTATTTTAATTAAACTATTGTAAATAAATTCTTTTTTTGCCATTTTTTTTACTCTCCCATTATTGACCGATACCATTATTGATACCGATTGTATTATCGCTCTTGTTTGCAATTGAGTTTCTTTCAATACTTGAATAACAACATGTATTGGAGGATGAGCACTGTGAAATTGTCCATTATAAGTCCAATGAAAGCTTTCAGGTCCATTTGTGGTACTAAAAATTATAAATATAAACAATTAAGAATAATAAAAATATATATTGTATAAATTGCTCACCGAGGATTCGTGTTTGGTTCTTGAGCCCACATTTCTGGAGGAAATGGACAATCTGGTTCAATATATGTTTTTAATACATAGTCTGAAAAAATGTGACCATATTTTTCGTTCGGACACGTAGCCATTAGTTCAAGAAAACTATCCTCAATTTCGGTGAATAGGAGGTATGCAAGTGCAAAGAATGATTTCAACCATGTTCCTAATTGGTCACTTTCGTTCATATAAGCAATTCTTAATACTTGTTCTTGTTGTATCTACAATTTAAATATTACATTTTATAATTAAATTGCGACGTTGCACCAGCGTAATCGGCCTATTTACTTAATCAATAGATTTACAATTTACTTGATAATTCGATTGACAAAAACATAATTTCAAAAATAAAACAGATTTTAGCAAAATAAAATGTTTAATTTGAGTTCTCTGTATCATGAAACACATTTTTAGTTTACTCTGCTATTTTTTAAGCATATTAAAATAATATATATATATATATATATATATATATATATATATATATATATATATATATATATATATATATATATATATATATATATATATTTCATATAAGAAATATATATATATATATATATATATTTCATATAAGAAATATACAAATGCTATAAAATCCCAACCCTGGTCATATGTAGTAAGTATATATATCGGTATGAAAATTGGCAACAACGCTTAAAACTTCGTACGCAATCGTGTAGTTAAAAATCAGGTAAAATCGTACGGAATCGTGTACCTTAAAAAGGTATCACCGATAACGAACGTACGCAATCGTGTTTTACCCTAAAATTTAAATTTATGTTGTTAGATTAATTTGATTTTTTAATAATTTTTGTGGACTACATTTTAAATTTGTATTGTGAGATAAATTTGAGTTTTTAATAAATATTGTGGACTACATTTTAAATTTGTTAAATGTTAAAAAATTTTTTTTTGGAAAACTAAGAGTATCGCCTCTTCGTGGTGTTTTCTGGATAACGCTAAATGATCCGCAAATATTAAAATATTATAATCATTGCCAACTTAATTTTAAATTAGTTTAAACTACTCTAGGCGAAACGGGAATCATATAGAAACAAAATTTGGGCGAAATGGGTACCCGGGCGAGACGGGTCCCGCCCATTTGAAAGTGCAGTTGCACGAAATTTGAATAAACTCATACTCAAATTTATCAAAAACCACTTAAGGTCAACAATGACAGATAATAGGTTAGATTCGCTAATGCTGTTGGGTATTGAAAAATTTATTTTGGATGAAGTTGATGTTAACAAAACGAATTTGATTTTAAAAATTGTATATTATTTTAATATACATTGTATATTATTTATTATTAATAATACTCATACTCATATGTTATAAGCTTTTCATTTAACTTCATGTACCTCCTGCTATGTATTTGAGTAGGTTGTAGGTACCGACCCAATACCAAAAATTATCCACTGTATATTTATGGATTAATTGCTATAAATCCTAAATATTTATATGTACACCTATGTTAATGAGATTTATGTTATTACTTTATTATTAATTCGAGCGGAGCGAGAAAATTTTTTTGGAGTTGACAAATTTATGAATCAAGCCCCCCCCCCCATGATTTGTCTATCGGGACGGTCCTGATTGAGGCTGATATTATTGCTGATGAACAACAGTTTTCATTACATGACTTTCCTGTGGAGATATGTGTTCATTCAGAAATGTAAGTTTAAACCTGAATCAATTTATTATTATATGATTGTTCACAATATCAACTATATTTTTCTAACAAAGAACAATAAAATAAATTATAAAAATTAAAAACCCATAACTGAACATACTATTTAACATTACATTTATTATTTGTAGGTTTAGACTTCGAGGCGCCATAGGCTATGGTTCTGATCATTACATTGGATATGTATGGAGATCCGACGGAATTTGGGGAGTTCACAACGACTCAAGTCCAAAAATAAAAAAATAAAAAATATCAGAAAACAGCATATCAACCCTCATATTTTATTTTATGTAAAACTATAAGACATCGTTTATATTTTAAAGCAGTTGCAGTTATTTTTAAATCTTTTTATCATCCATAATATTAAAAACTATGATTACATTTGTTGTCGTTTAACTTTTTGGCATATTCGATCACATGATATATGGCATTACTAAATTAAAAATTATTACATTGTTGAATACAAAACTAAAAATGAAGGACATGTTTATAAGAAATTTAGTTCTAAGCTAAACGGTGGGTCTACAAATTGAGTTATATATTTTTAAAAAACCAAAACAATACTACATAAATTGGTATAACATTTTTTTGTAGAAATTACAAAATTTCTACAAGTTCAGGACTCCATAATTGAATGTTGTGGTGAGGGGATTACGGCGTGAAATTGCTCCCCCTCCCTACACAACCCTTTTTTATTCTGGAAAAACTAAAGGTATGCAAATTCTGAAAACTACATAGCAAATTATAGCAAATTAAATGCAAAATTCCTGTGAAGGTTTGAAATCGCTAGCTTAAAATTGGGGGCTGTGGTGAAGTTGGTCCCTCGAACAAAAAATAAGAATTTCCGGAAAAACCGCAAGTATGCAAATTTTGAAAACTACATAGCAAATAATAGCAAATTAAAAGCAAAATTCCTGTGATGGTTTGGAGTCGCTAGCTTAAAATTGGGAAAATTGGGGAATAATATTATGATCATCATATTTAAACGATGCTAGATTAGACGCGAACGAAGGGGAGGGTTAAAAATACCCGAAATATCAGAAAAAAATTTAATAAAAAAAATGACCTACAAATTTAATAGTTATTTCAAAATTTACCATAAAACTTGCAAATAAAAATATAAATAAATATATTATATAATGAGTAATGAAGCATGTAATTTATGATCGTTTTACGTTATATATTTTTTCAAAACCTTCCTCGAAATTTTCCCTTACGTTCGCCCCTGCGCTAGATTAATTGAATATATATAAATACTTGACGGTCGACTATTCTTTGTAACTTTCAGATTAAACATTTTTTTTACTTTCTGCAATGAACTAA
This sequence comes from Sipha maydis, assembly GCA_034509805.1. Taxonomy (NCBI): domain Eukaryota; kingdom Metazoa; phylum Arthropoda; class Insecta; order Hemiptera; family Aphididae; genus Sipha; species Sipha maydis. The sequence continues at coordinate 55,634 of JASXSY010001421.1, forward strand.
ACTCAGTCTCGTACGCATTTTTTCATTATTTAAAAACCTATTTGACTATAAATAACGATGAGAATACGGCCGATAGACCCACGACCTAATCTAACTTACTCCTGTTATTTTACGTGCACCCGTGGTAAGTGTACTTTGAAAAATAAACATTTAAGACAATATTATATGTGTGTTTTAAGTTCATATTTAATATGTAGGTCTTGTCTGTATTCTGATATTTTGAATGAAATACCGCGTAAATGATGAATGTTGATTGTCTGTCCGCAAATAAATCTCACTTAGTTTCAACAGGTTTCCCGTATAAGTATTTCAGACGTTGGACGTGATTTTGAATAACGATTGTAAAGTAATATATTTTATAATGGGCTACTACAGTTAACCGTAGCAGGCCGATGATGATATACTTTTCACCTGAAGTACACATGAGTTAATTGCTGTAAGTTTATGGGACTTTCTTCGAACGATTAAATCCATAACAAGATGATATTGAGAAAATTATTTTCGACATTCGATTATTTTTTTCGTAGAAACATGTGATGCAAATGTGCATAGGTTATTTTTTTCGTCCGTTCTATAATGAACGGCTCGACTAATTATTATACATAACTAATGCACGTGTTTTGGACTGTGCATTTCAATAAGTTAGGATGGGTACCAAATAAGTATCATAGAAAAGTGACGCTTGGAAAGCCAAGGAAATAATTGCAACGCCTCAAGTTGAAACAGTTAATTTTTTCACATTTGTAATTGACCACAGTAGTACCTTCTTTTGTTTAAAAGGCGAAAATACATGATAACGGTCAGCTTACTCATGGGTATTGATTTTAGGTTGAGAAACTTCCAAATCTTTTCAACGTAAGTAATTATTGACAATGATGAATTGTGTTTTTGGGTATCTTAATTAGGCACAGAATATACCTATTCATACGTGCGATATACATCGTGTGTGTAGATAGAGTGAAACGGGAAGGGGAAGCTAGTCATGCAAAAACAACAACATATTTCGATCATTCTCGAGTCAATACAACCTTTTTTTCAAAATGGATAAAAAGTTGAAAATTCCGAACTTATTGCTTTATTTATTTTATGTGGTATGAAGTATATATTGTGATTAGAAGACGTGAACGGAGGTATAATATGTAAATATATATGTCTAATAGATGATTTTATATGATTTACACTTTTAAGTAAGATCTTTAACCTTAATTAAAAATTAAATACAAATTAAAACATATATAACAGTATTTTAAAATTTTATAATGGTTATTGGACGGTAGAAATGTGAAATAAAATAAAATAAATAGATCAATTACATACAAAACCGTTAAAAACACAGCACGTGCATCTCTAAACAATGTAAAAGCATATATTTTTTATAATTATATTTTCTTGATCTAATTTATTTCGATTTATTTGTGTCCATTGTTAAGATCATGACGAATAACGGAGTTCGATTTTACCAACGATTAATCAAATTGTTCTTGAACTAGCTTACCTACAAGCTAAATGATAATTTCCATTTATGAACTAAAGGGCAACAATGATGAACACCAACAACAAATAAATAATTGGCGTGAAAAAAAAAAAAACGGTTTGGGAAAAAGTATATTCTTACGTTGAGTGATTACGAATTACGAATTGAAGTGGACTCTCGACCGCTCAATATTTTAGTGAATACAATTATTGGTGTACCTATTCGTAATCTGATAATATTTTATTCCAGGCATAACCAGCACAATCACGCCATCCAATGCGTTCAACTTAATGCATAGGAAAAACGAGTCTTATATAATACCAAGTGCATCGAAATAATAATTTAATGTATTTCATTTTCTTCTCGATAGTGAAATGATTCTATCGTTATTATTGCCGAATCAAAGTGACCGCGGATAAGACTTTTAGCAGGACACAGATGAAAAAATACCGCATCGCAAAACTAATCTGAAATTAACTGTTAAGAAATATTAGAGTTGATTATAATTTTGAAAGACGAGTGATTAGTAATATGGTTAATAGATTTCCATAGTTGAATTGAAAAAAAAGAACAAAAAAGAATAGTAAAACCTTATTTTATATTGTTTATATGATTTTGTTACCCATATCACGGATATACCTGACAGGATGTTGTTAGGAAATAAAAAAATATGGATGTATATAATAATACCGATACGATATTTTGAATGAAGGCTAAAATATATTACATATAGATTTGTATACCATTCAGCATATTTTAATATTTATTAATTATTTTAACTGTCCGTAACAACTGTAACACTCTTTAGGTAGTTAAGATACCGATGAGTACCGGAAATTCGGTTAAAGTACAAGTTACATAAGTTATTCAAATACATTTATAAATTAAAAAATATAATGATACTGAGCGTACTTTTAATCTCAACAAAACCGGTAACCTATTAGGTGACCAGAAGTACTCTTTTTTGAAGGACAGTACTCTGATACGTGCCCTAGTTTCCTTAACAATAGTGTTAAGTACATGAAACTGTACTAGTTTTTTTTTAAAAAAAATATTAAAGGCTAAATATAATATATTATGCTTATGTTTTTTAATAATTTGGTTATTAACTTATATTTTATGGTTCGGACTACAGCATTTTGATTGGTTGGTAGCGTGGTTTATTAAATTTGTTATCTGTTTTGTTTTATCAGTAATAGCGACTATAACATTGCCACGGTTGTAGGTATCTACAATTACTGAATATATAATTTCATAGAATAACAGTTAAAAAAAATAAACGGCTTTTATATAGTTGGCAATATTTTCCCAACCAAATATGTTGAATATAAATAAAATGTTGGACAAAAAAACCAAGCATTCAATACAAATAAGTATTTCAACAAGTTAACGGCCACATGTACTATACATGTTGTGTTGCCAAGCAATTCATATCATTTATTATAATATTGGTCCATTTCACTATTTTTACTAAAACATTACTAGGAAGCCACGCAAACATCACTCATAGGAAAATCGTATTTAAGTTAAGTGTACTCATTTTGGCACATGGTATTACTAATGTTAATGAATCGAATGTACCTAGGGTGGTACATGTGGCTCGATAATAATGCTCAACCGTGTATCAGAAATAGTACACTTGGCCACATGTTATAAGCATTTAAAAAGCTATGGCAGTAAACTGTTAATAGAAAAAAAAAGGTATTTAAAATACCATTGAAAATACTTCGTCCTGAGAGTATTTAAAAAGTTATTCAATACATAAAAAAGTATTTGAATACTTTTGATCAAATACTTTACAGCACTGTTCGTAGGTATAAACAAAAACGTGTCTTAATCGTATATTAAACCATGTGAAAGCGATATCTATTCGTCTTATATAGTATGACCACAAAACACGGCGGTCAGTGCAAGTTAAAAAAAAATATATAAAAACTACAAAAATCGAAAACTCTATATCATATTATAAATCACCTCAAAGCTAATAATTATATTTAGGAAAACGAACGGACCGTAAAGTAGAACCATACGTATCCAACATTAGGGTTCGCAATTGAGTTTAGAGTTGAAGAAAAAATATCGAACAGAGCAATATAAATGAACACCATCATGTAGTTTATGAAAGAACTCAATAATGGGCTTATGTATATTTATGTTAAATAAGTATTACCAAAAATGTATAAAATTTGATATTTAACGCTCTTCCGAGAATCAAGAAAAAAAGTTATTCACAATATACATCTTAATTATACTTTTAATATACAACTTTTTGAAGTATCGTAGTATCATGATAGTCAAAAAAATAAAAACTCATTACTTCTTAGTTAAATTAATATTGTAACTTAGTACAATCGACTGATATATACAACTTGCGTTCTATTGCCTACTGGATTGAGATGATGCAGTAATAAAAGAAAATTTCGCTACATGCTTGTATGCATAATTGTTAGATGGACTTTTAAAATTAATTTCTGAATTCTTGTGGGTTTTCAAGTATTAGTAAATCATAACTATATTTTACTCAAACTCCGCTGAGTTCACAAATTATATTGTTTCGGAAATACATTTTCTTATCTTCGACTGATGAGTCACTGTACTCAACTTACAATCGAATTATCAAAGTGTGTGCACATTGTGCAGATGTCGTAGTTGTCTTTTGTCCTGAAAATAATGAATGTATTTAGATACCATAATACAGTTGGAACGATAACAATAGTTCATCAATTGAAGTATCATCCAATCATCTACTGAACAAATTTAAAGTGATTACTTTAAAAAATTATTTACGAATAATCAACCATGTAATTGATAACGAAAAGATAACAACATTGTAGTTTCTTTTTATTATAATAACTAATTAACAACACACCTGTTAATGAAAATGATGAACATGAAAACATCAAACTCGTTATTGTTGTATACATGGAATAGTAAAATAATTCGTAAGAAATCGAAACGGGTTTGCGAGAGTAACCGATTCTTCAATCTACATCAATACAAATATACTGTGGGAAACGTGGGAAACGTTCGTATTGATATTGTTATGAGTTAAATGTTCTGTAACCGTGCGGAAAATGTATATTTTGACGAATGCGCGTGTACAAACAGTTATACTGTGTAATATAAAAAACAACAATATAATATGCATAAAATCGTCTAAACACGTCGATTGACCAACCAAAATCAACAACGGATAGATGATTGCACCACACATCGTACACAGTTATAACTTACCACGTATGTCGCATAACGAGAATATTGTACTCGTAATATTGTTACAATTGTTAATATTGTATATTTTACAAGATGTCTTCGAATGAAAAACAAAAACTTATTTGAGTATTGAAAACGTACGCGAATCACCGATTGGACAAACCGTTAAGTATAATATTAGAATATATCGGTAAAATATATATGTATATATATATATATAATTAGAGATGTTAAAATACCGTATTTTATTTTGTTGTTGTATAATACCATATTATACCGGTATTATACCAGTATTAAACCGTATAGAACCTTGTAGTACCTCAAATTATTGGAAATTTAACAGAGGTTATAAACCTATTATCAATTATGAAATACGAATCATTTTTAAAATGGAATAATTTAAATATGACTAGAAGGTCAGAAAACATTTAAAAAACACATAATACAAGAATTAATTTAATAATTTGAATTTAATTCGATAAGGATAAAACTACGACGCTAAGGATATTTTTAGAATGAGTACTTCCCTACTTAATGGGAAAACATGTTACGATAATAATTAATAAATGATAATTATAAATAATAATTTTATATCTAAGTATCTTTAATCGTGGTAATAACTAAATTAATTTAACTTAAAGCCTTTTTTTTTTTTTTTTAATACCGTCTGTATAAAATAATTTTATACCATGTGTAAAATACCTTGTATAATACAGTTTTATACCACTGTATAATACAAACTCACATCCTTATATATAATACATCGAATATATCAATAATTTTAACGCGAAATCAGCGACCAACTTCGGCGACCGTACGTGGTCATCATCGATTACATTTTGGTACGCGAGGAGAGTGTGAAAAATATTCTGAGCGACCCGGTATGGCTCCAGTTGGATCAATAGTAAAATACGAGTACACGGCGATATTAAATTATCATTTTCCCGTCCAACAGATAGGTTGTATATGGTTATATATTATGTTTTCTACGACGATAACGATCGTTTGACACTGCGTTACTGTATGTGACAAGGATTGTTGGCGAAGAATGAGTAAGAAAAACATTTTCGTGGACATGTACGCATAAATATATCATATTGTTATCACTCTCCGTCAAATCGTTTCATCTTACAGTGCTCGCTGTCCATCAAAAAATAAAAAAATAAAAAAAGTACATAAATTCTAATTAAATTATTCTGGATCTGTTATTATTTATTATTTTTTTTATTTTCACTCTACTTTCATGTAGCATAAACACATATGCGAGTGCGCGTGTGAAACTGTTATTATGATACGTGTGCGTATATCCATGTACGGGCATTTATGTAAATACATCGTACACAATAATGATAATCGTTACCTGCATAAATCCCGTTTGCATTTTTCCGGATGGATTATAAACGGATTAACACGACGCCTGTGATTCGAATACGGAAAGGTGCTGTGAAAGTATGTATATATACGAGTATATATACAGATATATTTACACGATATGTGTACATATATCATATCGCAGTGTAATAATAGGTACGTGCGAAAATATGTCACAAAACAATATTGCGCACAAATCTATTTTACACTTCATAATAAATACACTGTGTACCTATATATTTATATTAATGTATATACTATACATCTTGGAATGGTATGTTATATCCATATACATCTATGTTAAAATACAAATATTATTAAATTCTGTATTTTTTTCTCAATACCTAGGATGATCAGTGGAACAAGTTGATTAATCCGAAAGGTCAACTACGTTCGACATTTTACTTTCCTTATATATTCATGTATTTTTTTCTAATTTTCTGAGAATTTTTAAATATTTCTGCTGGGTGGGGTTTTAAGGAGAAATAAATTCTTTCTGAATAGCACTTTTCCGATGACACAAGACAAATTATATTGAACGATTAAGTTTTTCTGAAATATATAAAATATTACTACGTGAGATTATGATGTTCGCGAATTAAAGAAATTGACCAATTTATTTATTCATCAGTCAACATTTTTGGAAAAATAAACCTTATAAATAATGACTGTATTCAAAAATTGTACCAAACAGTAAAATGGGCAAGTCATTTTTTTACTGAAATACATTGTTATCCAACGTAAAAAATATAATGCATTTTAATTGTTTGAGTTGAATGAATCCTGGGACGAGAGGTATAGCAATTAGTAAATTACCCATTGTATTACATACAAATACAGTGTATGTGCACAACACTTACTAAACGTTTTAATATTCTATATACGGTTTTATGTATCTCTTGAGTCGATTCATCTGACCATATATGTAAAAATATTGTGTTTTTCATTCATCGTGTTCGATGAAGAAAGTATAATCCCCGCGGGGTTCAATTGACCGCAACGACATGGATGACAATAACCAATACAAATAAGTAAGAGGTGATGGATAAAGAAATCACTTGTGATTTCAAAAACCACATGTGTGGTGTGCATATTCGGAACGGCCGCAATGGGACGGATAAACTAAGTCTTTCAAATTCAATGCAATTAATTCCCAATGATGATTGCGACGTGGGGCGCTGTTCGTACTGTACACGACGCATAAAGGAAGATATTGAGATTTAGATTTTCAAAATCAACTGTTCACCTAGGTATTTTGACTATTTATAGATAATTTATAGATAAAACTTCAATTGTTGATTCGTTTCGATACGACAATATTTGAAATATTAATAACAGCGTACAAAACAATTATCAAAACATAATAATAATACAAAACGATAAGAAAAAAAAAAAAATGTTCTTTGAAATGTATCTATAATATTGTTGTAATTAACATATCATTTTATGTCTGTTAAACTATTGCTTGTAAAATATAATAAGTTTATTTTTGGAATTTTTATAATTTTTATTTTACTATTCTAGTATTAGCTTTTTATTACATTTTCAAATTTCCTAAATCAATAAGCCGTAACTAAAACGTTTAACGTTTATAAGAAAATATTTCAAATAACGAAAAATTATGAAATGTTATAGTTAAATGTAATTTTTTGAATAAGTTTTTACTGAATTTATCTGTTTTTAAGTTATTATTGAAAATGTCCTAAAATATGACACAGATTAATGTAAAACGTTTTAGTGATTTTGGAACATTTTAATTTTGATCTTAAAAAGATTGAACTCATTTTGAAAATAATACTGTCAACAATTAAACACTAACCTTGAAAATTATAAAAAAAATATTGCTGTTAAGTTTTCTAATTTCCAGAATAAAAACAAATCCAAACGCTTTTTGAAAGTAATGTAAAACTACCTTTCTAATCTCTATCGAGTACTTTTACCGAACAGTCAACAAGTAAAAATTTTCAATATATATAGTTTTCGAAATACTTTTTTTAGAAAAAAATTTTGGTTAGATACATATTATTATCATACGTAAAATATTATAATAGTACAAAACAAACTATCAAACGTACTATTATAAAAATTAAAACGCATATTGTCTTTAAATATTGTATTCTCCGATGTGAACGAAATATAGAACTATATTATTATACGCATCCACGCATCTGGCAAAACAAAATTGCTGACCACAGAGGGTCGCCTGCAATGTTGGGACATGATAAATTTCTCTAAACAAAAGTTTTATTACCTATCTATTTTTTTATCTTGATTAAAATCTACTGTCACTTTTTTTTATCTTAGATAAAAACTTCAGTTATCTATATATTATCTAAATAATTTTTTATACATATATAATCATTTAATATTATGCTATATACATTTTTACAATTTATATTCAAAATAAAAAACCATGATAATGTAATGTAATAAAAGGTATATAGAACAAATTTAAAGCTGTTACAAAGTATAAAATATATCTTGATAGTCGGTAGTCAATTATTGTTGGCTTATGTGTTATTTTCATTTATTAATTTAATGGACCTGCAGACTTATAAGTCGATTCTGATCGAGTGTTGTTTAAAAACATTTATAGTTAATGTTTTTTTATTTTACTAATTAGTAGCAAATAGATACATATCAAGTATATTTAATGAATTTGAGTAAAATAATTGATATAAAAACATTATAAAATCAATGGTGTAAGTAATATGTGCACCAACATTTTTGATATTTTAAAGAAGATAAATTGTATAGAAAAATGTTTATTGATAAATCGTTATAGTCATCCTTCTAGTAGCGTATTTAGAATTTTCGAGGGGCCTGGTATTCTCCGTAAACTGTATAGTATACAGGCAAAGCTAAATATTATATGATGCAGGGGAGCCGGAACGATTTTTTTGCTGTTGGGGCAAAATATTTCAAACTTTTTTCTAGAGGACATGGGAACAAAAAGGGGTATTTTATTTTTTGGTGCTTAATCTCCATCCCCTCCCGAATTTTTACAGCTCCTATGCCGAGGAAATGTGTACATGTGTACATAGGTATCGTATTTTTTTCTTATAAATATTTATTAAACAAATTCAAATCAAGTATGTATACAAATTGTAAGCAAAACAAAATTTATCAAAAATACAAGTTACAGTTGTAATTAACTTTTTCACATATACAGTTTCTTTGTTGTACATTCTTTAAACAAAAATAACATAAATATATTTTATTATACAATATTAATAAATATAATATACAGTTTATATTTTAAAGAATAATTTATATTTTGCCAAATATACTTTCTCTCTCTGCTATACAGTTAATTAACTCTTTTAGGATATCATCCAAGGAAATCTCTTAGAAAATAGTTTGGGTTAAGTGTAATAGTAACTAATGAGTCAAACGCTTTTGACTCAGAGTTGAACGAGTATAGGTTTTTAAACAACTGAACCCACTAAATGACCTCTCTGGTGTGACTGATACTGCAGGTATTGGGTATAATTGTATACGTATAATAAGCCGTTCAACTTGACGATTTCTGGCAACATTTTAAATATATAACAATGTCTTTTATTTTTGATGAGGGATTATCAGAATTTAAAATATTGAGAAGCATTATTAACTGAGTAGCTAACTGATATACATTAAAATCAGTTACGTGAATACTGAGAAATTTTTTAATTACACTTAGTTCAATTTCTTCTTTATTGATTGTACGTATCATAATAGTTTCCATTGATATTACTTTGTCTAACCCATACTGAGTGAATCTTTCATTTAATTAGTTCAACAAACAATCAATTTTATATGACCAGACAAAGTTGCTGCTCCGTCAAAACAATGTCCTCTAACATTTTCAGAACTAAGACATACATGTCAATAAATCATTGATGCAAGAAAATAATGTTTCGGCATTTCTACTTGGACTATTATACATACCTACAAAAATTTTGTTTATATTTAAAGAAATATCTGTAGCGCCATCAGCCATTATGGCCATAAATGGGCTTTTTAGAACTGCATTTTTAATCTTCCGTAAAAAAAAATGCGCCATAGTTTCAAATAACTCATTTTGAATATCCCCACTTAACCAATTGTTTCGTTTTTCAAGCCACATTTTTAGTGTAGGATTTTCAAATGTATGCTCTTGTAATAAATAAATTAAGTTTCCAGAGTCCCATGTACCACCACGAATAACTTGACCACTACGAGCTAATTAACGAATAGAGCTTAAAACAATTTTAAATACTGTATTAGCTTCTTTTTGTTCATTTAAAGACTGTTTAGTAATTAAAGATATACCAGGACGAGAGTTTTACGAAAATTTAAATATTGTATTGATGCTCTATGGTTTTCACTTTTTTCGTATATAGAAAACTGCTCAGTGTATTTTTTCCAATTTTGAAACTCAGTGTCAATAAACGATTCTTGCCCATGAATTATTTTTTTTTTTTTTTTTTTTTTTTTTTTTTTTAGTTTGACTGGCCAAAGCACACAGATAATATAAAATAAAATTTTTTCTTTTACATAACGTAGCCGACTAGACGAATTAAGCCATTATAACAGACATGATCTTTCATATGTTTTAGGGAATATAAAATCGTTTTTGGGATTAAATTGTTCAATTAAATAAATACTTTTTTTAGAAATTATTGTTTCTTTTATGGGTAGTATAGATGAACGAATGAGGATAATTTCTAATGCTTATAATTGTTTTTTCGTTTTCTGTATAAAATAATCAAAAATTATAAGTGATACTGACAGATATTAAAAAAACATTTTTTAATTTGAAACCGAAAAAACCAAATTCAAAAAAAAAAATTCGAAAAACGTCGTGATTATTATAGTTTCATATTCCAAATGCCGTAACGATTTTTTAAAATATAAATGTAAAATGTCACTTGAAAATATATTATACACAACAATATTCGTGTGTTACAATTATCATATCGGTGATTGTATAATAATTATTACAATAATAACAATAAAAATAATAATAATAATATGGTAGAACTATGGTGAATGAAGATAGGACTTACTGATGTTAACTTTTCATTTTTTCACTTATTACTTCCTTATTTCCTCGTTGCAAGAATCGAGACTAATAAAAATAATCACATTTTTCCAATGATATTGTACGACAAGCAGCGGACATAATAATAAATATTTATTATAAATGTATTCAAAATTTGTAATGTACATCGTATAATGCAAATATTTTACGGTTACCGATTTTCATAATAATAATACATATATTATTTAGGTTGGATAAATTACATTAACCGTTAACGTATTAACGACTCGCGGGACACAGTTTCCATTGATAAAGAAATATTATTTTTATTGTTGTTATTATTATAAAATTATATAAGTGACATCAGAAATAATACATGCAAACCGCTACCGGTGACAATATTTTAGTGGTAATACGATTGGTTACTTTTATATTATATTATAATAGTGTCTTCTCCGCTTGTCAAACGCATTCGTGTTTTTTGCGTTTGATTATATGAATATTATTCAAAAACTGTTTACGCCCAAACATAACAGTACGTATAACAAATGTTATTGTCATATTTTGCTCGTTTTGTAATAATTTAATCAATATTCAAAGTGCATCAACGGTCACATTCGCTGTTAACCGTATAGTGCATTATTTTTCCACCAAAAATCTTTGTGAATATTTTTGTAAATCGTTTCACAAACTGCTCGTTTAACATACGGTACATAAAATGCCATTATCCATCTTACGTATTCTATTACTGACTAGGACTAATATTTACTTTTCTGGGTATGGGTATTAAACTATTTACTTAATTATAATAATAAAAGAAAGATAGGATTAAATAAGATAAGACAAAATCGTCTCCTCTCATTATACAGTGTGTTTCACTTAAATGGTAACACGAAATATTTCCGTCCAGTGACCTTTGATTAAAATTGGCTTTTTTAGGGGTGCTAGGGAATTCACATTTCGTGACCATTTTCAAATTTTTAATCCTTTTATTGTTCGCATGCGCAATAAAAATTTAATTTTTTTAAATGACAACACGTTTTTCAATATCAGATTCTAATACATCAATTTTTTGAAGTAACATTGAAAAATGAACTTTTTTCCTATCTCAGAAATTAAGTGAATTACATTAATCTTAAATTTAAGCAAAAAAGATTTTTGCTACATTTTTCAATTTTCTGTATTTAATCATTTTAATATTATTTTTGGTTTGAAGCGAAAAGTTCAATATAAATTACAATTTTTAAATGACATAAAAAAAAAAAAACAAAGTGGTGTCAAAGCCGGCCAACTTATCGGTCCATATGTTCTCATCCAAGGGTTCCCAAACGTATGGTGGATGTATTGTCTAATGACAGTTGCATTATGTGCCGGAGCACAATCTTATTGAAAAAACTTGTTTTTTCAATATTTAATGGAACATTTTCCAATATTAGTGGTAAATGGTAAAAGATAAAATCCAAGTATCTTCTATCGTTGAGATTTCCATCATAAAAGTAGGGCTTAATTATGGAATTTTCTAATATTTCACACCACACATTTATTTTCTACACTGTTTGGAAACTAGTTTTAAATGCTCAATGTGGATTATTGCGTGCTCAAAAACGGTTATTTTGTTATTTATTACGCCATTATCGATAAATTTTCTCTCATATGTCCAAAGAACATATTTATAAAATACAGAAAATTGAAAAATATAACAAAATCTTCTTTGTTTAAGCTTCAGATTACTGTTATTCAGTTAATTTTTGAAATAAGAAAAAAAGTTTATTTTTCAAAGCTGCTTCAAAAAAATTGGTGTATTGGAATCTGGTATTGAAAATAGGAGCTGCCATTTAAAAATATTCAATTTTGATTGCGCATGCGTACAATAAAAGGATTAAAAATTTGAAAATGGTCACAAAATGTGTATTTACGAATTCTCTAGCTACCCGAAAAACTCCATTTCAATTAAAAGTTACTGGACGGAAATATTTCGTGTTACCATTTGAGTGATACATACTGTTATATTAAACCATCTTGTACATGACGCAGCTCGGTGAATTGTATTTTAGGGAATCAGAATATCAAAATGACAACATTTTCACTCAGTTATACCCAGTTACCTTTTTTGATACAAAAATAAAAATAGTTGTTTGATATACTTACTTTATTTATTCGTATATCTAGTGCATTGTAAATCTCTAAGAAAGATAAGTTTTCTTAACAGAGTGTGCTGAGCTGCAATTGTTCCGGAACGTTAAGTAACAAAATTTAAATATAGTATTAGAAACTATTGTTTTTACAAAATTGTTATTAATAAACCAACTAGCATTAACTACTAGAACAGCAAAATTCAAGGAGAATATGGTTTTAATGTTTTTGAAATCTTAAAAAAATATATTTAATTATTGATTATTATTTATTCTTTTATTCTTAATTATTGTGTTATCAATATTATTTCTTAGTTTTTTGAAATTTTCTAACCCTAGCCCGCTGTTTGTTTATTTCTCACTTTCGTGTGACTAAAGCGTTTTATCCAATTATTAATATTTACTTTTATTTTTAAATTTCCGTGTAAAATATATAAACAATTCGAAGTAAATAATACAGAAAATTAAACTGTAATGCACTCTAATGTATAGATCAAAAATGTATGCATTTTGAATACAGTAGTGAAATAAATAAAAAACTATTTCTAATTTGTATGTCTAATAAAATTATCAAATAACTCATGGTTAAAGTATTGAAATTATGTTAAAAAAGTGAACAAATAATGAAATGTCATACCTTTATTTGTAAATATTCAATATTACGATCTTCTAAACAAAAAACCAATTTCTATAAAGAAATAAAGAATGTACAGTAGTATAAAGGAACACAAATTATATCAAAATTAATGCATTTAATTTAAATAAAATTAATTTTTATAAAACTTTAGACCTTTAGAAACTTCAAAATACTTATATCTAAAATGTATTCTAGAACTATAATGTTTATAACTAAATTTTAAAATAAAATGTGTATATCATAAAAAAATATTTCGTATTGAACGATTGAATTAATGTTAAATCAGTTTTTCAAATTCTTTAACCATGAAAGAAAAACGATTCCAAATGAATTAATAATTATATCATTTATTGAGATATTAAGTATTTTAATAAATATATAATACTATAAACGCCTATATAATTATCTATATAATTTAAATATTTATAATTTGAGCTCCGATTTATTGAACTTAATTTACTGTAATCAGTAACAGTATTGCAATTTCTTATTGTATCATTCATTTAACAAAATTATTATTATATATTATATCAGATGGATATCATAGATCCACTCGTATTCAATTATAACAATAATAATGTGTATACTTGCATAGTGCGTTCGAATTTAATTTGATAAAATTGAATGTATTGGATAGTATTTCAAATGAGTAATCTATACATATTTTCATGAGTTTTCTCACTACCATAGTTTTTATCTTAACGTTATAGGTAATATTGATCTAATCCATATACGCAAGAGCGTCATGTTTCACATGAGTAATTCGTCTACGATTTCTCATTGATCCTAATTATCACTTATCTTTAGTTTTTTAATTTATTTATGTTAATTAATGTTAATATTAATGTTTTTTGTTTCCAATAAATATTTTTAACTCCGCAAAAATTTTACGAACTATTAATACTGAAGTAGTACTAAAATTAACTCATTTCCATATTATTAAATTTCGTATTTTCTTCATCGTAGGCATCGTCCATGGTTTTTTAACTGACCATTATATGATTGTAACTAAACACCAATTTGTTTCGGCGTTAAAATGCATAAAAAAAAAATCAATACAAATAATGCACTAACAATAACACTGAAAACTATAAATTAAATTAAATTTTTTTTGTGGATTTCTTTAATACAATATTCAGTTTAATTTTGTTCAAGAAATTTTTTCTATACTAATATAGTAAGATAATAATATCTGCTATAACCAACATCAATATCTAATTGTAGTTTTTTATGAGTGTACATTTTTATACTTGTCAACATTTAAGTGACATTACGCACGAATAACGTAAAATTCTATACAAAGGTAAACAATTTATGGTTTTTGGAATTGTTTTTATTTCGGCCGCGTCTGCTGAAGCCGGGTAATTTAATTGGTTAAGGATATTGTTTTCGAACAAAAATCTTCGTGTAGGTTTAATGAGAAGAATGATCTAAATGTTTAAGACGGCAGCTCTCTCGAACATCATTGATTTCTAACCTTATTTCCGCACTACACTTGCGAAACGATGATTTATTGATATTATAATATATCGTCCTGAGAATACCAATACTCATTTGTTACGTTGATTGTTACTCGTACAATGTCGAATACGTCGAGAAAAACCATTACGGAACCGATGTCCGGCAACTGCAGTTAGTTAACGCACACTGTAGCAGAGCGTAGTATATAGTATAGTAATCGTGCGGACAGTACGATGTGCGCCTTCGAGCACCGCAACGGAGGTGCGTCTAATTAAAACTCGACAAATGCGTGTAAATGTATCACGGGGGACGTTCGGGAGTTACCGAAAACGGATCGTCGGACGACCGACAGTAATGCAGTGGTCTTGTTGTGACAAAAATCACTAGCGGACGACTCGACCCAAATAAAAGCGAGAAAAAGAAAAATTAAACGCGCACGTAATACAAAAGCGTCCGGCGTACGAGACGACAGTGCAACAATAATAATTACTGCGCGGGTTTTTACATTCGTTTGGATTTTTTTTTTTCTTCTCTTAATTGGATCGTACGGTGCTGCCGTCACCCGACACGACAAACGGATCGGTGTGACATGTGCGTCACTGTGCGCGTGCGTGTGTGGAGCGCACCATGAAAATAGCTATTAACACGGATCGGTGTGTTACGCGGCGGCGCACACAATATCCCCCTGCCCACCCTGTGGCTGTCGGGTCGGCGTGCACGCGGATCGCTGCTACGCGAATACACCTTACCCGCGATATATCGGTCACCGTGGGACGAGCAAATAATAACGAGGGCGGCGGCGAGCGGAACGAGGAGGACCCGTACGGCATGGCGTGCGTGTTTGTCTTGCTCCTGGCGGCGGCCGACTCGCGCGCTAATTGAGGCATAGTAAACCATTGGACCGGCAAACGACGCGGCGGCGGTGAAGCCGGTCGGGGGTGGGGGGAATTTTCCGCCGACGGTCGGAGCCACGGCGGCGCGACGCGTCGGGGACTCGGGCCAGTACGGTGTGAGAACGTTATCGTCGTAATAGTGCGACCGCTGAATCCGTGCGAAACGCGCGCGCGCCGAGTGTGAACGCCGGTCCCGGAGCGCCGCCGCGTACAAGATAGAATTATGTCGTTCGAAACGCCGCGGGGACTTCAACAGCGACCGTGACCGACCGAGCGACCGACACCACTGCCGCCGTCTTACGATGACTACGACTACGAACGCGATGTCCTACTCCCTGCCGCCGCTACCACCGATCCTGATCTTGATCCTGCTCCCAGCCCTGTTTCGGTTCCGGCCGAGTGATGGTGCGCTGGCCGGCGGAACCGCGGTCGCCGTCCACCCCGAAGCCGCGGCCACCGCGTCGGCCGTCTGGTCCAAGTTCGGACTGGTCGTGCAGAAGCAGCCGCCTGGCGAGCCGACACACACCACTGAGACCTCCGGCATCATAATGCGGGCTCCGGATCCGAAGACCTCCCAAGCGCCACCGTCCACGGCCATCGCCCCGACAGCCTTGGGAAAGTCTTGGACGCAGATATCCGTCACGCAGCCACCGCCCCGGCCATCGAAGCTGGTGGCAACTGCCACCACGCCGGTCAAGTTCAGCAGCCTGGTCGCGACCACCACAAGTCCGACTAACATCACCCAGGACGTGCGTAGGGACATACCGTCTAGATACCAGCCGCTGATCGGCACTTCCAAACCAGTAATCACCATCACGTTTCCGCCGCCGCACCGTCATCCCACACCGCGGCCGGCTGTTAGCGTGGAGGAGGTGACCTCCAAAAGGGTCAGGCAATATGATGACGACGATGACGACGACGATGACGACGATGATGACGATGATGATGACGATGTGTACGACGTCGATGACGACGACGACAATGAGAACGTGCACCAGGATAAGGGTGAGAGCGAAGAGATCGAAGAGATCATCGAAGTGCAGCAAATCGATAACGACAGTGAGTATATTAACATGGTGGTATTGTAGATGTTTAGAGTACCTATGATTTTGAATAACGGTGTCCAGGGATGATCTAAAAAAGGAAAATGGTTCACTTAGCGAACCACTAGTCGAATGGTGTCGTATGGCGTACAGTAAATCTAATAACTTCCAATATATATATTATACTCTTGAACACAGTTTATTTTTAAAACTGGATAGCAAAAGTAGCGGGGTAGTAGTTGTAATCCTTCGCTTTCGCCTTAAGAACTCTATATGAAATTGATGGTATAGCTGAAATACCGAAACAAACTTGCGAAATACCCATCAAAGGGTTCGGTAGACTTGTCTTTATTGGGATTTTATATGGGGTGGTAGTGGGTTTTTTGATCATGTGATGTTGTCTATAAATACACATTGTCAACTTGCATTGTGGAACGTTTTTGTAAGCTTTACGGAATTAAACCTGCACATAAATCGGTATCGCGTGGTCGTATTACCTTTCACGGATAAATGAGACGTATTCATCGCGTCACGGATGGTTCGTCGGCTCGTTCGTCCGACGAATTTCATCTGATGCGAATAAACGTTTGGCGGTATTTACTTTCAATAACCTGCGATGATATCCGTATTAAAATTGCAACTATCGCTCGGTCGTTAAAATAATAATAATAATAATAATAATAATAATGAAAATATTCTTGCATGCACATTAAAGAGCTGGCCGACGTGTAGATGTCTACAGGACGCGCATTTTGACGATATATATATTTGTGGTCTGGACCTTGGACACGGGTATCGATTTGATAAAATATATATACAGTACTGAATTTTAACCGATTTATTATTATGATTTTCGGTTATTGAAATTTGTATATTGCAAATATTGATGACCTATGGAGACGGTGAAAATTCGAGGTGCTCGGCGGTTGATTGTTCTCGTCCGGTCTGAAAACCACGAAAATGTTTCGAAACGCTGACCACCGTCGGACGTGATGCGCGCGTATTTACCTATTGTTTGGTGTGGGCAAATGTAATGTTGTGCTTATTGGACGAATTCCGATGATGATGAAAGGGTTGATACGTTGATCTCCTACGTATCAGTTTTGCACGATTGGCACTGAGAGAGATTTAGCGCGAAGACATATACGTGGATAGGTAGACGTCTATTTTTAATATACATAATATTGTAAAAATTACACATTACTCAATTACATATTATTACCTAGTATTGTAAAAAATCTTGCACAAAAACTACTTCGCGTATTATGATTGTTTTCACTTCTTACCCTCACACGCGTTACGTGGTAGATACAGTATCGTTAATATTACTCTGTCCAGGCATAATTTCAAGATGAAAACGACACCAGCATGGTATCATGGTAGCACCACTTCAAATCGTGGTAGGATAATGTGCAGTGGTGCAGTCGAAAAAAATAATCAGCGATTAAGCGACGCGTAAGTTGGCGATGATTCGACTAGTATTCATAATTCTCGACGATGATTCGACTCATAATAAGTCGGCTATTTATTCGACTTTCTAAAATCATTTTGCATTAATACACGGCAAATTTGTTGATAATAACTCGGTATTTTCATTGGGTACGGTAAAACTGTGGACTATTTCTGATTAAAACCATTGCAGCCATGACGTCGCAGGTTCGCAGCGATGAGCATAAAATGCCATTGTGAGCTAGAAATAATTGCACGACGGCCGTCTTTGCGCAGGTGTATCTGAGTATATGTACATATCGTGTTGTATATATTTCTACGCAGTGACAAGAAGCGAGGTCGGAGCAAAAGCGGGGGCAGGCTCGACTAGGTTGTTCTTATTCGTTTTTCATTTGTTAATAATATTATTTTCGAATAAATATTATAATAATAAAAAAAAAAAAAAAAACATTAGCGATGATTCACACGGCATACGCGTGACGGGCATCACATAGCCATATAATATAGGACGTGTTAACAGTTTTATGATTTGTGCGATGCAGGTTACGCGGACGAGAAGCCCGCGATCGTCAAGAAAAAGAAACGCAGGCGAAAAAAGAAGAAGGGCAAGAAGCATAAGCCGTTTAAAGTAAAGGACTTCAAAAAGCTTAAGAAGTTCATGCTGCCGCTGTTGCTGGCGTACAAGCTCAAGTTCTTCACGCTCGTGCCGTTGATGTTGGGTGGATTGGTGCTGATCGTAGCCACAACCGGTTTCGCCGGTTTCTTCTTTGCGCTGTTCGCCGTCGGACTGGGTCTCAAGGGACACCATTGATGGAAAAGCAAGCATTAAGTGCGTATTCTTGATATATTATATAATACGTGTTATGAGTTTATTTGTTATTTAGTGTGCTACGATGAGTCGAACATACGTAGTATTAATGACATTAGGACCCGATACGCATTCTTAATGCATATTATTACGAGAAATAAAAAGGGTTGAATATTTTTGATTTACTGCGATTCCATAATTTATTATTAAACCATGAATATGGTGTAGGGATTAAAAAAAAAACTAATTTTTTACTCCGTTGCACTCAAAAAACTTTGTAAAACTATCCAGTACAATTTATATTAAACCGATGAGAATAAATTAAATTGAATAAAAAAAAAAAAACTCTGAAAAAAAAAATTAAATATTCAACTCAGAAAACTTTAATTTAATTTAAAATTTTTATTGGATATTTTGCGTTATTTTAATAATACTCATACCGATAAAATAACACAACTGTCTAAATGCATTTTAAGTGTGCCAACATTATAAGTATCATTAAAATACCTATTTTGTAGTTAGAATAAAAAAATCTAGATGCCATGAAAAATGTTTTAAATACCTATCATTCAAAGTTACTATTGTATAATGTAAATATGGATATTGAATGAGTTCAGTAAGAAATTTACAAAATACATTTATATTTGAATAGAGTTGAAAATAATTTATCTGCACTAAAAATAAATACCTAACCTACATCAAATAAATTTTAACATGAACGACTTGTGTTATATTTTGAATAATCATTTATGAATCATTATGAATACCTGTCAAACAAAAAGGTAATTATTTGAAAATAAAACGTTTTCGTATTGTGTTAGTTCGTCATGTTTAATATTTTCACGCGATAATTTTGTTACACATTCTGTAAACAGGAAAACATCCGTTCCGAACAACAATAATTTTCTATTGAAAAATATATAATACAAATATATGTATATCAGTATATAGTATATATTTTTTGAAGTTCAGTGTTGATTATATTTGACTGGATTCAACATCGTTTGGATTTTGAAAAATAATTGTACTTAAATTACAGTATAAATAACTATGACGTAATAAAATATAAACTTGAATGAAAGTGATTAAATTATAATGAATTAAATAGGTCAATAATATTAATAATAAAGCAAAAAATTATTTTGCATATTAAATAAGTTAAATATATATATATATATTCAACTTCATTCAACAAAATAAAATCATATAATTCAATGGTATGCAAGTACAATAGAATACGTTTTAACAATATCCAACCTCAATTATTAATATATTTAGAATACATAACAAAATTCGCAAAGCTAAAAATGAAAAATTTAAATGTGCGAAAATGTATTTAGTTTTTATCCGGATGAAACGCAGTGTTCCATTTTAAAATTATTCTACTATACGAGTTAGATTTAATAAATTAAGTCAAACTATAATATTTAAATGTTTAATGTGTATCGATTCTAAATCGTAAATAACACGTAATGAACGTTGTATGTTATGTGTTTGTATCCGCTACGATGAATTTCAAAACGATTGATAACTGACGAAATTTCTAGTACAATATTGATGTATTTCACACGTATTTATAATGCAATGAGTATGTAAAACGTACTCAAATGTTCAATCGTTTTTCTAGTCGATTTCAGCGGAATGGAAAAAGTACCTGATTATTATATTTTTACGTCCTTCGCATTTAATAGATTTAAATAATAAGTACCCTCGTCGTAGCGTTTAAGCACGCTCGTTCAGTGCGGAATTTTAATTCTATAATGTTGTTAATATTTTCCATTGTCCAGGCCATCCGAGATAATTTCACGCGAAAAGACATAATTATGTAAAGCGCCCGCGAACTAACTACTTCTGACACGTGTGCTACAAAACAAACGTCAAACAAATTGCTCGCGTTACATTAATATGATGAAATATGTGGTTTTACGAAAGCGCGTGCATTTAATCTTTTTAACTATCACAAATCCGCGCCGTATCTAATTGAACGGTTGGTTGTAAATTGCGCTCACGATGAACAGATGCCGAAATTAGTATAGTAAATTGCACCCGCTATTTTTCAACTTAATTTTCGGGAATAGTAATTTGCGTCTGTAGAATTTATGTGCGAGGATTCATCATAAATAACTGATTTAAAACACTCTGCATACATTTATATTCTGAATAAATGCTCTTCTGATCCCCGTATTATTTATGATTGTATGGATGAAAGTAGTGAGCTGCAAACCGATATTAATGTTAAAATGTAGAATGTAAACGTGACTCACAGTTTAAAAAGGTCATTAAAAAAAAATTAAAAATTCAAACATATCTCAAATGTATAATAGACCTCAATATGTTAAACTGATCATCATTATCTTAAACATCTTTATAGTAAGTGACATATACAGATGATTTGGTATGAAATGAGTAGGATGTTAATTAATAACCTTCCCCCTTCATCGGAAGCATTCATTTGCCTATCTAATCTGTTGCCATATGAGTAAACCGATGATGCCGTCAATTGTCCAACAGTAATTCCAGTACTTTGTCTTTCGAACTGGTGCGTTCGGAAAATATTCACCGATCATTGCTCAACGTAGACTTTATTAATGATTTTTATCTTAGATATCGAAGGGTCAAGTTTGTATATAATTGCACAACGTTATTTCAACAATAAAATATTAATAATACATTATTGCGTACATTAGTAATCGTTTTATTTAATACCAATTTAAGCCGTTTGTTTAATTTATCCAAGTTGTTTTTCATTTCGGAAAATATCGACTACGGAATAGTTAAAAGTTTTCATCCCGGAATATCCCGAGAAAACAATTATTGAACAAATAACGATACAAAGTAATACGAATCGAATAACTTAACAAATAATATAAATATGCTCGTAGCCAAAGCGAGTGTGGTGCACATGTCAAGTCTTAAGGTATATTATTATATTTGTATTAAATTATATCACCATTTTCTCCAAAAGCTTCTTGTTAGTAATACATTATAATATAATATCTATATTATAGAGTATTGCACAAAATACAAACACCTATCTAATTAGTATATGATAACAATTATGCTTAAAAGCTAATATGATAATAATATGATCGTCGAATTTGATACGAAGTTAATAGATTTTCTTTCAGACTTTCACTATTGGAATAAAAAGAAATTACCAGCTAGGCACATATTTCTTTAGCCATGCGATGAATCGTTTTGATATTAAAAAACGACAGTAAAACATTAAGCATTAAAATCAAAGAATCGCTTCACCATATAAATATCTGATTCACTTGGTTTAGTTATGGTCTATTTAACACCTCATTGGTTGTATATTTGCACGACCTCGATTTGTATATTTTTATGCCATTCATACGGAGACTATTATATTTCGAAAAACCTTATAATAATATTAGCATGATAAGTATACGTATCACATTGTACGACTGTGAATGATTATAATAGTAATAATAACAATAATAATAATCATGATAATAACAATAGTAATAGGATACCCACAAAACTATTGCGTTCCTGTTCAGTGTTTTCTCTTCAATGTAAAAAACATGTCATGTTTAAAATGTTCACGTATTTACATAGGTTAGCGTACGAAATTTAAGACTGTGATTAACGGAATTTTAATAGTTACCGCGCACTTAGGATTTTTAGACCATTAGAGAGGAAAAAAATGTGACTATCGATCATGTTGAAACATATGCTTCCGTCACTACTTCATATAATTGTGTTCATTACCATTGTTTCGGTTCTAAATGCAGACTATCCTTAAACTCGTGAACATAACTGTGATTAAATGTGTTGATGTTGATTACTGGTTATTTTGGTATAAATCTTAACGTGATATTTTGACAAGTACCGAAAGAAAAAAATATTGCAGGGTTCATGAAATCTGGAAATCGTATAAACAAGAGGAATTTTTTTCTTATTCAAATAAGATGTTTCCCTACAATTACGAGTATATTATTTATACCTGCACGGTTTAACATAATCATTTTCTGTTAATAATACAAAATGTTAATCTATGCTGCAAAAAAAATTTTGAAAACTCTTTTGGATGAAATTATGATAATCATCATATCTCAAGTATCAGTGTGGTGTTAACAATTTCAATTAATTGTTATTGCATAATTTTTAGCAAAAATAGACGGATGAAGATTTAAAAAAACAAAAAAAAACTATTTCTCTAATGGTACAGAATTATGGAAGAATTGATTAGATATAAAGATATTTGGAGGATAAATAAAGTCATAGAAATTTAAAGGTCTAATTATTTATTGGTCTTTTTTTACAGCTTAATTATTGAATCTTCTTTAATTAATCAACTTGCTGTAATAACATACAACAAAAACATTCCGTTTCGTTTGTGTACGCAATTATTGATAGACTGAATAGTTTAATAATTTAACAACAATAATAAAAAATAAAAATAAAAATGGAATAATAAAAGAATTATTGTTTTTTAAGATATACTAGGGCATATATTAAAATGACTTTTCTAATTATTTTTATAATCCTCACCGCAACGTATGGTGTTTCTAGTAAAACATTAATAATTATTCAAAGTATTGAAATCCAAACACAAAATTTATACATTTTTACTATTGAAAATGAAAATGTCTCATTGACAATTAGTTTCAAAAAAAATTAAACTTATTATTTATACCTCGTTACAATAATATAAATTTTAATAAAATATTTAATTTTCTTTTTGCAACGTTTATCGTCATTATAATATTGTAATATTTATTTGTTTGATATTATTTTCTTTCTCTTAATAGGTAGTATTTATGTGTGTAAGTGTGCGTGTTTGTGTGCCATGCATATGCGCGTGCGTGTGTATTTAAATGGAAAACATATAATATTTTATGGACGTGTAAACGTCGACGTGCGCTATTTAAAAAATCGTGCCGTAAACGTTTTCACTATTTTTATGCTTAATTTGATCTTTAGCGAAATATCAAACGGAATAAATTGCCGAAAACACAATATAATAATATAATGTACAACAATCTAATAATCATAATCGTCTGCTGTCGCACGTCGTATTACTGCCTGCCACGTACGCCTGTATTGAAATCATACGCGCATATACGTGCGAATGTTTATCATACTCGTATACCTATAGAATGTGTTTTTGATAGGAAAATAAAGAAATGAAAAATAAAAAAATCAACAAAACAATACGGACCGCCGCCGAAAACGCGTATCCCCGTACATCGGAATACATATCTGATACCGTTTAAAATCGATCGGCACACGTGTATATGTACCATAATAACAATGATAATAGATGTGATAATTATCACCGACGTGTTACGGGTGTGGCGAAAAGCGATGAAGTGTCCGCAAGAGTAAAATCAGGCCGGAAATTTCGTTGCCCGATATTGTTATGTAGGCTATGCGTTGTGAATGTTATTTGTCACGGAATAAATTAATTAGCTCGGATTCCAGTGCCATCTGGGATCGGCGCGACGGGCTTATTGGCGGCGCAATTTGATTTGGAATATCGTGCGCGGAGACGCTTAACTTTTTAATAATGATGTGTCTTATCAACAGATTATAATCGATGTTTTATAAAACAATTAAAATATTTTTGTGTTCTTTTTCTTTTTTTTTTTAATTTTCATTGATTTGTTTAACCCGAGAATACAAAAATGTAACAAGGGAAATATACAGTAATAATACGCAGTAAGAAATAACTATGAAAAACTATATCATGCACCGAAATTGAGTAAGCCTAACCTTTGTTCGTACGTAATCTAATGGATATTTCGTATAAAACAACGCTTCGCTTTCGTGTAAGTCGATAAAAAACATATTAAAATACATTTTTTTTTCTGGCCAATCGTAGACGACTCAGAGGAACTTCAAAAAATTTGATCACAAGTCCAAAAAAAATGGTCACCCCATGTTATGACTGTGCGTGCCGGAAGTTGTTGCAAAAATAACCCGTAGACGTGACCACTTGTGTGCGGGGCTAAACAAAACGGTTCGTCGTCGTCTTTGAAAGTCATTATTGCGTCCGTCATTCCGATCATTTAACCAACACTCGTCCCCGATACTGTTGTTTGCCGAATGCTTAGCACAATGTTTAGCACATCTCTCTCGTACACTAATGTCAAACACGATGTGGCAAACGGCCACAACGGTGTGTCGCATTCGTGTTGTGCACCAGAGCCGCCGTCATCGTCGTAATATCGTATTCACGGTAACCGAATCAGGGCGACGCGTGCAGAGCCGGTGAGAACTTTTGAGAACCCCGAGGCCAATGGGTTCCAGGCCCCCTTTACCCTTAAACTTGTTTGGCCAAGATGTACGTACTTGTACATGCTTGTACATATTTTAGTGCTGTAAAAATATTGAAACTTACATTTTATGTTACGATGAATGAGATTATAAAATAATTCGATGTATATGTGGCTGAGGAGACGGGCTGTCTTAGAAATACGGGGCTTTAGCCCTTCCCTCCTGCCCCACCCTCTCGCCGACCCTGGCCATGCATGGGTTCCCGTATCCGGGGGCAAATTCCGTCAGAATGTCGAGGACGCGTGTGTTTGATGCAAGGCTTGAAACCGATTTCAAAATCGTTTATAAATACCGGTTAAAAATCGATATCAATATCGAAATCATTATAAACCATAACCGGTATTAAAATTTGAAAACGTAACCGTAAAACATAAAAACCAGTATACGAAATCAAAATCGAAATCATATCTTATCAAAACCGATATCAAAAAATTGAAATCATAAAAAATTTAAAACCGGTGTCCAATATAAAAATCAAAATCATAATTTCCTAATATCTAAATATTGAAACCAAAATCAATAAAATTAAAAAACGGTATACAAAATTAAAATCGAAGCCGAAATTTTTTCAATTGGTTTCAAGCGCTGGTTTGATGTCCACCGTACGGGCTAGCGTGACAGAAACACGATGTATGCGAACAATACGTCGCGTCTTCGAGTACGCGACAACGACGTGTAGAACAATAATGTGTAACGTTAATGCCGTTATTGTCTCGCAGTTCTATGCCGTTTTATTTTTGTTTATTATTTTATTATTTTTCCCGTTCATTACGACAAATATACGATTCGGACGGCTGATGAAGGAATATCTTTGTTTTCAGATTGATGCTACGTCGACGGACGTCCGCTCGGCGAGGACGTGTGAAGGATGCCTGTCGACGCACACGACATCGGCCACGGACGCTCGTCACCGTGAACACATACAAACAAAAAGAAATAAAAAACCAACAACAGGAGGAGGAAAAAGAAAGAAAAAAAAACGAAAATCAAGAAACAAGGCGCGACGAAGACGAATCGTGTGTCGTCATCGTGGTCGCATCGACAGACTCCATTGCTCAAGTTCAAACAGTTGTAGATTAGATTGTAGGAAACGAATTATCAGACTCGTTTTTTGTACGATCGTTCTTTTCCATCCCTCATCCCCACTTAGTCTTTATTTATTTATTTATTTATTTATTTATATTCATTAATTTATCCGTACGAATGCTCTGCGCAGTCGTATAACCAACAGTCTCGATTAACTTATAGTGTATAATGTTCTACATAATTATCGTTATACTTACTAATTTATGTAAATATTTATCGTAATATAAAATATTTAACTAACCGTATGAATCGTCGTCTAGAGTGTCGTACAACAAATGTACCGGAACTATGCGAAATATCTATTTATAACTGGTATTTATAACACTGTTGTACGCGCTTGAATTATTATTATTATTATTATTATATATTTTTTTTATATTTATTTATATGTTATTGTAAACTGTATTCATTTATTATTTATCAACGAATCGCGGGTGGAACGAACAAAATTATGACACATTTCGAATTAACTTCACCGCGGCTGTAAACGGCTCGACGTCAGCTACAAAAACTATTAAACGTCGCTGTTAAATATTAATCACATAACATATTATAAATTTGCCATGATGATAGTTTAAATTTATAGAATAACGTTCGCGCATGGAAAATATTAGTAACTCACACATTTATCGTGCTACGTGCTACGTCGATATGCGATGGTATTGAACTGTCCGCTTTCTCCGTTCATACAACCCTAAACCTTTCGCATTTCATTATTTGACGTCAGTTAATACGAACATTGTCATAATTTTATCAATTACGATTTATATTCTTATTTACACTTATATACACAAAACAAAATAAAATAAATAGGTACGCGTGCATAGTGTACCCACGTATCTAGTTTTAATAAAAAAGTATTTATTTTCGTACAAACCTACACAAATACCTCGAAAAACCTTGTGTTACAACAAATATTTATTCCAAACGGATAATATTATGGTTCCGTAGATCTCACTTCAGTGACGTGATGTATAATAATTATTACATCGATCTAAAACAGTAATTCGTCCACAAGATCCGATTTCCACGAAAAAATGTAAACCATTATCACACCTCTGTAGAACGGAATACATTCATGGTCCATACGTATACGTTTGTGGGTTTTCTTAAGCGAAACGCTACATGTATAGTAGTATGTTCTCAGTGTTATACAATACAGCAGCAAATCGATAATTATTATTTTAAGTGTAGTATATTGTCAAAGGTTAAAACATGTAAATGTTAGTGAAATATTTATAAGATAATGATAAATCATTTAAATTATATTTACTTGTATTGCTTATATTACATTATTATCTGAGCATATTTTATGCGTTAATAAGGGGTGCGATACGATTGCGCGCAGTCCATATCAGCGATACCTTTTTAAGCGTACGATTGCGCGCGTTATATTATTTTAACTTTTAAGCAACGTTGCCAAATATATAGGTCCATGGTAAATCCGTACGATATCATAGTAGATTATAGTAAATTATTTATTACTTATTTTTTCCGATATCAGACAAACTTCCCATCACTAAGAATGAATTGATTATATTGTCAAAAATAATATCTTTATTGTAAATTTCCATACATGTACGAATATACCTATACTATAATCGTGCATGATGTGACTATATCAATTTACCTATTATTTAAACTACCCTTATGGAAACTCTGGCAGAAACAGTTACCAAATACTTATGTAAATTTTTTGGTGTTTTATTGTTTACATAATGTTTGTATTCGTTTTCCAGATTTTCAATTTTCCAAATATTTTTAGAAAAAATTATTTCCAAATATTTTTTTATTTTTTTTAAAAAATATTGAATTATTAACTTTTTGTATTTTTTATTATTTACGTCATACATTTGGCAACATCGCACCCAATTTTACGCGCAATCGTACGCCTTTTTTTAATATATTTTTTATTTTTTATTGGTTGTTATAAAATTTTGGTCGGTGATGAGCAAAAAAGGTTCATAAGGTGAAATGCAATTATTTTAAGTAGTAATTATATTGTTATTATATTTTTAACAGAGGCCATTTTTGTTAATTAAGTATAATATATAATTGGCATAAAATCATCAAAGTCAAAATAATGGGTACATTTATTCAAACTATTAGTTCTTGAATTACATAGGTTTCTACTTTAAAACTAATAAGTAGGTAATGTTGCACTTAAGTTATTTGAGATCTATCGTATAATCCATTGAAAATTAACAATATATATTTTTATATATGTTACCAGCAAAGACGTAAATTAAGGAATTAATGTTAATGACTAGTCAATAACGATATTTCCGATCAAATTAGGCAGTACACGATATTGACTAGGAAATATCGTTAATGTCTGTTATTGTCAGTCAATGATGCATTTAGTATAAAGGGGTAAAAAAAATTACCGTTCGTGAGGCTGCTGGATACGGAATCGCGGGATCACAAGTCTATACTAGATGCATTTGTAAAGCAGGGTGCAAAACTAATAGATGTGCTTGTAAAAAAAATTATATTTTATGTAATTCAAAGTGTCAAAGTACAAAAAATTGTGAAAATAAATAATTATGTATAATTTATCTTGTATTTATAAATTTCTGACTTAATTTAAATATTTCGTTAAACATAATTATCAACATTGCCTATCAGTATTTACATTATTGATGGTAACATATACATAAATTTAATAAATTACATTTGATTGTTGAATAGATTTCTTGGTTATAAAATCTTTACATTGTTACAACGTGAATAACAAAGATTATCGTTGGTTTTTGTAAAATTTAGTATTTAGATATTTATGTTAAATAGTAAAATATTAAAAATATATGCCAGATTACTTCATCAACTTCAATTGTAGATAATTGCATAAAAATGAATCGTGGAGTCAACATTGATATTTGTATATTTTAGCTTTATTTATACTATTATACTAATTATAACGTACTTATGACGAATACTGTAAAATAGTTATTTTTCAATAATTATTAAACGAAATTTTTAATTTTTATAATGAAAAATTTGTATCAAATCAAACTAATTACTCAGGTGACCATACAATTTTTTCATATATCATAGAGAATCTATAATATGGAAATAATCCTGATAATTACATGTGTTTAATTAAATTCTAATATCATAATTTTAACTTTAATCACTCAGTTTAATAAATTTCGTCCAAAGAACAAAATTCTTTAGTTTAGTGTAAAATACATAGATACAAAAAATCAGAATTTAATATTTTGAACATCTATGAACTGTATTCATCAATTGTAATTTAATAGTTTTTTTAGTAGCAAATGATTACTGACAACGTGGGTATATTTAATACTTGAATACCGGTCACAATCTTTGCTACCATCACTTCGGCTGGCACTAATAATTCAAACACAAATATTGTTTATTACCTACTTATCATGATTCTATACTTAAAAACTTAATAAGTTAAAATGACAGTATAAATCGTGTGGTTCAATTTCATTTATTGAAAGTAGCATGTGGAATAAAACGAAACCCCAGAATAGAGTGGCATAGTTCTAGCATTTATTATTATGTAAATAATAAATTATTAAATACATTTTTTTAATGATATAAAATTACGAATTTTATTTAAAAACAAGGATTGCTATAGTATAAAAGTCCAATTTTTTTAAATAAATGCTGGTATGAAAAAAAGTACTTATACTTACATTTTTGGTAAAAGAAATGGGGAAAATAATAATTATTTTATAATTATTCATTTACAATTATTGTATTATAAACCAAAATAATTTACCCAACAAAGAGCTTTCACCCATTAATTTTTTTTTAGAAATCATGTTAATTTTTTATTTACAAAAGTAATAATTATTATTATTTACGTATAAGCTAAATGTTAAATTTATTTAAAAAAACAAGTATATTATTATGAATACATTTATGAAAATAATTATATATAAATATACACGATTAAATTTATATATTTCATATGTTTTTCAGCTGCAGTTCTGTAAAGGCTTTACTAGCTTTGGAAAATATTTTTAGTTCTTAAATATTGAAATTCAATGTAGGTTGTTTAGTTGTTACTTTATAGTTTAAAATAGTTGTATACAATATATCATTAATTTAAAAATAATTTTTTTTTGTTTTATTCAATAATAATTTGCATTATTTCTATTGGTTTACAGAAGAATGAGTACAATATAAATGGTTAATTCGAAACTTTTTTATTATATTAACTGTATTGACTCTGCTATATAGTCCTTTAATACTAAAAACGGGCATCGCCCGTTACCGCACAAACGCGCAAAATATGCATGGGACAAAACTGCACACAGATTTTAAAATACCGGGTATCCCATTACCGCACACGTTTATTTTGGACGATTATCGTCGATTATCGACAATTATCTATAACGAGAGTATTAAGCTTTATCTGTAAAATATTGTATTCACGTGTACAAATTTGTAGTTCGTTTTTAGTCGTCTTTCAATCTTTGAACACTTTTATTTTATTACATTTTATAAACCTTTGATAATTGAGTTTTTTAAAAAAATATTAAAATATTTTACATTTATCATATCATGATTACCCCATATTTAAACAAAATTTGTTGAATTTTTGATATTTAATATCAATTTATTTCAAAAGAAAAGTATCTAAATTCATATAATATTAATATTGACAATGATATTATGAAGTTAATAAGTAAATATATTATAAATAATTAATGATAGACATTGGCATTGATCACACAACACTGATACGGCCAACTAATTTCAAATGTATAGCTAAGTAAAATAAAAGTGTTGCAATGTAGTGCATTGTAGTCCGGCCATTGTGTTTAAATAAGTCACTATTGGGCGCTGAATCGTTACGAAAACGTATTTCAGGATGAAACCTATATTCCATGAAACGTCGTGATTTTGTCTAGTCTAAACCCGTAAACCACAGGATCTATTGTTGCGACGCAGTGGTCGTATAAATTTCGATTGTCCATCTAAACAACAGTGAGCAGTTTGTCAAAACCGCGGGAACATCGGACTACGTGATTTCGGATACCAAATGAATTTTATCCCCCACCCCACCCAAAAATTGAATCAAAGTTAACCGTCGCACCAGCACTTTCTATGGACCGTGAACTCAGCTCATATATTATAAAAGCAATGGAAATTGCGTTTAATTGATCATACACCCGTTGCCAACCCGTGTTTATAACTACTTCTATCGTGTTTAGATTACATTTTTTCCACGCATTAGCTCAAGAATCAATAGAATATCACCATGGTCGACGCAAATCACGTTCGCATGTTTCTTTTATGGTCCATGATACTGTGTTTACTGTCGGCCGTGATGTGCGAAAACGACGGCAAGAGTATTTGGGCTGCGTTGGACGAGAGCGAAAAATGCGCGCGATCATCAGACTTGTGGCCGTGTCTAAAGAAGGGTAGCGTCAGAATGGTCAATGCGTTGGTCAGATACAAAGGCGAAATACCATTAATTGGCAAATACCTGTCCTTGATACCGGACCAGTGGCAAACACAGAACGAAGGACTTCAGGACAGTACTTCGTCACCGCAGTCGTCACGATCATCGCATTCGGTGTACTTAAAGTTTTTGGAGTTCACGGACAATAGGCTACTGCGGTTTTCGCTGCCAATGAGCGTTATCACGTGGCTGATGGGTGTGACGTCCGGGGTATCTGATCAGGAAGGACGAGGCAAGAAGGACAAGGGTGCTGGTATGCTGATACTCGGTGGCGTGATGATGATCACCACGCTCATGTCAACCGCGTTAGGAGCACTGGCCCTGATGGCCGCCAAGGGTCTGTTCACCAGTATCCTGGCACTAATGCTATCAGCCATGGCCATATCCAAAAAGTCGGGAAGTCACGGCCATGCCAGGACCACATACGAGGTCATAAATGCTCCTCAACAATATCACCAACAGGGCCTTTCGGAATATAATCTGGGGACTGATGCTGTCGTGTCGGAGGTGAGTTCACTTGACCACATGACCATATTAAATTACAATTTAAGCTTACTAATAAATAAAAAATTAAACATTTCACATTGATGATTAGTATTCTTATGTATTATTACAATACACTCTTAAAATATTCAAACTGGATTTTTCGTGAAAACAATAATAAATATTATTTTCATCTTTATATTTTTGATCATTTTAATTATGTACTATACCGTACTAAGTACTATAGTATTTATAATACTCAAAATATCAGCTAGTTCGGAAAATAAAAAATACATGGGATTTATTTATTTTATTTTGATACCAAAAAAGTTCATGGGTTTAATAAATTAACAATTTAATTTAAATCTTTCAATTGTTTTAAATTATAATTACAGTTATATTTAATTAAAACTATTTTAATTGTTAATACAAAATTAAAATAACTACAACAGATTAATGTTAATTTGTACTAACATTTCACATGTTAATTACATAAAACCAAAATGGTTATATTTTTGGTTTATAACTACGTATAATCGTTTATTGTTAATAATAAAATAAAATAATTTATTTAATTATACACGAAAGTGTATTAAATTATTAATTTATTTTTAATTATTGAACGACAAGAAGAATAATCAATTCACATTTTTGTAATTAAAAATAAAGCTAAAGTGTAGATGACATTGTTTGATATTAAAAAATAATATAAACAGTAAAAAAATATAAATTTTTAAACACTATTTTATTTAAGATTTCATCGCACATATTAATAATAATTTGAACGCCGGTAGAAAATATAAAATATCTACTAATAAATCTAATTAAGATATAATTAAAAATGCATAGTGTTTAACCGATGTCCATTTTGGGTTGAGTTTACATATAAAACTATTGAAAGTGATTCCCTGTAGATCTTTATTTTCTTCGATTGTGCTCTAATTCCTTCGTTTGCATACTTTTTCTAAATTTGGGTTTCCAACCAAATGAAAAAAAAAAAAAAAATGTATACGACGTTAAATATATTGTCACTTTCTAATACGGTTAGTAATTTGTTGGGGTCCGTCATGCTGAAAAGTAATACAGATTTATTAAAATAGTCAGGATTACAATAATAATTTGAACTGTATTGTATAATTATATTTTAACACTATTATGAATAATTGGTATTCTCATTACATCGTTTACAGGTTAATAATAATCCAACTCATTATCACGCTTCCAAAACGGAACCCATTCAACACGGCACGCAGCAATACGATTAAAATATTTATTATGCGGTCCAATGCTTAATTTTGTTATAAGAATCTATTAATTATTAAATTGTTTAGAATTGTTTAGAATACGTTTTTATACACGTAATAATAATGTGCATTGTTACAGTACGGTTATCAGATTCATAAATATGTTTTTGTGATAAAATGATTTAATAAAATACCTGTGACTATTTTTACCGTTTTCATTCCATCAAAACAGTTATTTCTTTGTGAGATGACTTTTTAGTCGACGAACCGGAATGCTTCCAGTTGACCGATACCAAAAATTTGGCAATGAATGTGAACAAAAACGCTTTGCCTAAAGTGACGGTGATCATGTTCAGAAACATGAAGAGTACGACGAAAGCTGCCATCATGCTTCCGCCGAGCATCATGTTCATCGAAGTGTTTTTTATCTTTTTCTTCTTACCCCTACCTGCAATGCATAGCACAAATGATACGAATCAATCGAACTTTGTAACCGACCATTTTTACCGTATTTTCTCATAGCGATATCTATGTGCATTATTTACCTTCCTCGAGTATTCCGACAGTCAAACTGCGATCATCAACGAGGCCGTAGTTTTTCGGCACCCTCGTCATCTCCGCAGCACTGTTCACGTTATCCACGGCGATCTGTAAGCACCTCGACCGTGCGCCGTCGTCGCACACCCCAGCGGCTAGCGATATCGCGAAAACTGCGCAAACGTACGAACGTCTCATTGTTAAATTCGTTGGACACGATCAACGACTTCGGCGGTACTATTATGACGGTGACGTCGCATCAGAACTATTATTTTCATCGGCGTGCGTACATGCGGCGGGTATGCAAGCAGTGCGTGTAACGATTCAACGTGTTAATATCACCATTATTGTTGCTGCTGTTACCAATATTGCCGAATCCGCGCAGGACGGGGAGGTATTCACCGTCCGACGCGACGGCGAAATCGATCAAGCATCCGTGTCCTCGACCGTCACACTACGCGTACGCGGTGTAATATAATTGTTTTGTGGTCGGAGGTGTCATGCACATTCGAACATGTAGGCGACCGAAAGTGGCCGGCGTCTTCTCTGAAATGGGTACGCCTGAATCGTCGTGTATAGGTTCTGTTCGTTAACGATTCGATGTGTTTGCGTAGACGTGGTGCGTCTGCAATTAGGAGACGACGGAAAAAAAAATAAATAAATAAATAAAAAATAAAAGTAAAATAACAACCGCCATTATAGAAACTTCGTTGAGTATCAGTCGATCCGAAAGTTATTTATACCCAGTGCGACGTCCACGATCGCGTCAGTACAGCGAGTGCAACGTTTCAGCACCCGCATTCACGTTGTGTCACCACCATGGCGTTTTCCATAGTTGTTTACAAGTGGTGTCTCCTCGCGGTTCTCTTCTCGTCCTACTGCGTCACCGGGTCTGCGAATCTTACGACAATTGATCCTTCGTCGTCAACCTCCCGAGCCTTATGTACTTCCACCGAAAGTCCGGGCGCGTGTCTGTTAAAGGGTCTGCTGAAGAACGCTCTTTTCTATGCGAGTCGCAGGTACGCGGCCACGCACACCACCAACACCTCGGAAAAGGTCGGAACCGAAGCCACCACTAGTTCCGACAACATCGCGCTTCACGAGTCCAAGGGTATCGAAGCGTACTTGTTTGAGCAGTTTCAAAATTTGCTCGGAATGTTCTCGTTCGGTTTCGAGTTGCCCGCCGAAGTCACCGCGCCTTGGACGCTGCTCAAGTCTTCGTTCTTGAACGGTAAGTCCTACGAAATTTCTCACAGACCCCGATGTAGTGTGACTGTAACACCATGTTTCGTTCAGTGGTCTTATGATGCGTCTGTGTAATGTTTCGATAAACGGCTTGTATTGGTCATAGATCAATACAAGAGTATTGAATCGTTTTCTCGTAAAATTATTCGGAAATCGATCCAACGTTGTACTTACATTTAAACACACATTGTTTTTGTATTTCAAATAGACACCCGAATCGCAAACTATTTATATATGACTTCTATTGTCTGTGTCAAAACAACAAAACTGCTTTCAAAAAACACGTGATATATTTTGTAATTGAAGGGTCCAATGCAACAACCAGACAACTCCATTTTCACTAATTTTTCAGGAGAGCATATAAACTGTTTTAATAAACTAATTAATTTTATAGAATAATTTTGTTTATACTATTTATTTATAAATTACTTGTTGTATCATATGAAATATAAAGTATATTTGTTGTACCCATTTGCGAATAATTATATTCTTTATCATATCAATGAATAAAACGATTTCGATCAAAAATGGAGTTGTCTGGTTGTTGCATTGGACCCTTCAATTAAACTATTGCTGTTTTTCTCACCCATTGCTAATCTCATTTAAATGTCATTCAGATCGAACGACCCGTATCAATTTTGGTTGTTCTTATTTTTGTTTAATCTTTCCTGTTTGCAGGAAGAGGTAAGAAGAACAAAAATCTCGGACCTATGCTAGCTGCCGGAGTGGCCATGATGGCCGGCACCCTGCTGCCAATTGCGTTCGGCGCGCTGTTTATGTTGGCCGGAAAAGCGATCATGACCAGTTTAATGGCAATCACTATTTCCGGTCTGCTGGGCCTGAAGATGCTCTTCACCAAACAAGAGTCGGGCCACATGAAAGCATACTCGGCGCCTCCGGCTTACTACTCAGTGCCACCGGCTCATTACTCGGAGGCCCAGTATGAACAGGAGCTGGGAACGTACAAGGGGCAGACCGAAGCCAAGATGCACAATTCCGCGAGCAACTACTACTCGGGAGAGGCGATAGGGGCATACTACAAGGGTGAGCAGCCGTTGAGCAATGGGTCCAACCCGCCTGCGTACTACGCGTCCGCGGTCAGTCCGAAGTTCAATGCCGTCAATCACAACAACGACAACATGCATATGGATAGCAACAAGATAGTGACGGAGAAAAACGAGTAGGGATGGGTGAGGGTCCCTATAGATTCCGAAACGTTACGTATGGTTAGGGGTGAGTAGCGTTGATAGAACGAGGTACGGTTTTTTTTTACGTGCTTACACTTGTTCGGCGGCCGTGTCACTTTGAAAAATATATTGTTACGATTATACATTGTGTGTTATACTGTTTTAAAGTTTTGCTCGAACAGTGTTGAAACAAAAATGTAGGTAATGCTTTCTAAAATATGGCGTGACTCGTATATTTATTGTAATAACCGTATAATAACCCATGCGTTTTAATAATTTATTTGTACAATTTTAGCGTTAATTTATTTGTAAGACACTGTTACTCGTATAGTTATTGTAATATTCTTATAATAATCTATGTGCTTTAATGATTTATCTGTACAATAAAGCGTATACACTAAACAATGAAATATTTTATTCCGGCATGAAGATTTGTCCTGATTCGGGGAAATAGATTTGTGTCACGTTAAAGTCGATCCTAGACCGAACGAATATTTCCTTATCAATCTTCGACGGCCGCCTCCGTTTAATCGAAATGGACGTTTTCCCGGAACTCTTACTGGTCGATGATACACCGGATGTCAAACGTGTCGAGTCGGTGGTGGTGTATTCTGTGTGGTTTCCATCTGAAACGGGGAATACATTTGGAAACAAAAAGTGCATACACTTGCGATAAAAGCTTTGGTTTGTCACTGAGTGGGGCGCCTGCAATTCATCAGAATATGTTGAACTACTGCAGTGTATAAAAAAAAAAAAAAAAAAAAGAGTTACATATAGAGACAGGTAAATTATAGTATACAATTTTTTTATCTTTAGGCCAATATACCTTTAATATCGAGAAACGATTTTGAATGAAAGAGATCGGGTCGATCAGTTTTTATTTTTAAATATGATTGATGTTTAATAATAGGACATAATTCTTAAATAAGGTAGGTTTAGTTTTGAATCGAAAATGTAAAGTCTATTAATAGCACAAATGTCATTAAAATATTTCGAAAATTATGAAATGTTTATAAAATTATTATATTATAAAATACTAAGTGGGTGCCAGGCTCAAAACTCAATCTCGCTTGAAGTTTTTATACATTTTTCTATGTTTTTTCTAAAAAATTCGGTAAAAACTGTTAAGAAATTCAAAAACCAGATCTCTTTAAGTATCGAATATATATCATTTTCTATCAAAAACATATGATGATTATTATAATATTATTAAAATAAAAAATCACATTCATCATGGTAAAACCTAAGTATTCCTCGTTTCACTTAGAATCTAAAAAATACTGTATAGTATAAGAACGAGAGTAGTCACGCATACTCTGGATTTTCCTGAGCCAATAAAGGACGCATCTCGTCAACAATTTTTTTTTTTGGTTTGTAGTTTGAAACCCGTCGTTTTTTGTTTTTGATATTTGAAATGTTTGCCGAAGATTTGTTTTCCAAGCATCGATCTGTGACTTTATACTTGGTCAGACACGTTCCTTGTTGTACCCTTGAATCACAGCAGTCTTTTATTTTCGATAACACACAGTTATATTCATCAACCGAATACTCCATTCCAATGATATTGGTGTGCAATAGTACAATATACTGTAGTATACTTCAACTCTTTATTCTTCTGATCGAACAATAATCATGTATATTATCATATGAAAAAGGTGATTAGGTGTTTAAATATTGTTTTTATAACTAAGCATTTTGTTTGTTTACCAGCAAAACACACATGGTATTGTTATACTGTATTAAATGTATTGATTTCAAACAATAGAAATAATAGAGACGTGTGGAAAGACAGGTTTTTAATAAAATGAATCGAATACGCACCGAGATCGCAAAGTCCTTTCTTATTTCATGGATTCACATAAAATCTTCCTATAGTAAAAGAATCAACGTTTTTAATAAAGACTCT
Organism: Sipha maydis; assembly: GCA_034509805.1. Lineage (NCBI taxonomy): Eukaryota > Metazoa > Arthropoda > Insecta > Hemiptera > Aphididae > Sipha > Sipha maydis. The sequence continues at coordinate 94,560 of JASXSY010001421.1, forward strand.
ATAACAAAATTATTATCCAATGACCATGGGATCCAATGGAAAAAATATATATGTAGATTCGGTTATGATTTAATTTAAATTGTTGTTTGGTTTTACGAGTTCGAAATCAATTGAAAAGTCAAAAATAATGATGTCGATACACATAAACAAATATTATATAGAGAAACTATAGATACATTTAATAAGCTTGTATGGTCATGATTATTAAAAAACAACATCATATATATATATATATATATATATATAACAATTATGAATTAACTTTTTTTTTTTTTTTATAATTATCAAAAGTGTAATTTTGCAAGTGTCGTAATAACATGCAAAAAATTGTCAGTCATAGCGTTGAGCGGTACTTAATATATTTTATTATAGCTGTGAAGGATACTTTAGACAATATAGATGCTATATAGTCAATAGTGTAATAATACATTTTCCTATAATATAGCTTTGAAATAAAATTTAATTTAGCATTGCATAGCAGAACTATAAAAATTATTATCAACTTTATATGACTATTATATTTTAAATTATAATATGTTACTATTCATTTAACTATTATTTAAAAAAAAGAAAAATTGCGTTAAATATATTATTTTTTATAAAATCGAATGACTTCATAATGTATTTGCAATATTTTAATTCTCTAAGTATAAAATACGTACCAACTTAATAATAGCTATTGACGATGTTATATATGTCATGAGTCATTTGTGTTTGTATTATACTATGTTAAAAACAGTACAAACCAAGTACGACTTGTAGGTTTAATAGAATTTATATATTAAAGTTTAACTTTTAAAAGCTATTCATATGTTTTTTTATAAAATAATATTACTCATTCAGATCACGTTTATGTCGTATATGTCTATCTAAATAAACGTATAGACGTACACACAAAAAATAAATAAAAGTAACACTTAGAAAAAACGTCGGCTTCCTACAATGAACGAATCACACTATCACCATAAGAGCTCCTTTATGAGTCATTATTTCTTCTTTTATATTATAATACTTAACCTACTTAAAAATACTTCCCTACTAATTTACATTTGTTTTTCTTCGTGATATTGTTTTCTTATATTATCTCTGCTCTTGGTATTATTATACCTCTCGGTTTGTATAAAAATGATGAACTAATATTTCTTGTCCATATGGCGTTTTGAAGTGTCTAGTTTAATAGTTGTAATTTGTTGCTTAATAATACACTTATATTACATATTTTGTGATTATCATTCTACTCGTATTTATGTACATAAACACATTTTAAATATGTTAAATATTATTAATCGATAACAATTTATATTCTACATATCACGAAATCGTCGGGTTCAGTAATTTCATAGCGAAAAACAAAACTCCTATTAGTGGCGCTTCACTAAACATCACTTTTTTTATTTAATGCTCAGAAACACTAATATAAACTCTACTAAGCAGACGGTTATTCGTTTGGTATAATAGTAACACATTTATAAAATATAAAATATTTATTAAAATAGTTATTACTTTGGACCAGTTATATTTTTATAAATATAATACTACTCGAAAATAAACTAAAAAATACATACAAATAAAAATAAAGAAAATATTTTATCATTAAATAAAATAAAATTAGAAGAGTAATCTTATTGGTGTACGCAAACGCACGTAAATTACACGCGAATATAATAATTAGGAAAACAATTATTATAATATAATTTCTGTATATGTATTTGAGTTATTTTAAGGAGGGCACGCAGTGGAGCGTTTAAGTATAATATAGCACCATAATGTAATTATAACGCTCAAATGTGTACTGTATCATTCACAAGTGATCGGCACACGACGCCGTCGATTAACCTGAATTTCGATATTTTAACGAACATCAAGCGTATTTTACATTATGACACGTCACTAGTGTGTACAATAAATTAGCTTATTGCAGCACATCCTTATAACCATTAAATGATAAAATTTTTAAAATTTTTTTAAATTATTAAATTTTATTTATTTGAGCAAATATTGTTTTGATTTAATATATTGTTGTCGTTAAGATTCAAATAATGGAGTAGAACAATGAAAGGGTTTTAGACCACATTGAGTATAAAAAAAATTAATTAACACTATGGTACCAAAAGGACCCCAAATATTATGATTAATTTTCGAAATCCGATGCATGGGAAGAGCTTGACATATAAATAAAATCGAAATTAGATGAATGCAAGACAAATATAATCAGTAGGGTTCGGGACTTCTTGCATTTGTATATTTTTTTGTAGTGATCGTAGTCTATTCTAAATGAACTATTAATTTGTTTTATGAAATAACGAAATTAAATACTAAGTTTGAATTTGCTTATTTTCGCATATTTTGTCATATTTTAAGAAAAGCGCATATTTCACATTTTTATATTTTTATAAACGTAAAATTGTCGGGAAAAATCATAATTGGATGGTCGTAGTCTGTCGTACGTTTGTTTACGATGATAGTCTCTTTATCGCTAATAATCAACTATTTTATCGATAATATCGACAATTGTATAGTGTGGTAAAACCTAATGAATCTGATACCCTTACAGGCTTATTACGAAACAGATGGACATGAAAACGATACACGATACAATGGAGACGAGTAACCCGTGTAAAATTATTTTTATTATATTAAATACCTACCTTATTTTTAGATTTTTATTTTATAATAATAATTAATAATATACCTTATGCGTTTTTTAAAAATAAAATAAAAAATTAGCTGCATATTTTAAAGCATATTTTGACGATTTTAACTGCATATTTGCATGCATATTTCGATAATTTTAAGTGCAAGAAGTCCCGAACCCTAATAATCAGACTTAACGCTTTATTTTATCGTGTGAAAAAAAAAATTAAAAATGTCAGAGAATCGGCACAGCTAACCTAACCTAACCTAGGTAACTATATAATAATTTTGAATATTATGAACACCCATATAATTTTATATTATAATTTATACGAATTTAATTACTATAATTTACAAAAATTAAAAATTTAAGTTACTTCCATAGATGTTTATTACACTATAGTTACTCGTTAAACAAAAAGTAAATCATTTTATACATTTATACGAATTACAGTCGTTCCATTAGTTTTTCCAAAGGTTTATCCAAGGGTTTTAAAATTTAAGAAAGTATATTATTCTAAGAACATACTAAAAATATATAAAAATTAAAATTAACTTTCATAGTTTAGTTTCCAATAAGAACATAATAAAAAAAAAAGTTTTAAAAAAACTACATGCAATTTTGACGACATTATGTTTTTAAATTATCAAAATGAATAGTAGAAATTCCAATGGAATTTCTAAACCACCGAATTAGTTGTTTGATAAATTTGATTCATTAAATATATTTCTTGATTTCAACAAATTAGTTTCTACCATCTTCTTTGAATCTTTTTTTGTTATTCATTTTTTTTTTTTTTAAATACTATGAATTAAAATGTAAACTATTAGTAAATTATATATTACGATGTTTATGTTGTTACAGTAGAAAATACGATGAATAATTGATGGATTGATGGATGAATAATCAATTTCGAGTAGTGCTCGGTCTAAACGTCCCATAGTTATGAACTGGTCATCTATATTGTAACATACAAATGTACATAAACTCTGTAGCACTATCACGTTACATTACACTTTAATGCTACAGTGTGTTTTTGCTTCAAAATATATTATTAATAATAAGATTAAGAATGATGTGACGTGAAAGAATGTTGAGATACAATATATCTGTTACACTATAACGTATTAATTAAGCAAATCGTTGATTATACATTTAAAATAGATCTTTTGTTTCTGTATCGTCATGAGAAGATCAGCCAAGAAATGGCTATTGACTACTAATTTAGGCATTACATATTATATAATATAATGGAGAACAATAGTTGAATCTGAACAATGTATCTCGGGTCATTTCAGATTATATTGCGAAGAACACAGACGTTTCAAAACTTAAAATGCTTATCACAAGAAGAAAAAAATAATGAATAAATAATAACACACAATACATTATTGTGTATCATCTGCGTAAATGGTATTATATACGGTCGTTACTCGATCATTACATTCAAGTACCCCGAGAGACTTTAACGCTCGGCTCACAAATCACGTTACTACCACCGACCAATATACTTATAAAATATTTTATAACCGTTAGTATCGACGATGATATTACCCTGTGTCGACTATCGCAAGGAGTTATTCCAAAAACACACAGCTGTAATTAGTCTGTTACCTTGGTATGCGGAACGTTGTAGGTGCCCTTGCCTACAATTTTTTTAATTTATACACATTTGCTGAGTATTATTATATTATTATGTATCTAGTATTATATTAGAATGATATTATTTTATAAATGCAGTTTAGAATAACTGTAGTAATATGATCAATAATATTGGCATCTTTCTTCATGTCAATATTATCAATTTTGCGAACTCCATAAATTATTGTCTAGTGTCCTGTTACCTGTACCCGGTGCGGAACATTCGTTTCTACATAGGAATCAATATTGGTTTTATTATTATTCATATGACTACTGATGATCTTGTACACTTGAGTTTGTTAAATGTTCAATGGTGTGATATTTCTTCAAAATTAAATTCAGTGTAATAGTAGGTTTTAGGCAAAGGCAGAGAGGGAACAAAACGGCCAAGGGAGATTTGATAATCTAGCGGCCTGTTTCATAATTATTGATATACTTGTAATAACATATTGTTTATAAAATAAATTTGGTCCTACACAGTTTGAAAACTTAATCGAAAAATGTTTACTTATATCTCCATATTAATTTCTGGAAAATCTAATTCGACCTTGGACAACGTTATACAGTACTAATCGTATCTTTGATTATCAACTATCACAATACTACTGGGTAAACAAACATGATTATCAGTACGTATTTTCCGTATAATATTAAATTATACCTAACAATTAGGCATCGATATAATACGGTTCATATTATTATTTTAATCTAATGTTTCTGGGCCGACACATGATCTGATAATCGTCACTTGCTCGGTGAGATAAATCTCATTCACTCCTTCGGCCAGTCCGCCGTCGGTCTTAGATATGCCGGTAAAATAAATAGAAGTGACCGATTTGGGTCACCCGCATTGAACATTAGTTTTGGGAAGATCAAGCGAAAAATCGCTCAAACGTTAATGTTGAGAACTGCTATAGCGCAATCGGCCGACGATAACGTTACGGTCGAGCGGCATACCATTTGTTGAAGGCGGTACGTAGAAAAAAGAACGTTTTCGTATGAATAAATAGACACGAATATATACAGTTACGATATAATGTAAAATGCAAAGCGCTACTTGCGCGGACGGTTATAAACAGAAATCGTTCAATACAACGACAGTCATGTATGCGATACGACGCGACGCGTGTACGTTGTACAGTGCACAATCGATACGAATCACGTATACATTTAAAACCGTTAAAAAAAAACAATTGGAAATAATAATAATAGTAATTATAATAAATTAATAAATTATGAGCGGTCAGTGGCGAACGGACCGTTGTGGACACCGCGGTGGTCATTGGGGAGGCGGTTGCGAGGATGACGTAACGACGGCCGCGGCCACGGTCGCGTCTACCGGCAGACCGTAGGCCAGGCTGTGGGCGAGTGAGCGTCCGTGCGGTCCGTGTCCGCTGTGCGTGGGCACGTTGATCACCTCGTATGTGGTGCCGCTGTGGCCGCCGCCACCGCCGCCGCCGGACGCGAGTTTCTTCAGCGCCAGTATGGCAGACAGCATGAGCGCCAGCATGCTGGTCATCAGCGCCTTGCCGCTCATCATGGCCAACGCGCCCAACTTGATGGGTAACAGCGTGCCGGCCACCATCATCGCACCCATCAGCAGCGGTCCCGCGTACTTGTCCTTCTTCCCGCGAGCTGAAAACGATTTTTTACCACCGTCAATATTTAACCGTTGTCTATTACACACGGGCACCCGACCCGGGTACGAGTAGATCGGCGTATACCGGACCGGCGGTTTCTGGTTGTAACGTGCCAACTTCTTCCCGGTCGAAGTTTCGAGAACGATTCCACGAGTCAGTGTTACGTGTTCGGGTCTATGAATACGTTTTCTGGCGTAGGGCTCCTCTCGGATCGGTAGGAAGAAAAAAAAACATTTATACTTTTTACGTTATTCTAGTGATACGCTTGGAGACAGTATAGAATAATAAAAATACTAAATTTTGTTCGTTATGTACAAAGTTGAACTCCGAAAATTATATCGTAGGCCGTTTAAATTCGGTCATGTATATGTATTTCCCACCATGGTATAAAATTTACGAATAAGCTACTAAAATCGTTTCTATTGCTAAGCATATTCCGATAGCCAGGGCCGTCCCTAGGGCAGGGTGAGCGGGGCCCTCGCCCCGGACCCGCGCTCTCACCACAGTTAGACAGGATTTATTATATTAAGTTTAATTATATGACATGTTGCGTTATGAATTTATTTACTTATTCATATTGTTGTAAGTGCAGGGTACTAAATTTGTGAAGTCTATTTGCGCACATTTGAGTTTCAAAATGCAACTGATGCGTGATAATGACATTTTCGATATTTAAGGCCCAACAATTTCACTCTGCCCCAAGCCCCGCAAATCATTAGGACGGCTCAGCCGATAGCATACGTGTTTCAAGACGAGAAATATACATTATGAAGTTATATACAACGCCAGAACCGAATTGTTCGTGATAGCAGTATATCGAGTCGAAGGGAAAAGAGAAGTGACTTGGTCGAGAAACTGATTTTTTTAGAACGATTGTTATGTTTGATGAAGTAGCCGATTTCATTTACCACTGTCCCGAGTATTAATCGACGAACAGGACGCTACGAGAAAAACAAATGGTAATAAATTTCAAGCTAAGAAGCAGCGAGAATAGGGAAAACATTTGGGTTCCGTGGTGATCGGAATACAATAGATCTGGATCGATATGCGTTTTCGAACTTGACGTGATCGGTTTCAGGAAGAAAAACTTGCAGAGCACGGACTTCGTGACGTAAATCGGTTCGGGGTTTTTGTTCGCTCGTTTTCAAAATTCATGACCGGACGCTATCATTGATTATTTAAATAACATTAAAACGTAAACGATTTACCTTCGATCAGCGTGCTCTTAAGCGAGTCCATCAGGTATGCGGGTGCCCGGACGCTGATGGCGCGAGACTTGGCGAACGCGGTGACCGAGTCAACGAACGCAGCCTCGGCGCTGACTGTGGCCGCACCGTCGTCTTTGCGTGCCGCCGCCATGGCCGAAACGACGGCGTCCGTAATCTCGGCTGCGGTGGCCGGTGGCGCCGGATCCGCATCAGCCACGGCGTACCTGACGAGCGTCACACATCCGGGAATCAGGTCCATGGGCTCGGCGGACCGGGTGAGAGTGTCCACGCCCGCGGCCGCTGCGCGCAGCAGACAGTCGACGGCGTCCGGCGCAGTTGAGCACTGGGACGCGGCCTTGACGACGGCCAGCGGCACGGCGGCCGCGTATCCCGTTTGCCACGCCATAAGGCACAGAAACCCGAACTTGACCAATGCGAACTGCGACATCATCGTGCTGGTGCTCCTGCCTTTGCTTGCGTGCTTGTGCTTGCGCTGTTCGTCGTCTGTTATCCGGTAGAACGGCACGTGTCGTTATGAACACCGTGGGCACCGCGCGTCCGTATTTATGTCGTGTCGACGACGTTTTTTATTATAAGTATTTATTTATTTTCCTTTCATTGATTCCTTTCCTTCTTTTTTCATGTTAATTTTCTTTCGCTGTTTATTTGTTTTTTACTTGCTCTCTCTCTCTCTCTTTCTTTCTCTCTCTCTCTTCCTCTCTTCCTCTCTTTTTCTATCATTCGGTCGCCGCATAATATGTTTAAAACCGAAGCGTTGTGCGATCCAATGACAAGAGATAATCACCTCTTTCGCCGTCGCTCCGGATAATAATACATCGCACGACCGCAAGACGACCGGGAAAATCGATAGAGAGTACAAAACGAAAAAAAAAAAAAAACCATAATGTACACCAATTGCGGCCCTCCATGACGACGTTGCCGAGTTGACAAGATATGCTAATATTTCATATGTATTTACATATATTTGTATATATGTGTATGCGCGCGAGCGCGTAAAATATGATTTCCCGCGATTGCGAGTGCGACTCTTCATAGGATAGGTCATTATAATGGATTTGTTAAATTTGAATTCAATGATAGGTATCATAGTATACGAAAAATGATTCTGAACGGAGATGATATGTTTGTCTAGAATATAATACAATGTTATTTATAAATATTGTAATAGGTATATTTTATTTTGAAACGAAAAATTAAGAAAAATCGAAAATTTAAATTGTCTATAAATAAGTCAAAATACTTTGAAAACTTAACCATGTATAGAGAACGTCAATATAAAGTTTTGGTGAAAATTTCAAGTTTTTGCGGTTTTTCGTTTTTGAGTTATAGCATTTTAAAATACCGATATCATTTGTCAGTCTAGAATATTATACATTATATTATATTTTACATGTAATTTTATGTCAATATTCGCTGTTCAAACGCTTATAAAAAAAAATTGTGAAAATGGATTTTTATAATTTTTGAATGACAATAAGAACAACTTCTGTGAAATCTTCTATTAAATTTTTAAGTATTTTGTACGAGCCAAATTTTTTTTTATCACCGATTATAAAAAAAAAAATGTAAAAAACTCGAATATTTTAAATGCCTATAAGTGGCTTACAAATCAATATAATATTTTGAAAAAAATATGACATAAAGGAAATGCCAATATTAACAACTGGTAGAAACTTCAAAAATCTGCGACTTATACTTTTTGAATTATAACAAATATTTAAAATCGTTTGAGAATAAATCGCTATTTTATGCAATTTCGTAAATATTTAAATTTCAAACAGTCATAAAATTTTTTCCTTTAAGTCCGGTAGAAATTTTTTTAAAGATTTTTAAAGAGTAGCTTAAAGATAACCTAGCGTTAAAATTTTGAACCTCAAGTATGAACAGAAAAAATTTTATGAATTTTTATCTACATTATAACTTGCAAATTTTTGCAATTTTTACATATTTCGTATAAATTGGAACTTAGAGCACTTATAAAAAAAATTGTGACTTATGATTTTAGATTTTTTTTTATCAGTTAAGGAATAACTTAAAAATATTATCGTTATTTTTAAAAAAAATACTTAAAAAAATTGAAAATTTCAATTGTCTATAAATAGCTCAATAAAAGTCAAAATACTTAATTCGTTTTTCCCTTATTTTTTTAGGGTATTTCCCGTCGCATTTAAAAAATATTGAAAATTTTTTACTTTCGACCCCCCAAAGTACCAACTAGATTCACTTTCCTTTCAGAAAAGTTGCTACATAAGCAAATCGAAGCATTTTTACTGCCAAAAAAGGTGTCGTCAGACACAAAAAAAAAAAAACACACATCATTGTAAAACCAATAGATTCCATCACTCCGTTCAGAATCTAAAATAACAATAAAATGATACTTATAATTATTATTTAAAATTAAAGTTTTTGAATGTTAATAGTTTAACGATTTAATGCAAACAATTATAACGACGTTTAGTGACTGCTTTCCGATTTTCATAATATGATGGCTTATTTGTGTATATTCACACACCGATAGCGATACTTCTAAGTTACTATCTATTTTTAAGAGAAGAGGAGAGAATATGATACTGCATACTTACTGTTATCTAATTCAACTGTTATAATATTAATATTTCGTTAGATGTATACACATACCTATTATTAATATTTATTCGATATTTAAATCGAACAAGATAGTGCGCACAGAAATGCGAAATTTGTACGGTGAAATACTGCTTACTCAATTACTAAATTTCGTTTAAAACTATTTTTTTAAATTTCTGCAAAGAGATTCTACCAATAAGGTAAATTATTTTATTATTTTTCCTAAGCAAAATCTGTTAAAGCGATCCTGATTCGAACTTTTTATTTTTTGGTGAGACAAATATAATAGTAAAATGTTTTTGACGTAGGGTGAAGGAATGGTTTTATTCGAATAAATGTCTGACCTTTTATTTTTTCAACATGTAAAAACTTTAATTTTAGTATTAATTAATATTTAGTTATGATAACTCCTTGTTTGTTATTTTTGATCTTGAAACTCGTAAAGTTAGAATACGTATTATGTAATAACATAAAGTCTATTAATTTCATTATATTTTTCATGTTATTACCAACTTGAAAAATATAATGAAATTTTTAGATTTTATATCATTACATAATACGTATTCTAACTTTACGAGTTTCAAGATCAAAAATAACAAACAAGGAGTTATCATAACTTAATAATGTTATTAATATATTAATTTTTAATGTTATTACCAACTTTAAAATATGTAGCTATATGCTCAATTTTAAGTGAAATTGCATATTTTTTTAATGAATAACTTTACAATTTTATAATAGTTGTAAAAAGTCCTAACCCCACAGATCAATGAAATATTCAGTCTTATACAATCTATTGGATCATAATTAGTAAAACATATATCATTTCATTCGAGCTTCTTAATTTATAAAATAAGTTTTTAAACTACAGTAAGTTCTACAGCGAACTCCAAGGGACCTAATTTTTTTTTTCGTTATAACGGAAATTTCGTCGTAACGAAATTTTAAAAATTTTAAATAAAAACAAATTTAAAAACATTATGTGATTTAAATACAAATTATATGTAAATATATAATAAATAAATAATTAAAATCTAAATAATTTGCCGAAAAAACAAATAACTTTATTATACATAAATAATTGACAGTTTTAACAAATGTAAATAATTTCCTTCAACCCTTTGTCTACTTCAGAAATTATGTTTTTCTTCTCTTCCAACGAAAATTGCTTTCTTTTCACTGTAGAACTCATCACGTACGTATATAAAGGAGTATAAAATACGAAAAAAATAAAAATTACCAACGTGAGATCTCTATGAAGATACACACCCGACTGATTGTGTCGCGTTATCGATTGACGTGGAATAACACGGTCACACATTATAATGCCAATTTAATGGCTTGATAATTTCGTAAAACCGTATGCTTCTTATCTTTAAACTACATTAAGTAGGGAAATACATACATTTTAACCAGTACAAATAGTTCATTATATCGGGATTATTAAAAATCTATCATTTCGTTGTATTGAGATTAGTTTAACATTGTTTTAATAGCTTTTCGGTTGGGGATTTCTATGACTTTCGTTATAACGGGATTTTTCGTTGTAACGGGAACTTACTGTATTATCAAGAGTTTAGTTGTGATTCTTATGTATTTCATTTGCTTTACATAGACATCATGATTTGAATATAATTAGCTTATAACAATGTACTTGTTACATTGGCCGGAAACATCGATCATTTTTAGCATAAAATAAAATGTTTTATTAATATTGCTAATAGTTATGCCAATACGTGGGCTTTAAAAACAATAATCAAGTATTATAAATGCGGCTGACCATTCTCGACGAAAACGAAAAGAGATATAATTGTTTTGGGAGTTAAAAAATGAAAAAGAAAATCAATCGTCTCCGACCGTATGTACATTAATAATATCGTATACAGTCTAACGATGTGTAATTTTCACCGCACGTGTGACAGTGGTAAAGACACGATATAAACGCTAAAACTTTCACAATACGCGATGATCAATCGTCCTCCAAAGAGTGTTCTATATCATCAAATATTATAATATAATTGTACATCAATGTCGCGTTTTAATAACTAAATTCTTTTATAAAAACGCATCCTGTAGTTAAGTAGCAGATTGGCTCTTCAACAAACATTCATAACCTAACCTAATCTAAATCTGAATGACTATATTATAGACTGCGGCAAAATAAAAATTATCAATAAAATAAGATGTTTTATATACTGTAGAACATCGATCACCAAATGGCGAACCGCGGAAAAAAGCCGATATTTATAAATGTAATGATAAAGTATAAAGCAACAAAAAGTCACAAAAATTTAATTTAGACCGTTAAAATATTATTACTTACAAAGGAGAAATTACAATAATTGTATTTACAATTATGTATGTATATGTTATTATCAATAATTATTATTGTTGTCTTATCTGATTTATAAACTACAGAAAAACCAATAATTAATATTATCATATTTTAAGCTCGTTAAAACACATTATATGGAACTTGCCCATATACATTATAAGGAACTCGCTCAAACACATTTTATTACATTTTTTTTATTTGAGAAAAAAGGTCATTCGCCTAAACACATTAAACACACTCCTACGACAGTTCGTTAATAACCGCAGATTCGCATTGACTTAATTCCTATTGCGCTATTATAACTTAATAATAACTTATAACTTGCTTCGTTTTAATTTATGTTCATGCTTTTTTTTTTTTTTTTTTTTTATATATGATTAAAGATAAAAAAAAAATAGCAGTTGAATTTTAAAACAGATTTTTTGCCTGAGTATCTATATGAATTATTAACTTACCCTTTATTATTTATTCACCCTACCGCACGGGGGCCTAACACTAAAAGTAGCTGTACTTTAATTTTTTCAATATTAAACGTTATTAGGAAACTTAATATAGGTATATAAATATATTATGCCAAACATTTTTTGCATTTTAATGTGTTGAAAATATTTGCTATGAATTTCGATGGTCCTCAAAAATTTTCAAAATTCCCAATGTTGTCCTTCAAAAATATAAATTGGTGACTCTTATTGTAGGATACATCAAGAGACTTCAAAAATTGCATTTGATTTCCACCCATTGTGTAAATAATATTATTAATGAAAGTTAATATAAATTACTTTTTTTACAGATGCAGATTTAAAGGAAAAAATCAGACAAAAAATAATGCTATTATTTGATGGTTTTATATCGATTTATCTGTTTTTTTTTTTTTTTTTTTTACAAAGATCTTATCAAGTTTTTAAATTGTACCGGAAGTTTTCTTTTAAATTAGACATTTAACTTTGGTTAGTAATACATTTCAATTTTTGATTAAATAAATTAGTTTATTTTAATTGACATGTCAAGATTACACAATAAGTAAAATGTTTCTTCTCCATATTTATATAGTTATTTCATGTATCGTTTATAACTTCATCGAAGAAATTAAAACATTCTTCAATATTAAGCTAATGGTCTGGAGTACACTATGCTACTGTGGTATATTAATAGAATTAATATTAATTTAAATAGTAAATATCGAATGATTTTTAAATTTATAGTTATGGTATTCACTAGTATCGCCGTCGTCAGTACTGAAAACTATTCCAGTATGAAAATAATCAACCGGTAGTATTATAAATTATTAAACTCATTAATAATATATAACCGGTTTTTTTATTTTTATTTCAAGTCAAACAATATGAAAACATTATAAAAGTTAAACAAAGAAAACGAACTACCAAAAAAAGTTGATGGTATTATATTTTTTTCATTAATAATAAAAATTAGAAAACACACACAGGAAAATAAATATAAGTACTCTAAATCTAAAAATTCTAATTATACATATTTCAAAATAATAAATGATTGAGTTCTGAATATACACGCCTTATACTCTTTAAATGCAATATCTATATCATTTCTGCATAGAATTGTGTTAATATTTCAATAACAGGAGTTTTCTTAACTATCTGTAAGTTTATAGTGTACATTATTAAAAAACATATTTTTGAGTTATAGAAATTGTTACAAAATTGATTTTTAATGATATATTCTAAAAATTGAATAAAATAATTTCAGTTGGAAGAACTAAATCAACAAAGATTAGTATTCTGTAATAAAAATTTCGCGTTAATTAATATACTCGTATATGTACGAGTACATTAATATTCATGAAAATTTTTAATTCATCGGACGAGAAATACAATAATTTTCTTTTAACTTGCATTAACGGCATATATCAATTTTCAGTTCTCATAACTCATTGAAATATGTCTAGAAGAAATTTAAATGTTTTTTATTGTTATAATATTTAATATTATATACCTGTAGGAATCGAAATATTGACGACTCATAATTGTGTGAACAAAATTTCTCACGGAGAACCCAAATATGATTAAATGATTTTGGTCTCAGGAACTTCATACAATACAGTCAGCGTATAGATAGAAGTTTTAAATATAAAAGTAATGTCGTTGAAAATCATTTATGATCACACGTGAAATCAAATAATAAAACATAAACTGCATTCACTAACCAGAGTTAATTAAAATATTATTTGAATAAAAACACATCGCTTCGAAAAGAGTTATTTGTTTTTTCGTGTTAAAAACGTATCATCGATTACATTATATGATGGTGTGGTTGCTTCTCCAACGCCTGACGTTTCCGATTTCCACAGACACCATGATGATAAGTGCTAGCTGTATGGTCTCTCACGGTACACCACTTGATAATACTAAAATAATATATGCTCAATAACGCGGTGTTTTCTACTCTGACTTCACTCGGACGCATGTTTTATGTTCAATCGAATTAAATGATAATACGACTTAACGATGATTGCACTGTATATAGAATCAGCACGCGATAATGTGTTTTAAAGTTATTACACATAATATATCCAAGTGTAGTCGTTTAACTACACGCTTTTTTCCCGCTTTCTTTCGACCGCCTTAAAATAATAATAACACATGGTACTCATAGAATTAAAAACTTTGTAACGCGCAGAATGATAATGCTAAATTACTTTTCTTCCGAGTGGTATAAACCGCAAAAAGTATAGATCATAAATCTAGACAAATGCATACGAACATTCTAAAAATAACCGAGAACTATGGATATATATATATATATATATATATATCCATATATTCTCTTGATGCAGTCTTGTGCTAGTCTTGCACATAATATTATACTATTCTTTATGAATCACATGACAAATATAACGAGCTAAGGTTGAAAATATAAAATAAACCATAATACCGCATTCTTAGCGCAGAGGATAATAATATTTTACATATATACATATAAAATGTTAGGGATAATAGAAAGTGTACAGAACGAAATGTAACGGTAAACGTGAGAAGGGATAAATTACAGATTCAAGTTTTCGAGGTACATTATAACGTTTTAGACGAGCTGTATCGTATAGAATTTCCTTATCGCTGAGTATGATAAAATGAATCATTTTGGTGAACAAATATATTGGTTGAGATTGTGATAAACGATTATTCCTAATCGTTAATATCAGTACGACGGATCTTAATTAGAATAATAAATTATTGAAAAAAATAAATAAATAAAAAACAATTAAGTTTATTCAAGTTTATATAATATTTATTAAATCTAAAACGATAAATCTATTCCTTGAATTACGTTTTCTTGTATTGAATCAATATGATTGTTAATTGGACATGTTAAACTCCATAATTTTCTATAATAATGATTTCCATTTAAAAAAAAAATCTTACAACAACCGAAAATACCTCGACTTCACTATAATATTCTTATAAATTATTATATTAAGAAGAACGTGACTTATGCAATGATATTGCCAATAAATTTATGTATGAAAATAATGGGTTTAATTGGTTTAATTTTTAATTTTTTTATTTTTTTTTTTATTTTTAATCAAGAATTTACACAATCTTTACTAAAAAAAAAGTACAATAAGCATAATGTATGTTTTTTTTTTTTAAATTAAATACAATAGCTTGGGTGTCTTGAGGGAAGAAACCGTCCAGTGAAGGTACTTCGACATGAATTTACAATTATTTAGGTATTTAAGTATTCATTATGTTTACTTTATAAGGTCACGGAAGCATTGTCGTTTGAGTCTTTTGAGGGAATTTCCTGGAATGGAGATAGATAGCAGCTTTTTTATATAGGGATTTGGGTGATTTTGAAGGCGATTCCTAAATTTTGAGTATTATAGTTTAGCTATATCAATGACTTAAGGAATATAAAGATCTGTATAAAGTGTATATGGTTTAATTTTTTGGAAATAATATTGTGGGGAACTTGGTGTTTGAAGACCACAAATCCCACAGAATTAACGTATTACATTATACGTATTATAATTATAACGTTAGAAACATTAGAGAAAGTGGATTACATTTTTTTTTAAAAATTCATATTTTATAAAATATTAGCTGAAATATTCGGTCTTGATAGATATTTCACTATTTACTATTTTATAGTAGAGTAAACAACATTTGATGCAAAAAATAAATGCAGGAAAAATGTACACAACCGTCATATATTCTAATGATGTTTATTTTTTGTATATTTGCCAATACATAATTTACATATCTATCAACAATTAATTATTAAAATTAATATGTTATACACATTATAATATTTGTTAAGCTATCGATAAGTGGAAAAATATTTACAACCCTGAGCTAAAAACTATTTCAATCACTTTGAATGCGAATTCTGAAAAATTCATTCATAGCTCACTAAGATATAACTATAAATATATGTATCGTTTTATAGCCTTTATGGCTCTCCCAAAATGGAATCGAATAACAATAATAATAACGACGCATGGATCGTTTGGTGTACCACAGACTTTATATCTATAATATGTTAACGGACACCGACACAGGCTCGCCATAACCACAATCATCGTTAAAAAATTAAAATTACAATTAATACTGGTCGAGGCCAATTATTATTTATTTTATTAGTGAACTTCTCTTCAGTATAACAAGTAATTTTCCAACGAAATTTGAGGAATGCAACACACGTGGACCCTGTTTTTGTTCTTTTTGTTTTTCTTTATGAAACTGTTTTTTTTTTCATTATTGATCAGCAATGAATATGGACTAAGCTTATAACGATTCCGGGTGTGGTGCCTGGAAAAAAAGTAAAGGCATTCTTGGAGTCACGGAAGATAGCAAGTATCATATTTAAATGTTAAGTTGACCATGGCCGGTATCCTTATAACTCATCATATTATCTAATAAGTTAATATTTTATAAAAAAAAGATTAGCAAAATATATCGCCGTTAAGAAGACGATGGTAATTAATCGTCGTGGTGCACGAGCCTCAGCAACCCCTCTGTTTAGATAACAATTAAATATCTTTAAGTTTCGTATGTCACTTGTTACAATTATTTCATTATCATAATATGTATAATGTATATATATATAAAAAAAAACAATTATACTGTAAATAATATAAGATGTTTTAATTAGTCTTCTTATGATTATTATTGTACAAATGTATTCGGTTAGTTTAATTAAAAAAAAAAAAAATCTTGTGTGCTTTGCCAGATACCTCTGCCACAGATTGGCAACCCCTTAACAGGCCCGTCATTCGACGCTCTCCAAAGAGGAAAGAAACGTCGCAGATATTCATTCAAAATTCCAAGTTAATTGAAATAGTAGTTTTTACTGTATGCTGATTATTTAGTGAGTTAGTGCTATTTGAATTACATATAAGTATACATATCATAAACAATATTTTTACATAATTCAAATTTTTTTTCAGTGTATGTTTATATTTTATATTTTATATTTCAAAAGTAATAATTTCATAACTATGTCTTAGGAATACTAATGTTTTACTCAAATTATGCAGCTGCACATAATATTCTCGTCATAAAAAACGAATAAGCATCAAAAGTTTGCATTATCGTGGTACGTATAGTAAATATACTAATCGTTGTTAATATACGGAGTAATATTTAGTTCTTATTTTCACCGTTGACGGTTCGCCAAATTTACAATCCCACATAAGAATATTATATTATCATTGTACATATTTTGTCTATTTTCTAATAAATATAGCGCACGACCTATATCGCGAATGGCAAAAATTATTGTATTTAATATCGAAACACCTACATAATCGGATTGATAAAGTTAACATGCCGCAAAGATAATACATTTTTGGCCTCTGACACCTAACGCCATTGATTACAACCAAGACATACCTGCATACGACTATTGAGTGGCATGTGAAAAAAAACCATTTGGTGTGAAATGTAGGTGCTGTGAACAAGACATCTTCGCGTTTGCATGAGGTCACGATTGAAATATGTGACATCCGCCAGCACACGAAAGAGTTTCGCTTATACAAACATATAATAATAATAATAATAGCATTAATCCATGCTCGCGGTATGATGACTACCAAGAACTCCGTAGCTCTATTATTTACTCGATAATTGTCATTTGCATATAATTATTATTTTAAAAGTGAAACGCGTAAAATGAGACTCTTGGCGCTACGGCCACTCGTCAACGTAAAATATGTTACAATAGATTATAAACAATGAGTTTTAAATAAATGATTAAATAGGCGGGAAAAAATAATAAATTCTAAATTATTCGATGTTATAGGGGGTTTTTTTTCGTGGCCATCATATATTTTACATTATACTATCCAGCGTCTCGTGTGAACGGTGTGAAAGTTAATTTATTAATTCCATTACAATCTTAGTTGTCCACCGAAAAAAACCGTACAAATGTATAATATATATATACGAATAACAAAAAAAAAGAAGAAAAATCCCAAGAAACACAATTTATTACACATGATTGGATATATGTTTATCGGTATATTTAAGTTAACACTTCCACAGCACACATGTCATTTACTCTGGCCTTGACCTGATGCGGTATATATATGCACTGTATAGATACCATCGAGAATGTGAAGTTCAAGGACACCAACTATTTTCACTGCATTATCCAATTAAGCACGTGTACGGATAATATTCGTGCAAGTCGTTGGCGTCGTAGGGATACACGAATGGCCACAGGTGGTGCGACTTTATACATATAATATGTATGTATATTATACATGTAAGCATACGCGGCTATCAATTTATATAATATTATAATATTACATGCAAGCACATTGTTATTATTACAACTATTATCACTATAAGAATATCTCCCTTTATTATTTAAATAATTTTCGTCCGCCCACAAAGTATACGGTCGTAACAGAATACAATTATATTAGTTTTTCTTGTTTAACTAAACGATAGCTGCAGCAGTAGAAATAAATTATCGTGTTGCCTCTCAGGTCTAAACTTTATATCGCTTTACTGCTCGAACAGAACGCGTTAAAATATATTTACTATTCGGTTATTTGTAATTATATTGAACACAAATGTACCCATATTACTTTTTTACGATAAAACTGTACGTTTTGATACTGTTTCTCTTATAGTAATTAAATGTGACTGAAGAAAAATCAAATAGATCCTTTGTCATGTAAAAATTAAGTGCAACAATTAGACTCAAACTCCAGAAATTACCTATCAATGTATTTGAGAATAATAATCGTTATTGTTTTTTTCAAAATGGGAAAACTAAATACATTATAATGTATTTTATCATTATTCGAGTGCAGGTGAAAATTATATTGATTTTGTAATGAACTAGTCTTTATGTTTTGTTAAAATTTGATACATTTTATTGAAATATCAAAAGTAAATAATTACATTTGATAAACAATAATTTGAAACATAACAATATTTCGTGTGTAAAAAGTAAATACAGTGAGTTTTAAATTAAAATTTCTTAATACTATTATTGATATTGTGTATTGGAGCGTGTAAATTGTGTAAGACACTTTGAGCCAAATAATAAATATTAGTGAAAAGTTATCATCAATTTAATGCATTTTAAAGTAATTAAAGTAAAGTATAATTTTTAAAGTAAGTACAAATAGCTTTGTGATCAGAAGACTATAAGAATGATTATAACGCATATTAAGCAGTTATATACAAACATTGTACGACATTTAATTAAACTCGTTTGTCAAATCGTTTGTTTGATTCAAATGAATCTTAAACGGATATAAAATTTTTTATGTAAAGTTGCACGTATAGAAATGATATATAGAATGGTATATTATAATGCGCCATTCTTTATCAATAAATTGATTTTATTATAAATTTTTTAGTAAAATATTTACAAAAAATACCGTTACTCATGGATTACATAAGTCAATATCATGACTCAATAATGATAGTATTATAAGAAAACGGTACAAAAAAACCATAATATTATACTCAATGATGTGAAACGAACAATAAAAGTATTTTTTATTTCGATCATGTTATTTCAAACTTAAAATTTAATTATGTCGATGTAACGATTCAGTACTGAAATTTTCAGGAAGTTTTCCTTTCACAATTCCTCATTCAATGCTGAGCTAACATTTGAAAACATTAAAATGCACTTTACTACGACACATAGAATATTATTGCATTTGAATAGACGATGTTGGCAGCAGTTTTTTACGTGTTCGTGAATACATTTCTTCATCAAATGGTTTACAATACTTTTGTTAAAACTATTGGTATTAGATCTGATTTAATTGATTCACCTATTTTTTTTTCTCAAGCACTAAAATAAAAACAAAAATATTTAATAAAATTTAAAGAACTTTACCCTATGATTGACAACTTTCGTAATTCGTTTAAAAACAACATTTTTATAAAAAAAGAATAAAAAAATAATTACAGTTGCTTTAATTCTCTAGTTTCATGAATAAATTTGCTTTTAGTTTTTTAATTACTTTCATTGTAAATTATGGGAATGAAAAAATATTTTTGATTTTACTACATATGGTATTATGATACTTAGATGACCTTAAAAGAGAAGATTATGGGTTTCGCAAATTTCTAATAAATTTATACCATCAGTACTTGATACCCACAACAATATTGGTTCGAATATTCTTCAAAATTAATTTAAAAACAATTACATGCATGTTTTCCGGTATTTGTTTTAAAAAATAAGTAGTTTTTTCCATAGTAATTCGTGAATTACTAACACCAAGGGTGTAGTTAGAAATTTCATCAAAGAGGGCAAACAATTATCAATTCATATTTAGTATTATTTATTAAGTGTATTTTTAAATTAAATTAAAACCCTGTGTGAAAATTATAATTTGAATACAAAAAATATAATTAAAATAAATATAAGGGTATTATAAAAATAAAAATCTGAAATATTATAAGCAGGTATATTGGGTAAATATAAAATTTAATTTAAAAATAATATATTACTTAGCTATGGGCGGAGGGTTATTGCCTTTCCTGCTCCGCCTTGGCTAAGTCCTTGGTAAGCACTACAATTTTTCGAATGAAAAAATAACCTAGCTGATATTTATTTTTACGTAGTATAAAAAAAAAAAAAAAAAAACGTTAAAAACGGAACTAAATTTAAATAATATATAAGTGCTCTGTTAAACACGCGTATCATTGAATAATAAAAAAATATCACCCCCCCCCCCCCCCCCCCCCCCAAAACTATTAGAAATATTTTAAAGAGGAAAAAACCGATATATTCATGGTATCCAACACTCGTATATTTTTTTAACGTAGCTCAGCCGCATCTAAACGTCACTATTTTACTTTAATATAATCGACTGTATAATATAATGGTAATTATTATGACTTTTACTAGAAATAATTTATGTTAAAAAATATTGTATTTTTTCCGTCTGAGTGAAATTTGAATCATGCACAGTGTTACACTGGATTATTTCGTATACATTTTCTATACGGTTAACTACGGTAGCTCTATACGGATTTAGGTTTTTTTTCGTTAAGATACATCACATCCTGGATTTTTGGATTACTAACACGGCCAATAATTTTTTACAGTCATTAGACCAGTCCAAATTAATATCTTAGTAAAATCAGTTGCCATTAACTCCAATCATTGTAAGCAACACGTTAAAAAAAAAATGTAATTGTTCACAGTAAATCATTGTCTTAAATTAAAATAGTTTAAATTGTCTACAACTATTACACAACAATTATTTTTAGTAAATAAATACAATTAAAAAAAAAAAAAATGTAATATGTGCTTTGATTATGGCAGTGACAGTCAAACGGCCGATTACAAACGATTTCAATGTTTATTATATAAGAATTTATTTTTAATTGACGTACATAAAAATTATAGATATTTAATATTAAAAAAAAACTTAAATTACTAAAATTAGTAAATTCTCAAAGGTGAAGTATATTTTTAATAGATCGCTATCAAATGAAGTTTGACCGCTTGTGATATAGTCAATACATTTATGTCTAACCATAATTTATTCAAGATAATATAATATTTATATATTATAAACATTTATCATACTTTTCAAACCATTTTTAGGATGGGAATAAAACTTATTTATAGATGTATTGAAGATTGATAGGACCTAGTGGTTTGTTTATGGGTGAGGGAGGCTGGAAGGGCTGCTGCTTTCTCTAAAATTAATGTATACAGTTGTTAAAAAATAATAGTGTTTATACTTAATCACTGAGTACAATAAACTGATTAATATAGTAAAAATAACATGATAAACAACATGATATGTTATGACAGATATCATTCATATTTTGATAATTTTACTTTTAACGGATGATTTCAGTAAAAATCGATAGTATAATTTGTATGTATTATTGTTATCTTCTACAATATATTAAACTATCATTTCATACCTCAAAAGGTATCAATTATTTATTTAAAATGTATATTGATTTTTTTTGTATTGTACATTTTTACTCAAATAATATATTGGGTTTTTAGGATTTATAAGACAAAAGCTGAGTATGTCTTATAGATTTCTAAATGGGAATTATCGAAACAATCTTCACGACCGATAACTTCAACAAATCCTAAAATATAATGATAAAGCGTATATTTTTTTTTATAAATTGACCATTCGTCACTAACCAATTACTTAAAAGGTTAACATACTTCCTATATAAACAACGTTAGCAGAACGAAGTTTTCTGATATTGCCATGATTAAAAATTTGCCTAAAAAATTCTACTTAAGAAAATCGATTTTTCGGTTAAACATTATTAAATATTCATAGAGATATTTTATTAACAGACGATGATGTTTTAAATAAGTTTGTCTAGAGTGGAAGAGTCAGGTTCCTTCAATATAATGTTTAGTTATATTTTTTTATAATAAAAAAAAAAACCAATATACGATGTATATAAAAAAGAATAATTTATAATTCAAAATGAAAGATAGTGCACAGAATAAAGAAGAGGAAAAAATAGATGTGAGTGAAAAAGTATGGTGTGGAAGAGATGAAGTAGTGAGGGGTACGGATATATAATTGGATCGAGAACCTTCCTCTTTATTTAAAGGAAAGCTTTCGGGTCTCAAAGGATTGAAAGCAGATCAATGTCACTGGATAGTCTCCGAAGTAAAATAAAATAGCACTCATTTATTATGTAGTCGGTCATCGGATGTCGATAGACCAGATACTTATAATTGCAACAGTAATACAGTGAAGTTGAAACAATGTGAAGTAAACATAGGATTCGGTGAAGTGATGGACCTTTCTGATTCTCGCACAGCGTACGCAAATTGTAAAGGAAAAGTGAAGATGAAGCGATCGGAAATCGGTACGCACGTCCTGACGCCTTATAACCAAGAGCACAGGAAAAGGGTTTGGTGAACATGTTATACAAAAGGAAGTATGGTGAGACGGACTACAGACCGATCCTTTGAAGGTCTGACTTATCCAGGATATCGATTGTGCGTCAATGGGTTAAGCCTTCAATACTCGAACCGTGTTGGCGTGCGCGTGTCGTTATTTATCGGTTTAAAAGCGTGTTGCGTAACCGAATGGCGCGCATCATTACATACGTATGTCTGGTGTTTTACGCTTGACGGTATTTTAGGCGTATCTATGAACTATCATTAGCCTCCCGGCGGGTTAAAAAGCACGCGCCCGATAGGGATCCGCAGTGTTCGCACGACCCGGGGCTTTTTCCGCCTCGGCTGGTCACCGCGACAACGGCACGCGTGAAACGATCACAACAATAGAAATACATTACGCGTGCCGCACACCGTAATCGCGTTACGTAAACGGTGCACACCGGTAACACTATCGGCCGATCGGTCGGCGCGCGGGTAACGCGACACACCGGAGTCATGCGTCACGACAGCGTGCAGTGCGATTCGGATGCATTCCGTCCGGCACGGAACCGTTCGACTTTCGTTTGTGAATGGCGATATCGTATCGCGTTTGCGCACAAGTGCGCGCGCGTTTCATCCCGTAACCGTGAATGGAGCGAAATGATAATGATTCACCGGGTTCGATTCCGCGCGCACGTAACGGTTTCGCCGAACAGGATTTTATGGCGTTATGGCGCGCGCGCGAACGTGATGCAACGACCGGTTCGATTGTCTCAGCGGGCCGCGTACGTGTTTACGTGTTATCAAAACGCGCGCGTAAATGACGATATCACTGCACCACGGTTAGTGCGTGCACCATTGGCCCACGACACCGGTACACGTCTACCCATCGTCGCCGTTCTCCGGTTCATCGTTCACTTTCACCGCGGCCAAGACACATCCGGTCCATTGACATGATCGCCGCCGCAGGTTAATCGATTTTTACGACACAGGCGCATTACGCGTGCGCGCGCTCGGACTGCTATTGCCTACGGTTCGCCGGGAAAAAAAAATTACGAGCAACGTGTAGTGCGTCTCGTGCGCGACGTATCGATGACGGAAAGAAAATATTGATAAAAGAAATCGTCGGCGCGAGTTTTTTTCGACGTACGTGTTGTTGTTCTCGCTTCCGCGCGTTTTTTCGCGCACCAGTTGTGACGTGTGATGCACGCGTGCGTACGTGCGCGACCCCATCGCGAAAATCCGGTTGTTCTCCCGAACGTACCGGGCGGTGCGCTTGCAAATTCGAATCGTCGAAAAACAACGCGTGAATGCGACAAGACGATGCGACTCCGAAACGCACACGTCCCGGACCCAGCGGCGCTCTGTACCGCGGTACGCTGATGGCCCTAGACGTGCATTCGATTCGAACGCAATACGTTGTTGTGCATTGGCTGCGCGTGCCCGGACGTGGGTCGTCCAGGCGAACAATCGTTTTTCGGGTTTTTTCCCCGTCGAAATCCGGTACTAACTCGTATCGTGATTGCTTACCACATTCTTCTGGAACTCTGGAAGGACTTCCAGTTCATGTGATTTCCTTTACGGTTTTGAATCGAAATTATTTTATTTTTTCTCACCGTCCAACATCGCGTTCCATTCATAAACCGTTAAAATATTAGATCCTGTACCAACGATGTGTGTGTAGTGTCCGTGGCTTCACGTTACGTAATCTTTCGTTTTACGATCGTACGCGTACTTTCTTTTATTTTCGTTTGAGTAAATATACGAGGCAAACGTGTGTACGTAGGCCATTAAAGTATACACTACGCTGCTAATGATAAAGTTTGAAAAAATAGTATTGTGTTTGCATATCAAGTGTCACGTGCAGAGAGAAATTGTTTATGAGCAATAAATGAAAAGCACGTACGAGTATAGTTCTAGTTCATAATTTCCGGAATAGTTCGTTCTTTGTTGGCTATTGACATTCATTGACTCGTGTTAAAAAATATCGTTTAACCCTTAAACCGAAGATAGTTCGACATAGAACATAATTTATTTATTAATTATTTTTATTATTATTATTATTTTTTATTTTTTTTTTTAAATATCTTACCACTGTTCTTATAAACATAATATAAAAAAAAAAAAAAAATTGATGATAACATATTCTCGTAATACAATGTATCCTATATAACTGCTACACTGTTGAGATCCATCCAATAGGAAAATTATTTTTGTAGCTTGAGTTATATTCATATAATCAAATATTACAAATAATCTATATATATAAAAATGGAGACAAAAAATTCGAAATTGCATCAGTTGAGAACGGCTGGGCCGATTATCTTGATTTTTTTTTTAAATGATAGAGAATGTCGTAGAGCGGGTTTATAGGGTTTCTATATGGACCTAATTCCACCCCTGAGAGGTGGTCAAACAGGAATTTTGAGATTTACGATAGAAATTTTTGTTTTTGTTTATAAATGGTTGCTATGGAGGTTATAAGATTTGAGAATAATATTTATTTATACGTGGTTAATATAATGAATTATAATTAACCCGACGTTGCAAGATAACCAAAAAAAAAACATAAATAAGTACTTTGAATATTTTCTATTTGTTTGTGTCATTAAAAATGCCAAGAAGACGCCAGAATGCCAATTTTTGTCGTAGAACAAATGCAGCTACAAACA
The DNA here is from genome assembly GCA_034509805.1 of Sipha maydis. Lineage (NCBI taxonomy): Eukaryota > Metazoa > Arthropoda > Insecta > Hemiptera > Aphididae > Sipha > Sipha maydis. The sequence goes on from JASXSY010001421.1 coordinate 120,635, forward strand.
TGAGAAATAGAAGAGCGCAAATAACAGACGAACAATGCCAATCCGATAGTGCGAATGATTCGTAGTTGACTCACGCAGAGCAAATGACCAACTACGCCAACAGGTACATCGAACATTTATATCTGATTCATTCCTGCGTCTAGCATTCCAGTATGAGCCCGATATTGAATATTATGCTCATTCAAAAGTAGTAATTTGTGCTATGGACAAGGAATGCCCGCACTGCTATGCTCTCAAATTAAAAAATGAGCCAGTCTGGATGTGTTGTGCGTCAGGAAAGATGCAACTACCTGAAATGAAAACACCACCTGAACCATTGAACGGTTTACTTATCGGTACAGATCCAGATTCTAACGTGTTCCTGAAGTCAATTAGAACATTCAATTCATGTTTTCAAATGACATCGTTCGGAGCAACAGAAATAGTTCGTAATACTAATGCAAATGGTCAACAATATAATTCTATACTACGGATGTTAGTACGTTAAGGTTAGGTTAGGATTATATATTAATTGATTATATTAATCCATTGTATTATGTCAAACTTGGTATAACTTTGATACTTTATTAGATTTAAATCATACACTAAGGTACGTACAAACAGCACTAGGTCCGCGATCTACCGCAGGTAGATTGCTAACCTGATAATATACTGCTGTGAATCAGAATTTTTATTCCGGAGAAAAAACTTAAGATAAATCTAGAACATCATCCACCGAATATTAAATAACGAGTTGAACAAAATGAGAGATATATAGAGTTGGTATATTTAACGAGCAACGAAGTGCACGGGATCAGCTAGTATTATTATAAAATTGGTATAAATGTATTTATAAAGTAAATAAAATGTGCTAAAACAGTCTATCGATATGGTTGAAACTATATGAAAGCGAAAATAAATACTTTTAGAAGTCCTAAATAGGATCTATGTTAAATTATATGTAAAACTTAATTTTAAATTGGAATATCACAATTTATGGTAATACAAAAAAAAAATGTATAAATAAAATAAAAAATATTAAAAATTAGCAAATGGTTATCACATATCTATACTATTATATAAAATTGTAAGGGGTTTTCTACGACCACGCTAACCGAGAAAACTACTGAACCGATTTGGCTGAAATTTTTTTTGGCTGAAATCCGACATTCTGCTGAAGGTAAAAAAAGTTCATAAAAGATTAAAACAATTGTACCTATATTGTGTACAATTCAACTGTATTATCTAATAATTTATGTACAACAATTTATTTGCCGAAATTAATAATGGAAACTATGGAAACGTTTTGCGAAAAATACTCTTGCCAACAATACACAAACGTGTTACGATCCACCTGACGCCGAACGAGTTTTTGCGTACACAGTGTTTTATATAGTAGCTCACTGCACGTGGTATCATGGGCTCAGTCTGTGCTTGGTAGCCATCGAGTGTGGTTCTTTGCTACGCATACCGCTTTACCAATTCATCATCATGCCAAGAGCACGCATTGGCAGAAGAACTGCCAATGCAACTCGAATGTATAACAGAAGGCAACAAGATAACACACCAGAACGTTCTCAAACACTTGCACAGGAGCAACGTAACGCTTTGAGTATGAAATCGGCATTTAATTATCAATGATCATTTAAATATTAAAGCGCTTCAAATAGGACCAATGACTATATTATGTCCTAAGTACCATACAAAAAAATGAAAAGATGAAACCCATGGACTTTGCTGCGCTGACGGTAAAGTTGTTTCACACCAATTTGAGGATCTTCCAGACCTAATTAAAAGTTTAATTGATTATTCTTACCCTCTATCAAAACATTTCTTTGATAATTCTAGACGGTATAATACTCTGTTTCAAATTACATCGTTTGGAGCAAACGAAATAGCTGAAGGGCACTTCATGCCCACTTTTAAAATTGAAAATAATGCTGAATTTTTACAAAAATATTTTATGTCAGAGTCGGATCAAATATCTATTCGAACAAATATGATTCAAAATTTAAAAAGAGGTCTCATTGAATCATTTCAAACAGTTTTGCGTAAAAATAATCACCTCATACAGAGCTTCAGATCTAATCTAGAGTCGAGGTCCTTTGATGAGTTGCAAAACTTTAAGTTAATTATTCATGCTGACAGAGTTCCTCGAGATGAATACAGAGGTCAGTATAATGCACCTACCATCGATGAAGTAGCTGTATTATTAGTTAATAAAGATAAAGGTTCCAGAGATATAGTGCTGCATGGTCGCGGTGGACACTTTAGTCGAATTTCCGAATTGAATAGATCTTATGATGCACTGCAATATCCGTTAATGTATACTAAAGGTGAAGACGGATATAACATAATATTACACAAAAACAACAAACAAAAACTGTCTCCTTGAATGTCGGATTTCAGCCAAATCGGTTCAGTAGTTTTATCGGTTAGCGCGGTCGTAGAAAACCCCTTACAATTTTAAATAATAGTATAGATAATCATAGTTTTCTGCCAACCGTCTGAACCTCAATTTTTGCGGGAAAAGTTCAGAAATGATTTTTGTGAAGATATTCTTCATACAGAGCGCACTCGATTAAACGACTTGCAGTTTACTTTTTCTAATGAAATATAGAGGTTTGATTGAAATAGAAGATAAAGTTGTTCGTTTGTCTGAAAAATATTTAACTGAATTTGGAATGAACTCACCTGTTCGAAATGTAAATATAATATTATAATATATATTATAATTTTATTAATTTATATTATAGTTATATTAATACTATAATTTTACGTAGGAATTTTAAATACAGATATATAATAATACTCATTATGTTCTTATAATTGAGATAATAGTTTTTCTTAAACAATTAAGGAGACTCCTTGATGTTAATTATTTATTTATTTTTTGAATTTCACTTCGTAAATTTTTAAATCTGTTATATCGGATTGAACGAGTAGTATATATGTTACGGTCCAGGTGGACAAATCAGTCATGGTAATATAATGCCCGGACATTATATACAATGTCTAAGATATTTAGGCAAAGTAAACAATACATATTTAATTCTCATATAGACTAGTCATTTTGTACAATGGTAAAACTGGTATGGCCAATGTGAGTATTTGAGGTATTTTAGAGATACGATACCTTGGCACCACAAAGTAAAATTTTTAAAAAAAATTTTTTACCAACAATTGTACCTTAATTTGTACCACTTTGTACCAACGTTTTCAGAATTTTTACCCCGCTATTTATCGCTCAAAAACAGTTTTTTAGTTACGGGTGCCAGGGAAACGTTTCTCCAGCACTCGCAAACTCACCAATTAAATTAATACTTTTATAGATCTGGAAGCTTCTACTAGTATTGTAGATGTTGATGGGACGAAGACAAATTGTATTAAACAAAATTTTGTAAAACCATACTATTTAAGTGTCCAAGATATTCCAAAAGCTATAAAAATCAATGATCAATTGTTTAAATTTAGAGGTGTTATAATTTTTCACGGTGGACACCGACTTGGGCTTCGGGAATCAACTGGTCACTACACAGCTTGTGCTCTAAAGTCAAATAACAAATAGGAAAACTATGACGACAGAAAAGTTAAAATTAATAGTATGCATGCGTCATAAAAATACAATGCCAAATTTTTAATTTTTACAATTTAAAAATATTGATCAAGTATATGTAAAAATGAAAAATGTTAAAATAATAAGTTTACATTTTCTATAGATATGTTATAAGTATGTATAAGTATTTTTTTTATATATGTCTAGATAAAAGAGTTTTATAATAAAAATAAAATAACAAGAATTCATATTAATAAAAATATATTCCACAATTATTTATATTATGATTAATCATTTGTTTTCTATAATTGTAAATAGTTGACCAATGGGCAATAAGAACAAAAATTTCTAAATCTGTAAAAGAGAGCTATAGCATTAATTATTGGCAAAATGCTAAAATTATGGTTAAAATATGGATTTAATAAGTATTTATTAAGGATATGTATTTATTAAGTAAAATAGTATAAAAAAGTAAAACCACAAATTTCACACGACAAATGTTTGGTAGATACTATGCCGTTCTTCTTCTTCTTCTTCTTCTTCTACTTCGCCTTCCTCCCTTTTACTATGCCGTTACATATCTCATATTGTTTCATAAATATGATTTATGAATTATGGGGAAACGTTTTTGAGGGATATATGTATATCCCAAGGAAACGTTTCCTTAGCACCCGCAACTGAAAAAATATTGTTGAGGGATAAATAGCGGGGTACAAATTTTGAAAACGTTGGTACAAATTGATACAAATTATGGTATGATTCTAAGTAAAAAACTTTTTTGGAAAATTTAACTTTGTGGTGCCAGGGTAACGTATCTGTATTTAGTGTGTTATATTTTATAATTTATTTTAGGTACTGCTGCCTATGACTTACAATAACTTTTATCAGTAGTGTCATTAGTAGATAATCAATAATTAAGGTTGTTACCGCTGCACTTGTGGTCAGAAATGTGAAACAAGGAGATGCAAATGTAAAGCTTTTGGAATTTTATTCAACTCTAAATTTCATAGTGATAATACTTTATTTTTAAAACTATATTTAAAAATAAATAATAATTAATATAAATAAAATATTCTTATATTTTGTTAAAAATAAAATTGTATATAATGTTTGGTTTAAGTGAATAATTATCTATATGGCTTGAATAACTCGGGCATTGTGAACTTTGTTCGGTCAGTATTTACAATGACCATTTGGACCGTAACATATACAATATTAAATTATAAAATATCAATTATATTTATTTTTATTTTTTTACTTTCAAGATCGTGATTAACGATTGGTTTACTAAGTATAGCGTGGTCGTTCTCACGGGAGGGGGGGGGGGGGGGGTACTGGGGATAGATCCCCCCCAAGGTACTTTATTTTCTTACCTATAAGTAATACACGTTTTATCTACTTTTGATATGCGTTTTCAATGCGTTATTATTTCTATTTTTTTTTTTATAGTGATTATTGATTCCACCAGCTATAAACAATACTATTATTTATCACAGGCAATTAGTTTTAAAATTTATCTGTACTATATTTTTGTAAAACGATTACACTGTCAACCACGGTCTTAGAATAACCTTCAACTATACCCAGCGACAGACAACTTGTATAAGTAAGATACAGAATGTTAACATGATCACAACTTGCAAACATATAATGTTAACCAGAAGTAATTATCAAACAAAATATTGCAATTTACAATTTAATTTTAAAACATTTGCTTCCTTTTTATTAAAAAATGGCTTCGATTCTGGACATGAATCTTACTGTAAAACGGTTAAATAAAAGACAAAAAAAACCGTGGAAATCCATTTTCAGACGTGAAATTGGTTTGTCCAGAAGATTGTTATAGAATAACAATAGCAATTCCTTACATTGATTAATTTATAAGTAATTTAAAGGAACAATTTCTTGTGCATAAAAATATTTTTGAAGGTATTATATAATTTATAATTATAATATGAAAATGTGAAAAATTATATTGATTCATTATTTTGTATCTTATTCAACTCTATGTTATAAGAAACACAATGATTGAAGTAAACAGTAAATTTATTAAAACCATATTTAATTATTTTTCTTATATTATGATTATATTTTCTAGGACCGTCTTAAAGGATTAACATTGTTGTCCATTCATAAAGAAGTGCCTGTTGATACGAAAAAAGTTCTTGACATTTTAGCTCAAAAATTGATATTTTAATTTGAATTTAACATAAAATTAATTATTAAAATAAATAATTTAAACTGATTCATAACATTGTTTTATAGTTATAATAAAAAGTACAATAAAAATGACTTGAATTTATTATTTTATATTATCAACTATCATTATTTTAATATTTCAAAATTCGATTGAACCATACAAACGCTGAAAACAGGAAAATATTTATACTTGTTCCAATATAATTAAATAAAACTTGTTAAATTTATAGAATGATTGTTTTAAATAATAAAAGTATAAAGCAAAAAATATTAAGAACGATCTTGTGCGTTTGTTGTTTATTTCTGATACATCGTAGCCAGTAGCGTAATTAGGAATTGGTTTAGGAGTGGAATATAGGTTAATATTATATCGTTATAGTGGAGGGCTATGCCCTTCACACCCTTTTTTTGTCATTAAGTTTCATAGATTACAATATTTACTATTTACTGTTAACTATATACTTACAAATTGACGTGGATATGTCATAATGAGTTAGTACATACAAATTAGTGCTTACGGGAATTAATTAATTAATATTTTTCTTAAGAAAAGGTTCTGGGGGGGATATATCTCCATATCCCCCCTCATAATTATGCCACTGATCGTAGCCATTTATTTATTATGTGATTCAATATTTAAAAGTAATAATCCATTACCTTCTTTTTCTTCGGATAGTACACGGCAAATAATTATTATTTTTATAGTGACATTTGTGTATACACGCGTATACCTGAAGGTAGAGCTACGTGACGACACGTTTTTTGGTTCTGAATCATAACTCCGTGCACTAATTTTTCTCGTTAAACTAGATTTTGCGGTAATAAAAGTGTCAATTTATTGACACATTATTGTGAGTATGTGTGTGTATGTGTATGCATGCGTGCGCGTGTGCGCGTATTGTAAAACTCAAATATACCTATACATATGCGGTCATCGCGACAACAATTCACTAAAAAAGAACCTTGTGCATTTGAAAACATGCGAAATCATATTTTTTTCATTTTTTCGCAAAATTCTTGTATATCTTACACACCCGTCATAAATACTTGAATAATAACGAACTGGGATCGAACGACAGTGTGCAGTTCTTCTACATTTAATTTTTCAATATGTCTGTTTCTTATGAGTCAACATATTATTATTCGGAATATGAAGTCCGGGCTGGCAAATAGTCGTACGCGTATGAGCGTGTGCACGTATTATACACTCCTTTGGCATATATCCGGGCACATATGCGCGCACACGTACGAAATGTGGGACAAGTGGTAATTCCGATCGTCGTTAATGCCGTTGTAAAAAACCAATCCCATTGTTTCTCGGCGATGGCGACGTTATAATTTCGCGACTAACAAATATGTGTGTGTGTGTGTACGACCTCCAATTTAAATACTCTATTGCGTTTGGAGATTTCGTACTCAAAAAATAATCGTTAGTATAATATATTGTTATTTACTAGTAAATATCAAAGCCCAATACTATTATAATATTATACTGTGTATACGAGGTGAAAATCTAAATACTGTACCACATAGGTTCTACCGATTTTACTCGCATTAAATAGTATGTACGTCGTCGAAAAGTTTTGTTTTCCGAAACGAAATTGGTGGAAAAAAAAAACAAGTAAAAAAATCTTAAAAAATATTTCCAACCATCCTGAAATGCACGAGTGGTCCTATAATCCAGCCATTATTTATTACCTACTCGGATTATTATAATAACATACACACACAGCATAACCGTAGCGTTTTGGAGACAAGGTCAAGGTTGTTCGTAAACATCACGTAATTTCTCCGAGCATGCTAACCGAATAATATTATAGAGATACACACACATACACGCACTCACTTATTTAGTGGACACGAGTGAATCCGGCCCGGAGAAAACCAGCGCGTGAGTAATCCTTGAACACCACGCATCGTGTTTTCTTCGTCCTCCGCATTTCTCTCGGAACGTCCACACTTTAGATAATATCATACTACAGCATTATTACGAGCTGTTTTTAAAAATGTATATATATATATATATATATATACATGAACTATTGAATGTTCATAGAACTCGCGTCGTCACTCCGATTTAGTGTTTAGTAACACCGACAGCTACAATGTTAATACATATATGATGTTATGCACGACTCATCGATCTCGATATTGATTATAAGTTTTTCATTCCGTTTAACTACGAATTTTGTACATCGTAATGTTATTTGAATAAATAATAATATTTCGAACACTTCTTAAAAACTGACCAAAACTTTTACAGTACACAATACCAAGATAATACCAAGATAGTACACATATGACCAGAGCTATGATTGTGTGCATTGAAAAACTAAAAAATATGGGAGCACTTAAAACTGATGAGATATGCATTATAACAGGGGCGACTAAACGGTCAATTGCAAACGATTTTTAAAGTCGATCATGTAAGAGTTTATTTATAAGCCATGCGCACATACGTACGAAATTGGTTCAATTGGTCCACGAAATGCAATGTCTCATTACCATATTGGCCAGATCAACAAAATAATATTTTAAGTACCTAGCTACAAATAATTAGCTTACATAACTTTATATATGTTAATATACACTTCATGTGAGTATATTTCTTAATAATTATAAATATTCAATTAATTGATCCTCAAAGGTGAAGTATATTTTTAAGAGATTGCAACCAAAAAAAGTTTAGTCGCCCTTGCATTAGAATATGCTCTTAAAAAAATCTTAAAATCTTAAAAATCTGATATTTATGATACCCTTCGTCGCTAGAATATATAACAGGCAGATGCAGGATATGAATATAATATTAAACGTATCGGATTCCTCAAGTAGTATAGGTGCATTTCATTTTTAGACAATTTTCAAACCAGGATTTATGTTATGATTATTATTTCAAACTCGAACCGAGTGTATGTATGTGCGTGTGTGTGTTTATATCGTCGTCCGTTCGCAACGCACGTGTTATATAAATATCTTTATGATTCCTGTCGTGATCCGTGAATATCAGACAACACAATTTTAATTTTTAGCGTAACGATCTCATTGGTAAATATTTTCCCAAAACTTTCCCTCAACACGCTGAACGTTATAAAATTATCATGTCGTATTTGTTTCAAAAATAGTACTACATAAAAAAAAACATATATCTACATTTATAGCAACCTCTTATGAATTGGCATTTTGTTTCAAATATGTAGAATGATATTGATGGATAGTGCGTGGCTGACACATAAAATATCGTACAGTGGATGGATGGTTCGGTGATTTATTTAATTATAAAGAGGCCATAGGTCAAGAAGATCAAATACGATATTCTATACGAGGTCATTATATCTGCGACACCTCACTGACGTATGCCAATTATTATTGGCTCTCAATTGAGATCAATGTATAATCAATTTCGAGTATGGTACTCTCGTCTACTTTCGAATGTGGGCTCAGCAAAACTTTTATATTTATATTCTACAAACACATTTACATTTCTATGTGGACACATTGGATTTGTACTAGACCGGCCCAAGTATTATTATTCTACAGAAAAACTATGCATATTTGCTGAGAATTACAAAACGTAGTTTTCAATATTTTTTATTTTTTATTGAACACTAATCACAGGTTAATATCTTCAAAAATTATGTATAAATTTAAATATTTTTATTTTTTATTTTTAATATATTTTTTTGTATTATAAAATAATCTACTGGCCATAACATTAAGCCTATATAGTTAATAGTCTATGAATAGAATAATTTACGGCTTATGAATTTGATTGTATTTATATAATATACGAGTATATGTATTTATAACATTTACATTTCATTATATGATTATTTTAAATGGCTAAAAAAAACTAAATACCTTATAAATTTGAATAAAAATCAAAATACTTAAATATTTTTTAAACGTTATAATTCATATAATACTATTCATGGCGTTTAGTAAACCTAGTATAATACTTTGTTTGTAATGTAGAAGTTTCATAATAGTGATTTCACTTATGGATTACGTTTTATCCGCGTGTATTGTTCATAAACCAAGTACTCGATTGTTTTCATATAAAATATAAAGACATTCAACTGAAAATAGCGGTGTAATATTGAAAATTTATATAAATTACCATTTATTAATTACGTGTATAGAAAAAATGCATACATTGTACGATGTGTTCATGTTGTAGTGTGTACAGGAGAAAAAATAAACGGGTAATAAATATCTATATGGAAGAATTTATATATGGAACAACTGGAGTGCATTATTTCGAAAAAAATTAATTTTATGAATAACATATTTCATTTTACATTGTCATTGAATATAATGACTTTCTTCATTAAATATTTTTGTAATGTCGAGTTCGATTAAATATTTTAAATGAACTTTCTAACCTATTTACTTTCATTAAGTAAACACAATTATAGGATTAATACTTAATGCGAACTATACCACTATAAAACAGTTGATGATTTAAAATTATTTTGTGAGCGAGGGTAAAAATTTCCATTTAAAATTGTTATTTTATTCGGTAGAAAATAAAGGTTAATAAAGGATATATTATTAGAAAGATCATAAATCGCTCTCAGAAAGAAATAAAATTAATTTCGAGTGTACAATATAGTACTCACCGTATAAGTCATAGAGGAATATTTAATTCACGCTGTTATTATAGTGAGTCTCTATTCATAAATGTATTATTTACGTCTTTTCCGTGACGAGCATGGCTTAACTACAAAATTATTTTGAACGGATAAAAATGAAAATCGTCGTCTTCAGCCAAACGATCACATTCGATTTATTCAAACAATAACAATGAATATTGCATAAAGACATCAATAATATTGTCAAACTAACCACGTGCAAAATTTATATAAAATGTATAAAAAATGTTTAAAATTATAGTTTAAAATTTAAATTTTGCTGGGGCTTGAAACAATACTGCTTCGTACATAAAAAAAAAAAAAATAAGCCAAAAAATCACATGGATTTATCGAAATCTTCGATTATACTACTTTAAAAATTGCAACAATAATTACAAATAAGTTAAAATTATTTATACACTATATTGGGATACAAAAAAAAGAAAAAGGAAAATGATTTACAATGATATAACATAATATTAAAATGATGATTAATAACAGTTATAAAACAAAAAAAAAAAAAAATCGAACAAAACGAACGGAGAGTTTAAATTGTTTTTTAATTAAAATAATATATTGAGAGGTTTTGGTTCGATCGATTTTTGAAATTGAAAACAAAATATTTCAACAATCCGTGCACGGATTGTTAGAGGAACATGTTAGAGGAACGCGCGCAAGACGGTCTTATAGGGACATGCGTATACCGATAAAAACACTGCGTACATCAAAACCTGCTTTAAAAGTTGTGTTTTACAACTCTGCAGCTAAATGTTCGAAACGAACGATAAGATATTCTGGTGGAAACGCAATAAGCTCGACCTGGTGACTTAAAATTAAAAACTTTAAACGATAAAAGCATTTCCGATCCCTTACCGATTACGTGGTTATTATTATGTGGTTGACGACCCCACGGGATGATTAGCGAGTTTTGCTAACTAGAAGTGTTTCGAAGTCATCGAGCGAACGGGTCGACGATTATTGTTGACAGACAGGATCGGAAACGCACGCGGAGGAAGGACTGGGATATTTATGCACCGCATTAACATTGTGAACGTGGTCGCGTCAACCCATACCTACATGACGGTGTTCACTTTCTATCGCCGGCCGGGGCGAGGTCCTCGCGCGCACTCCTCCTCGGAAGCGTCTCCGACATACCTACGTAATTTTTCTCTCCTTTAGGTGGTGGTGGTGGTGGTGGTGGTGGCGGCGGCGGCGACGGCGATCGCGCGCGCGGTCGTCGCACAATCATTTCGTTGGTGGGGCGGACCCGGGCCGAAATCCGCTGCGGGGCGATATATAGGGACCGCGGTGCTCGTCTCGCCCCATTATCGTACCGATCGTTCGTCCGGACTCATCGCACTCTAGACCGACGACCACCACGACAGTCTTCTTGCACTGTGATCCCCCTCGCCGTGACTACGATACGGACAGACGTTAACACCGAGCCGCAGTAGTATTACGAGTGGTGCGCGTCCGATATTCTCTCGGCGAATTTTCGTTTCTCTCGTTCACTTCGTGTCCACCGATAACCAAAATGCGTTTCGCGTGTTGCTGCACCGTGCTCCTGTTGGTCGCGTTACCGTTCCGCTCGCAAGCCGCCGTGCTCGCGTCGCACAACGACGACAACCATGTGATGCAAGACGACTCGCCGCGTGCTGGCCGGTCCGACGAGTCCTCCGCCGCCGCTGTCCCGGGCAACTGGGCGATGATCGCGCGCATTGCCGATGAGTGCGCCAAGGACAAGGACACCGTGGCCTGCGTGGCCGTCAAGACAGCCACCGCATTGGAACGCGCGGCCCGCATGAACAGCAACGTGAACATTCTGCCGGGTTTGTTGATCAAGAAGAACGCCGCGGACGAAGGAACCCGTGACTCCCGATCCCTGCCCACTGAGGAAGAGCTCCGCGGCCAGCTCGCCGAACCCACCACCGGTGCCGACCACACATCCAAGGTCACCGAAATGGTCTTTAACTCTGCACTCCGGTTCCTCCAATCCAGGACCCTCCAATTCACGTTCCCGCAAACCAACGCCGAAGAACTGTCCAGAGCCATCGAAGAAGGTAAGCACCGTTCACGAATATAAAATATTAAGCCCAACTCAAATGTTCCAATAAGTGTATCGCCATCACTTTCCCAATCGATTTCCATGTCTATCACAATATCACACCACTGACTGTTTTTTTTTTATATTATTTTTCACCTCCAGGCCGTGGAAAACTGAAGAAGAAGGTGTTGCCCATCCTTGGACTGTTGGCCGTCAAAATTGCCGCTGTCCTGCCAATCCTTTTAGGAATCATCGGGTTCTTCGCGCTCAAGGCTCTGTTGTTCGGCAAGTTGGCCCTCCTCATCGCCGGAGTGATGGCTTTCCAGAAGTACGCCAGCACGTCCGGTGGCTTCGGCAAGATCACTGACAGCTGGAGCGCCCCTAACGTTGCTAGCACGTGGCCGGCTCAGGCTGCTCCTAGCACCAACGGAGGCTACTACAGACGTAGCATGGAGGCCCAACAAATGGCCTACAATGGCCAAATGCAACCGTCTGCCCAGACCGTCGCGTAATCAAACCGTTTGTCATCGTGTCCCCCCTTTTTTCCCATTTAGACCGTTAAGTTTTTATTTATATCATCGACTAATCTTTTAAGAATTTTTTTTATATTAATATATATTTACATATATGTATTATTAGTTGTACCATTGTAGTGTCACGTGTCAGTTAGATGCAAGTTGGATATACGCGCGGCATCTGTATTGCACGAATGTTTCTTATTGCGAGTCGATATTGTAATTATATCGATCCCTATCGCAATGAGAATACGCTCGTAATACTCAGTTACATCGCTCTTAGAAAGCCAAGTAACTTTTTGCCATATTAGTGTTGTCGCACAAAAGACTCTTAAATGTAATAAGTTAACTTATAATATTTACCACGATATAGACATCTGACAAAAAGTTACCGGTTCGTGTTTGGCCAACGTGGCTGATTTTTCAAACACAAAAATAATTAGATTATTACCTGTAAACTCTAAGAGTTAATTTAATAATTGATGTAATATTATTATGATTATTTTTATGATTATTTTTTTTTTTTTACAAAATTTTCTACAAGATGTTTTTTTATCAATGCAAATAATAATATTGTAATTTTTTGTATGCCAAAATTTGAACAAAAATTAATGTTTCATTGTAAATTTAAAATATACCAATTAAACGAAAATAAAATCAATTATTAAACTATCAAATATGTAGCTTAGTGTGTGATTTTTTTTCTGATCCTACCCTACGGTTAAAATATTTTTTTGTTATGATAAAAACAATAGAATAAGTGAGCGTTGATTGATCTCACATAAAAGCAGGTGCCTATACGTTTTGTATGTCATACGAAGTATGAATTTATTGTGTGATTTGATAATTGACTTTGTAAAAGAAATGTCTTCGAAGAGAAACGCGTCGAAGCACTACGTAATATATATACACACACACACAAATACACATAATTCAATACAATGCCGTGAAATTATTTGTATGGCTTCGGGTACTCAAACATTATTCGGTATTTCGGTGCTACCGTACGTTTGACTCGAAGTCTTAACCCGACGTGTCGAGTATCTATATAAGTAGAGTAACATGTTACATGGTTTTCTTACGTGTGAAAAACAATTAGCATATTATAGTGCATTAATCATTAACGGCAGACGTTCCATAACGTGTATAATGGCGGTATAATTAGTCGTGATTCACGCTTTACATCGAATCACCGTCATCATACTATTATTACCTATTCTGTTTTATGATTTTGATTCGTGCCACTTTAAACACGCAAATTATCATATGGTCACGATATTTAATCTGAAATCTTAGTAAGCGCGTGCGTTATGATGAATTGTGTGCAGACCGGTAGGGTTCCTAGCGGCTGCACGCCTACCGTAAATTGTTGAGTAATGTACCTATAGGCGTTTAACGTCAGTCGACACGCGCCACGTTCGTGAGCATTAATGTACTTCTTAATGTTTTTGGAAAAAAAAAAAAAAAATGTTAAATGTTTAAAAACTGAACGAATAATACAAGCGTTTTTCTGTTTTCCATAATTTAGTAGAAAAACTCTATGTATATGAAATCGTAAGTAAAATACTGCACGAGTTCCTACTTCTCGGGTGCAAATCGATTCCGAAATATTATTAGAAAAACAGTTACTGAAATGTTTTACAAAAAATATTATTTTCGTTTTAACTTAAGAATATCTAAGTTTTCATATTTTATTGATAGATTCAAAATGACATTAATAATTACTAAATGATGCAGTATCAAATCCGATCCCATGTTCATCATCGAAATTAGGCAAAAATTATTTTATATGTAAAATAATATAATAATTACAAAATTTATGCATATATCACATTGATAAAAAAATTTTGTTATAGACGACAATATTTGATCGGCTGGGCTTTGCGGTAAAAACGTGAACACTATAGACATACGTGCACTAACTATATAATAACGAAAAAGATACGAAACCAACAGTATCATAACTCCGTAAATAATTAATTTCGAAATGAAATTTTTTCTTTCGGAATTACAAAAAGTAAATCAATATTTTATAGAAAATGTGTCGACTGTAATTCTTTTCCGTTAAATTTGTTTTGATATTTATCGTGCGTGACTTGTTAAATAAACGTCTCTCGGTACTTGGAGAGGTTCACAAGGTATATAATTATTGACAAATGATTGTGCGCCAGGAAGAGTATGCGGGGAGAAGGAAGAGAAGAAATGACCTGTGTATAATGTATATTTTACCATTGTATTCAAAGACACTTTCTATGGAACACGTCATAAATATTACGATTTTTCTTTGATTAATTAACACGCGTTTTATATAGACGTAAATGCGACTTTCCATCGTCATCTATTATACGAATTTAATTTTATACTTGTATGTAAATACAATAATGATTTATTTTTTATTCGATTATACCAATAGTGGTGCATAATATATACTAATAACTTAAACGATCTATGGGTTGCGAAATCGTATTAGTCCTAATTGGTACGTCATGTACGAATACATATTATAGATCGTTCTGCACTGCATACAAAATATTTAAGCTACATACCCTTTGTATACATTTATAAAACGAATCACCTTATGTTATAATAGATAACAAATAACAATGAATGAATACAGTATTTGAATATGTGTCGCTTTATATCGACAATTTTCTAAATCAAAATATGTTTCAGATTAGGTAAAATAATACGATTTATCTATTTGATTGTCTCTGAAAATTCTTATATTATTAAAGTTGTATTTTAAAAGTCACCAACATATTCTACTCATATGACTATAGATTTATTTCTCACTATTTAAAATTCGAAAAAATGAAAGTTAGTCGGTTAATTATTGTTATTATTATAACAAAATATATTGAAAATAAATGCTGTTTTTCTTATATCTGAAAAAGAATAATCGTCAGTATTAAGATATTTAATGACATTTTGAGTTTATATTAATGTACATAACCTTATTGTAATGATAATAAATTACCTATACAATAGGTCTTTCAAGTTTTAATTATAGACTCTATAATAACACAGTTACAGTGACATCGTTCAAATAAAATAGTTATTCGTTGCAATATTGATGCAGTGTTCCTAGTTGAAAGCGATGACGAATAATAAATTAGTAACACAACATTTTTGAATTTTAAAAAAAAAATTAAGAGAAGGTCAGTGTTATATGATTAAAGTTGATGTTGAATATATTTTGTGTTATACTCTAATATTTTGAATCAAATTTGCTTGTGATATACGAGTAAGTATAGTCTCCAATTGTTCAACACATGCAATTTAACACGAATTGTATCTAGATAAATTTTTTAAATATATTCACTAAAATATTGTAAAGTAAAAACAGTCTACTTTATGAATGTAAATAATCAGTTGTTACTGAAATTTTTAACTTATAAGCATAAAAAAAAAATTTGCTTTATAAAATTGCACATTTTTTATGTTATAAAAAAAAAATGTTTATGGGACGACATTTGTCATATGTGCACCGATATTTGTTCTCGGAAAAATATAAATATTTATTTAGAATTTTTTTAAAAAAAAAATTATGGTTTACAAGATTTGACAGTGATTTTTTAAAAGTATGATCGCAAAAAACGGGGAAAATATGGTTGTGAAATCCAATACGTTTCGCGCAGAATTTACGTCGAAATTTATCGATCACGTAGAACGCCATAATACTTCCGATCGTTTACCTATTAATATTTATTTTTTTTTCGCACGAGACTCGATTATCTCCCACGAAAACGACATCTATACGTGCATAATACGTGGCGTAAAATATATCACAAGATTATTACGGGGCAGCTAATGAACTACATACAATTTATATTATACATATTGATATTGCCATACTGCTAGTAGAAGGTTTTCTACATGGCCACGTCCGATTTGTGTCGACAATCGGTTTCGCCTTCGTTTTTCACCAAACGGAAGTCTACGTAACGCCGTATAATCTGTTGATAATAATAATAATAATATGTAATAACACGATATTGTCGTCATAGATCGACTATAATAATATAACGTATATGCGTTTTCTGTCGGTCGACGAGTGACGTTACGTACAGCGCTTGTGACTCGGCGACTTTAACGCGCGAACACGTGCATATAATATTATGATAAAATATAATACTTTTTCGGTCTCAACGAAACGATGTTATTATTATTATTATTATTATTATTATTATTATTATTATAATTATTGTATATGTGTGCATTACAACTGTAAGCAGCGTTTTTGATCCACCCGGTACAGTTCACGTATACAATATGTATATATTATATAGAAAGCCGTCGAGTGTGACTCGTGAAAAATTACATATTCCGTGTTTGGAAAACCTAATTTCATTGTCGCTCTCGTCGTCGTCACTTTTGTGTCCCGGTACTCGTTATTATTATGTTTTCGTGTTTCTTTTTCGCCGCGTCTCTTTTGAATAATATAATAATAATAATAATACATTAGTGGTTAATTGAGGTGAACAAGTGCCCCGGGGCAGTGTTCCCGTGAGCGAGCAAGCGCGCGCGCTACCGTCTGATGCTATTACTACAATATTATACTATCATTACATGATAGTTTATCCTGTATAGTAGTCTGGTATGAAATACGGGTGCACCGAACGAAATCAAAACGGTGAGTCGAAATGATGTTATTGATTTCTAAAAGTATCTATGTATTCAGCACGGTTATTCCGATCGGTGCACTGTCGTGCAGCAGTCGTCGATTCTCGCAGAGCCGGTGACCGAGCATTTTGAACTGTAATTTGGTATATAGAATCAACCGCGACTCGATGCACGGTCGCTACGTCCACGTTTTTACCGTACGGTCAGAACCGTATTACGACTATCCTTACTATTATGAAATCACTGTGTATGTACTTGGACTACGTCATAATATACATATTACACCGTATAATATATAATATAAAATATGACTAATGCATTGTAAACCAAAGGCGTTCGGGTATGATGTTTGCGATTTGGAATTCACGCCGAATACGTCAAATTTCGAATAAAAGTTAGGTGTCTTAATATCCTGCGTTGCGTCAAATTATCATTTAATACATTTATGGTCTTACAAAAATTAACTGTTAACAATGATAGTGAAATTCAATTTAGAATACAGGTAATAATGATCGGTTAGTTATATATCCCACGTATCGTTATAGAATTTTATTACGTCATCCATATGTTCAACAATATATGAATTTCCCATAGATCGAATACATGTTGACAAATTAATCAAATCAATATGGATTCGATGAGTTTGTATAGGATAAAAAAAAAAGAGAACGGTACAATACATTTGTGCAAAACAATACATCTTAATATTATAATCCATACATGTAGACAGTCGATCTGCGCAGCGTTACACTTGGAATCGTAATTAAATTATTATCTATGTGACTGCTGTGCGATTTGTTTATGAATTATAAAATATTTTTTGTTCGTCGAATGTTTGTTTTGCCATTTTATTTGGTCAATTATTTGCGGTTTTGCCAATACGTTTCGTACACCATAGAAATGTCTGGGCAGATATAGGGCGTGGGTAATAGAACGCGTGCACTTCAAAATATTTTTTGTTCGTAAAATCGTGTTCAGAAATGTATCGGAACTGTTTTAAACCGATTGTCTATTCACATTAAACCCAAAATATGTTATTTACACATGCTTACATACTTTTTTTTTTTGCTTCTACGCTATGTAAATACATCGATGTACATAAACATTTGCGTCTCACATAAGGACCTTATTTATCTTTTAACTCGCCAAAGTCAAAACGATAAAATCAAAAGAAAAAAAAGACTTATTAACACAACACATATGTGTCAATACAACAGTGCTATATTGATATTTTTTGTTTTAATAACAAATGTATGTATTTAAGTATATGCATTGAATACACGTTGTGTTAAAAAAATTATATGGGAAGCGCTCTGACTCTTAAGACTCATTAATAGTACGTCTAAAGATGATGGCATATGACAGACATGATTGGCTACAACAACAAGGCTTGGCCTTTAGAAGCTGATGATGAATAGTACGTCGATTCTGGACTCGAGTAAAGTAGTTCAAATGGTATATGAAAAATAATATTAAACAACACCGTAGTTAGTTCAAGTAGTCTATATGAAATGTTTAATATTCGTCAGAGTAATTGCTCTACATCACTACCGTATAATTTACATTAAGTTTTTGTCCGGGTACAATATCATATGTTAATTAATTCGCTCTAAATATTGCATACCTATATATTTGCATAGGTGCATCAGCTTTGTAAATCCTTTATTCGTTTTGGTGTTCGGTGAACTCATTTCAATCGTCAAAAAATATACTACACACACAACACACACGCACACATATATATATATATATATATATATATATATATATATAATAGTGTTTTTTAATACTAATACGAAAATAACGTTATTAGTGATTAATTTTTCGAACGCGAGGGGAAGGAGTAAATGTAAAATTTGCTCATCAATTAAACTTCTAGAGAGTTGTCTTCCTTCATCCATCATACGTCCACGTCATTGGTGTCGGGATATTGTATTTATATATATTTGCAAAGGAGATTGGCTTAGGTTCACACGTCGATTCATTAATGCGATTCTAATTATTGTGAACATTTCGTTGGAAGTAAAATCTTTTAGCGAGGGCGATACGACATATACAGCAAAAAAATATGTCTCTGACTGCGATGTCTCTGACGGTAATAACGAAATCGCATTTTCGCAGCCTATATTGGATATATAAGTGTATTATAATATTATATTCTAGTACAGTGCGGTGATCAGAAGCTGAAGGTATTTATTAAACTGGACAATAGGAACCACTAATTCAATACAACTTCCAATCGATTCAAATATTTTTTATTTTATTTTATATAACAATACGGGACATGCCCAATTTAATATGATATTGATAACATGTATAATTTATACAAGATATTTTTAAATTAGAGTTGATGATCCATATTGACTAAACTCATCATACGGTGTAATGGCTGATTTTTTGCGTAGTTGGTGTTACATATTTGTAAAAAAAAAATGGATAATTCTAACGGGAATGAAAGGATGGTACTTTGAAATTAATCTGTGCTAATATTATGACATATTACTGCATAGTACTGCATAGTACGGGTGCTGCCACGAGTTGCATGCAAGTACTATAGGCCATGTATGCGTTGCGGTTCTTTTATCTAACCGTTCGCTTTATTACATGATAGTAGCTACTCATATCATAACAAAAATATCTTTCAAGATTTTTCGGCTTAAAATGATAGTTCTCGAAGTAATACGTTTACGTTATTTTTTTTTATTTTTTTTTTTTAACTAGAAAAAATTAATAAAAACATTAGCTGCACGTACTGCATTTTACGTAGAAACAAATGAAAATGGTGCGCACTGCATGTAAAATAAATTTGTAACGTATCGCAACAAAAGGGCAATTTAACTCGCTCGAAGATCTCTGCAACAGTTTTTTCGCAACGTCCATAGCATCCAGTCATCTATTTGTTTGAAAGAAACTAATTTTTATTGAATATAAATATTGTAGTGAATCGATTACTCGTATTGGTTGTGGCTCGACTCACCTTATATAATTATAATTTATAAGAACAGCTGAAATACTCCTAAAATTTGTAATCGACTTCTTTATTCTGTCTTCAATCAGATATAAAAGTTCATCAAAGGTATTCCCTTTTTGGAGAAGATGGTTTCAAGTGGTTTCATCTGTGAGTAATGTGTTTCCAGTAGTTTTCATAGCAACGAACACATTAAACCAAATAGCACCAAATCAACAACCAAACATCTTCTGACTTCCTAGGTTTTATCGGTAAAACAGCCCTTTTAAAAGTTATGCCTACCCCTACTCCCACTCCCACTATCACTCATTTTCTAATCCTCTACTTCCTATTCCTACCCAATTTCCATTCATACTTACAACTTTACCCAATGTGCATTGATTACATCATGAATATTCATTCAGGAGTAGCTATAAACATTTTCTGGATCGTTACTTAATTCATGAATAAAACCAATAATATTTATTTTATGATTTATTAGGTGAATCTAATATCTATTATGTCTTTCGTACTTATATCTAAAAGCTCTAAAAATGGCCATAACAAAATATTCACTTCTACTTGTTTATTCGTATTTTGAATAGGGAAAAAAACTGAACAAAAACATTTGTCACTATAACTGTTGATAATTATCAATTATAATCATTCACTGAAATAATCTTGTTGTCATTAAACTGTTCAAAATTTTACAGTTTCATATCTAAAATTGAATTTTGTTGCACATCAAATCGTTCCACAACAGAATAGGTAATTCGCAACAAAATGTTGTAGTCAGTGCGTTTTCAGCTTTATTGGTTTTTCTTGTGTTTTAATTATTAAATACAAGTGTACTTTACGAAGGACCCACAAGCTTCAACGACATATTTTATAATTTATTATAATAATAACTTAATAATTTCGTGAATGAAGAAGTACAGCATACAAATACATTTGAAAAATCTTTAAAGAAATCGGTTTAAATAAATAAATGTTAAAATCTATATTTATTTGTAATTTACATCTTGTAACATATTATTATTATTACATTTTAATTGAAGCGTATTTATATAAATAGAAGAATCATATTATCAGTTAATAACACATTTCCTAGGTCTATTTTAATAAAAATATAACACTTCAAATATCACGAGTCTCGTGCTAAAAACACCTGTTGAATTGTAAATTCAATAACTTGTAACACGTGATTTTTTAATTTTTCGCTGGTGAATACATTGCATACGTAACTTTGTAAGTTCTATAAGCTTTGGATAGTAAGAAATATAATCTACTTTATTCAAACGAGTATCCAAAATATGACGCAATTAAAAACAAGAAGCGATACAATAGCAACTATGAATCTTAATTCATAATACTACAATACGACAAAGTTGTGCATCAGTTGTTCTTAAAGTAATTTACTATGCCAAAGTTCAACAAAAGGGAGTTACCCGAACTAAACATTACTTTAAATCTCAGCAAATGGGAGGTTTACAAACACATATAATTGCTATTATTATAACTATATTTATAATTAATTTTCTCTCGCATTTTTAAATGCAATATAATTAATCTAGACTTATCAAGTCTCATTTTTGTGTTCAAACTTTGTATGTGACTACGTTTGTAGATGGTTTGGTGTTTATGATTTCAAATACATACTTATGTTAATTTAACCATTAACTACAAATCATCTATATGTACACCATTATATTGAACGATCATATTTTGAAATATTAACGATTTTCCAATTTAATGACTAATGCAGTCCTACTAAATTTTTAAAAGTGTACCTCATTCTATTTTATTTTGTTGTTTATTTAACATATTTAATGCTAAACTTTGAAAAAATTAAGAGAGAGATAGTGACTATATAAAAATAAACAATTCTCAAATACTGACCATTTTTACCTTAGCAACTCATTAAGAAAAATAAGATGTACATGAACTGAATTAATTAAAAAAAAAAATATTTCCTTCCCAATCAAACACTTGTACAATTCAAATATATTTGAGTATATGTTTTTATTTATTTTTTTTAGTTATAAAATTTTGTTATATTGAAAAAATTCATTAAATACCGTCAAAGATAAACTTAACGATTTAAATTTAGCTGAATGGCACACAAATATCACACAAACTAATACAGCTAATAATTCTTTTTAAAATGTCAAGTTTTTTATTCAATACAAATAAAAAACAGTAGTATCATTGTTAGTTGTTTTTTATTTTAATGTACCTTTTTATAGTAATTATTAATTCACCACTTGGTTACTAAATTTTTTTTTTTTTTACTTTTTGTTCTTAATAACTAGTAAATTCATAACTTATATCATAGCATTACTCATAAGTAGTAATTAATTCATAACTTATGTAATAAAAAACAATACAATTTTAAAAAGAACCGTATGGGCCTCGCTCTGTTGTACAGTTAGGGGTGGAGTGCACCTGGCTTATAGGATAGGTCATTATTATAATGGATTTGTTAAATTTGAATGCAATGATAGATATCATTGTATACGAATAACGATTCTGAACGGAGTTCATATGTTTGTCTAGGATATAATACATTGTTATTTATAAATATTGTAAAAAGTATATTTTATTTTGAAACGATAAATATATTTTTCAATTAGGATGGGTTGGCAGTTGCATACAGCGATATAGTTTGTCAGTCTAAAACATTCTACATTATATTATATTTTACATTTAATTTTATGTCAATATTCGCTGTTCAAACGCTTATAAAAAAAAATTGGGCCTATGGATGTTAATAATTTTTGAATGACATTAAGAACTACTTCTGTGGAATCTTCTATTTAATTTTCAAGTATTTTGTACGAGCCAAATTTTTTTTATCACCGATTATAAAAATAAAATGTAAAAAAGTCGAATATTTTAAATGCCTATAAGTGGCTTAAAAATCAATATAATATTTTGAAAAAAATATAACATAAAGGAAATACCAATCTTAACAGGTGGTAGAAATTTCAAAAATCTGCGACTTATACTTTTTGAATTATAACAAATATTTAAAATCGTTTGAGAATAAATCACTATTTTATGCAATTTCGTAAATATTTAAATTTCAAACAGTCATAAAATTTTTTCCTCTAATTCCGGTAGAAATTTTTTTAAAGATTTTTGAAGAGTAGCCTATAGATAACCTAGTGTTAAAATTTTGAACCTTAAGTATGAACAGAAAAAATTTTATGAATTTTTATCTACAAAATAACTTGCAAATTATCGTGATTTTTACATATTTCGTATAAATTGGAACTTTGAGCACTTATAAAAAAAAATTGTGACTTATGATTTTAGATTTTTTTTTATCAGTTAAGGAACAACTTATAAGAAACCTTGTATTAAATTTTCAAGATTTTCTGGGCAGCCAAAAAAATTTTATCGTTATTTAAAAAAAAAATACTTAAAAAAATTGAAAATTTCAATCGTCTATAAATAGCTTAATAAAAGTCAAAATACTTTGAAAATTTAATGGTGTATAGAGAACGCTAATCTAAACATTTGGTGAAAATTTCAAGTATTTACATCGATTAGTTTTTGAGTTATAGCAAAATAAAAAATTTGATTATGTCGAAAACTGGTTTTGCGTAAAAACTCCCGTTTTTCCCAAAATTTTTTAGGGTTTTTCCCGTCGCATTTAAAAAATATTGAAAATTTTTTACTTTTGACCTCCCAAAGTGCCAAATAGATTCACTTTCCTTTCAGAAAAGTTGCTACATAAGGCAATCGAAGCATTTTTACTGCCCCAAATCGTGTCGACAGACACAAAAAAAAAAAAAAGTATTTAATGACAATTTTGAATTATATATTTATGCAAGTGAATGTGTTTTTATTAAATATTTTATATTTATGTTGTCTAGCAAAATAGCTTTTTATGTAAGCTAAAAAAAAAATTATTTTTAGAAATAAAACATTTTTAGTGAAACTTTTAGTAAAACGTCTAAATGCAAAGCCGTCATAGCAAACAATTAAAAATTAGAATATCCATCATAATAATCGTATATAAATTATCATGTTTATATTAGATGAAAATATGTGTTCTCTAGAACAAATCACGAAAACAGCTATTGTGATCTATTTTCCTTCCGTTTAAATGTCTGATAGCGATCGCATGCGTTCATTGATCGAAAGGATTTAGTGATAACACATTTCATTTATATCGTCTTTATATCGTCCTTACAATGGTAGAACATACCTAGGATGATACTCATTGTCATACATGACATAAAACTATAGCAGCCATCTAATACGTTTGGATTCTCCGATTTCAATTTAACGTTACAAGTCCTACGACCTGTCACCGTGGGATTAGTGTAGGAAGCATTTAGTCGTCAACACACCCGTAAGTAAACATAAATTCTCATCACATTTTCATTAAGAAAGACTGTTGTAAGTATGGGTAATTAATTTGTATCGTACGGTTCTTATTTTATTCATTCTCATTATCACACAGTAAACATGCAAAACAAAACTATGTACTAGTATCGTAGATTTGTATTACAACGGTATTATATTGTGTACGTGACATATTAAGTATATCTAAATTTTTCTAATCTACTGAACCAACATCGCTTAATTTCTAATACTTTTAATGTAAACAAAATTTAATCGTTGAAGCAAAAATAAATTTGTTTCGTCTAATGGATTTTAAACGATTACATAGTAATTACATAGTAATAAATAATGCAGAAACTTAATAAATATACATAAATATAAAATCTACATAGGTAACGGACGGTACAATAATTGTAGTGTAAGGACTTAACGTTAATTATATTGCAATTTCCCATATTGATAAGTACTACAACAATTGTTAATGGGAAATTTATAGAAACTCCCTCTCTGTCCAAATAAATATGGAACTTCCCAAGTATTCAATTAATTAATAATGCACTTATATTCTTGAAAGCTTATTATATTGTTCTTGTTATAAAAATTAATCGCAGATTCTATTCTGTACAACATATATTTATCAACGATATGTGCGTTCGCGTGACATTATATTATCTAATACTCACTTAAAGTCTAAAAAACCCGGAATACGTCATGTTTTTTTTTTTTTTTTTTTTTACACGAAATCGATTAGCACTGCACAATATTTTATGTTATAACGAAACATATCCGTATTATGAAAATGTTGTATAATTATTACACAGAACGGTATGACTACACGAACACACCAATATGACTTATTAATTGTTACTCATTACCATTTTAGACACATTTCAGTTTATCCTGATAACATTTTTATGCATAAATTATATTTTTGTTGTAAATAATTGTATTATATCATGTTAAACTTGCTTGAAATTTAAACACGAGCGGCAGTCACGTGAGACAAAGTAATTAGTTCCAATTTATTGCTTAATAATGGACTTGTGTGGGATCTGCTTTTAGTCAATTCGTATTTTACATAACGTCATTATAAAATATAAACAGTGGATAATCGTCGGTACATAAAATTGTACTTATTATTATTAAATTTTTAGATTTTTGAGAAAAGCTAGAATGATATTGGTTCACAATAATTGTTTTTTTTCCCCTACGACAGTTTTAAAATAGTGAGAATTCATCATACACACAATCATGCAAATCAAATATGACATTAAATGTACACATAAGTACGTTCATTCAAACCTATTCATATGATTATGTTTTAAATATTGAAAAGTAAGTCGAATATCGTACGTATGCCGTAAAAAAAAACCTATCATATTATTTATTATGTATTTTATTTGTATTTTGTACTATTGAAAAATGTTAATGCTCGTTTTTTATACAATTTGAATATTGCAAAATGAAAAAAAAAAATTATTACCATTAGTATTAGTAATTAGTTAGATGTAAGTTCTTTTTAACTTATTTTATTAAAACTTAACCATTATTAACCAAACTTAACCAAACAAAAAAGTTGTATTTCCTTTCAAACACGATAGCGGCAAACAAATTACAATCTTATATATAATTAGTTGCATTTTTTTCGCCTGATTTAGTTTCATATCATCTAGACATGAAACGCCTTACAATATTTTGTTCCGATAATATAAATACTTGTTCGTATGTACAAGACAACGTTCCTTCAGTAGAAGGCGTAAGAAAATATTTAGTGGACCAATACGAATATTTTTAACTATAGATATTCAAATGTTACACGTGGATTTTTACTTGGTCATTCTATTAATAGAGACTATGTTTAGCAATAATAAAGTTTTATTTTAATATTATATAACAAAAGTAAATATTCTGATATTAAAGTGTCATTAAGTGTCTTTTACGCAGGATCAAAATCAATTTAATTTAAATATCCTAACATTTTAACAATACGACGATGCAATATAATAATAATTTATTACATGATCTTAGTCAATTACAAATATAATATTATGTATGATTTTATTCGATCATACAGCAAAATGTATTTTAGTATTATGTTCTCAAACGTGTGTGTGAGTACAATTTTCATTATTTCATACATATTTATTCATGTATGTTATCAAACAATACGGGACGTATTCAAATTATACTCTTATAATATATAATTAGTACAAAATATTGTAAAGTAGAGTTGATAAAGTCATAATTAGTTATGATCATCATTTGGTATAATTGTTGACTTTTTACGTAATTGGTGCTACATATTAGCAAGGAAAATGGATAAATGTGATTTTTATGAAAGGATAGTATTTGAAAATTAATTTGAATAAACAATTCTGAATAATCTATAAAGCCACATTATATTATATTTTTTCTTCTAAAATAATTCAATATAAAAATCATTACATATCGTATCGTATTAAAATGTTGTTAAAAATATTTCTGCTCCTATGACGTGAACTGTTCGACATGAAAAAAATTCTTAAATAATAGAATATCATAGTATAAAAAAATATGATTCATTCATTTTTATCGATATAGGTATGTATATTACATAATATCATTGATTTGTAAGGTATTCGATCAATCACGAATCTCAAAAGTTCCATCTGACAATGTGCCGCGGAGCACTTAGGCGTCTGAATCAATATAATAATGTTAAACTGATTTTATCAGATCGCAATAAAACTATGGTGATATTGTCATAGAGAACTACAAGAATTATGAATTAAATTAATTAATAATTATACGTTGATAGAAATAGTATTATCTGATATTTCAAATGAATAATGATGATATTGATATAATAATAATATTATTATTATATTGCAATATTTCCGCATAAAATATTTCATGTGAATCAATTTATCTTATCACATTATTCAAATCAAACGTATTTCATTTGGTGTTTAAAATGTTTATTATCATATGAGACAATAACATAAGACATCAGACAATGTGTTCAGTATAGTGATGTAAAAATACGTATAATTTTGGAATTCTATTTCGCATAAATACACTTTAACTATATTTTTATTGTTTCAGAATAGAACAGTGTTTCTTTGTGCGTCGTACGAAATATTTGATCCGAGATATGGTTTAGTACAAAAGTATTATAGTATTTTAAAATAATGGACTGAATGTTTATAAGTATAACAAATCCATCGAAACATTTGATGAATATATTATTAAGTAAGCATCGTGTATCGATATATTATTTACTTATTAACAATTAGTAATAAAGGTTATAGAAATAATTGCTTTTAATTATTATATTGAATTTAAGTATAAACAGTTTGTATTATATTTAAGAATTAAGACCAAATAATATAATTTCGATTAAAGTTTTGGTAAATATAGGATTTAATGCACGTGTGATATTTTCGAGTAAACGGAAAAAAATTCAACATGAACTCGAAATTTACAAACCGTCATGGGAAAAAATTAAATTTTCTATTTATAATTTTAATTTTATGTAATTTTTAACGAACCAATATAATATTTGTACAGCCTGAACAACATTAACTATAATATGCGTCTTGCACTGAAGTGATCGGTACACTCGAATAGGTCTGGTATTTTATACTGCATGAATATTTTTACTGACAACGTGGGGAATTCTCAATGTGGGTCATATGACCATCGAGTTCCGTTAATATTATTGTATGTGGTCGGATGGTCGTACACGTTAACAGCCTCATGTAGAATTTCTCCAGGCACATTCCACTCTAATCCGCTTTCTCTCCAGCTTTAAATCTCCCTAATAATACGAAGAAAATAATAATACGACCACATTTTTAGTAGATATTTTCATACCAGTACATAAATGAATATTGTAGGTATTGTTATGATTATTTAATTAATTTTTTTTTTTTTTTTTAATGTTTTTCAGTTAGTATCAGTTTTCAAATTTGACTTACGCACGAACAATAATTAAACGCACATGGATACGTTGAAATAGACAATATTTTTTTCTTGTTCGATAAATTCAGTTAGAATAGTTCAATTTTTGGGATAAATATATTTAACACGTTTTCAGTTAATAACATGCAATTCGATGTTTGGAAAATATAATAATAAATCAATAATGATGTATGTAACATCAACATACTGTAAATATTATACATATTATTTTAAATAATTTTCGTAAATTTATACTATTAAAAAATGAGTTTTTAAAATTTTTATTTAATAAATGACGAAATATTTTACTAAACCAAAGAAAGCTTTATACCTTTTTTTAAAAACATTTTGTGATTCATTCTAATACTCTATTTAGTTGGAAATAATAAATTACATTATAACCAAGAATAATCCTAATCGAAGAAGTTAATCTATATATATATACATGTATACACAGCCGGACTTTATTTTTTATAGAATTAATTGAAAACTTTCTCTTTCTTAAAAGTAGTTTCGACGGTGAAACATCTTTAGATCCGGGTCCACTGCACTATTAAATACGAGTATAATACGATGGTAAACGTTATTCTTTACTAAACTACTCTACGTAGTTATTTAATTTATAATATCAAAAGAATCATTTCATAAATATTTAGTACCTTCCGAAAATATATCCATGTTGTAGTAAAACCATTCCAACTGCATCAACTTAAGCGTTTGAGTTAATAATACTAAAAATTATAATTTTCGTTATTAAATCGTTATAAAATTGCAATTTTCTTTATTTATCTTCACGCAAAATCAACATTGTGGTGATAAATATGTAACAAGCGAATGTCACTGCATTCCAAAATTAAAATTCCATTGAATGTGTATTAAAAGAAATAACATTAGAATATAACGGTATTATTTTTTTCTATATTACAAATTACACTTGGTTATTTCAAATACATCAAAAATACAGTTCAAAACTATAGTTATAATTACAGATTTGAAAATTTTAATATTAATCAAAATAATTATTAGTTAAACTTTTAGTATTAACGAAATACACAATTAATGAATTCGAAAGAAATAATATAATCATTTTATTAGTTTCATCAGAACTAATTTTATACAAATCCTTACGTAATTTTAGAAATGTTAATACTAAAAAAAAATGTCAAAACTGACTTTTGACAGTTATTTAACATTTTTAAAGTATGCCGTGAGAAATATTACTTTGGTAAATTGTATTATATTATTATATAGACATGTTCAAATAAATACTACATTTTTTATGAACATTTTGGTCTACGTTATTAACCTCAAATATGTTCAAAAAACAATCGAAACATTAGATATAAAATATGATAATAAGAAATGATTGAAATTAATTACAATTAAAATGCATATTATTACTTTAGATATATACATCGTTAATCCCAATTTAGAATTTATCTACTGTATATGATGAATTGTGACTAACAACACTAAGGTGTTGGTAAATCATAATCATTTGGTTAAATTATTTTTAACATAAAACAGTCTCAGAATACAGAAAAATGATCAAAATACTTAACATTAATATTATTTTTGTTTAAATTTTTGGGTAAAAAAAAATGTTTTAAGAAAATATTAAAAATTTATATTTTCAAGCGCCGAAATAAATAAAAGTATAAGTCATACAACAATAATATTTTTTTCAAAAACTCCATTTTCTGACATCGTATTAAGATATATTTTTAGAATTCTTAGGTCAATCAAAGCAATTAGTAAAATATTGTGAAATATAATAAATATATTTTCATATTTGAATATTTTTTTACAATATATACCTATGATACATCTTATATAAATAATTCTGTGTAATACAGTATAATATTTTCCATAAGAATAATTATATTACCCTTGGACTATGAAACAAATAACGACTAACCAATTTCAAAGAAATATAAAACAAAATTAATAGTTTAACAACTTGACTATTTTGACATCCAAATTTTCATTTAAAAAAAATTCTTAAAATATCATTCCATACTGAACATCACAACATTTACAAAGAATTAAGTTTCATTAAAAATCGTTGCATAGTTTTTATGTAATTATTGATATAGGTAAATATAATTTGAATTATTTCATTATTTAGACACGAAACTCGAAATTGGAAAAATGTTAAATAAATTTCTCATATTTTTTTTTTTTTTTAACAGAATGGGTATTCTATTTACAGAAATATCACATTATCAAGTATAATCGTTTTTCATTTTGATAATCATAAAAATATTGTTATTACGATTATATTATATTTGGATTTGTGGAACTGCCAGAATAAGTCAAATGCATTATAGTATAACTTTTAGTAAAGCATGTTGTGATAAATTTGAAATATTTAAATTATAAAATCTGTCTATCTTAAAAATTAAATACGCTAAAACACAAAAAACATAATAAAGTAGCTACGAAATCGTGTAAATAACCACGTAGGTATGTCTAATCGTTAAAGTAGTATAATTATGTTTATTTATTTGTGTATTCAATAACAATAACAAAAACACTGAATAAATGATGACAATGACGTGTATAGTTTAAATGATAATTTGTTTCAGACAATTATCACTGGTCCCGTTGGATGATAAAGTCGCAAACGATGGGTTTAAAATATTGTATGACTCCATACCAAAGGCATATGAAATCACTTCATACACGCATGTACATGTCATACATGTCAGATGTATACATTATAATATTTTAATAGATTTTAAATGTATTGCACAACATTACTGAAACAGTGAAATATCCAATTGGTAATCAAAGATGTAGTAGTAATGTCTGTACAATTTATTGTATTTTATGGTCTCCAATGCACGATGAGCGCGTTAAAGTCTCCGTCATCGGATCTGAATGCGTCTCGCGTTCGCATTTGCAGATTATAAACAAAGTAAACATATTAATGCGTGATCGATTAAAGTCTGGAGATTTATCAATATGCATGTCATATATATTGTCATTTATTGATTTACTGTCTTTTGGGTTTTAAATTCGTATATTTTAATTTCTAAATATTTTATGCTACGACAATTATTTTTTAAAGATTTATCTACGAAATAATTATAAGTTAACGTCACATAATATCAAGATCACGGTGAGAATTAGAAATAAAATCAGTATTTTTTTAAAATCAAATAAACTTTAAGAAATACTGTCTATATAGAGTTTGTTTATGATTTTCCTACATTTTAATACATCGGAATTGTTATTTTTATGGGGCACATGTAATTAAATTGCACCAATGTATATTTTTAATATACGAGTACATATAAATAAGTATATTTTACAGCCCTATTAAACAAATAAATTAATAATAAATTTATTGAATATAAAATTGAATATTACAACAATGTACATATTCTGTGCTTCTTCTGGTCCGTCCGCGGGCATTGTACACGCTTAACAAATATCATGGTTGCCCCCACATGGTACACTGTAGCATGTAGGATACGAGGAGCCCGCGTCCGATACAAAAATATAATCACAACGAGCCGCTTAGATTTCTGACCCGAATTTGTGTCCTTGTTGCGTGCATGCGCGTGTACATACGTTATGATACGTTATACGGATGGGAAAAGTCCGTCGGAATGCGCTACGACCAAGGTTGTGTTGACCTACAATGGGAAACTAGTCGCGAGCGAGCAGCCCGTATACGGTCGTACTGACGAAGAAATTATAAAAAAAAAATAAATAAATAAAAAAAATCGATCCGCGGCCTCCAGACTACTTTCCAACGTCTTCGCTTCACCGGCATACACAAACACACGCACACACACACACACACACACACACACGCCACGCACCACTTTCTTTTTACTCATTGAACGCGCGGTCGTACACATGCCCATCGTACCTATGAACACAGCGCTCGTATAAATAGTTACCGACACCGAGGCGCGCTAGGTGTGAGCGTATGCTCACACACGTACTACACGCTATGGCGTACCACGATTGTTCATGACTCTGGAGGGTCTATCTAGGTGTGTTGAGAATCCAAAAAAAAGATCATTGTTATTACAAAATTTAAAAACATCATAATCTTTAGAAAACAAAAGTATACTCTAGTAAAAATCAAACTACAATAAAATGTATTTATTATTTAAAAAAATTACTGATACATGCTTGGACATTATTTTATGTGTAGCGTATGCTCTCGGCACGTGACGTCTGCAACACTTATCGTACGATCGTTTAAGTGGCCTGGCGTTACTTATAATCGAACAATAAACAGTTCGAGAGGTTTTTAGATTTAATCTATGAATTTGTTAAAGCAAAATCAAGAAAGAAAAATTGTTAATCAAACCAATAGCACATTTCTTTAATCATAAATTGAATATTTTATGCTTAGTTTTTACCTAGATTAAATTATTTAAACCGAAAAAATGAGATACATTTATGATGTGTAATTAAAAAGGGACCGTATTCATAGTTGTAAATGAATTATGATTTTAATTATTTATCACCTATTATCAGAGGTGGATCATTGTTGGACCTCGAAGGACTGGATTATTTTGTCATGGGCAATCGAAGTTCTAGTTACACCATCAACACGCGTGATGTGTCTCTTGTACTCATGCGCTCACGCGCCCGACCGACCAATTTCGTTCCGCGTATCCATTGACATTATTAAAATACACGCAGCATCGTGATATCATGTTATTCTACGACAACACGTCCGATTCCCAATTCCACACGATTTACGTATGTGCTCACGTCGATTATTACGATGTCACATTGCATTTTTGGACTACTAAACAGTACCCATTGTTGTCGTTCGATCGGAGTCGTTATTATTATCGAAGCGATTGACTTCTGCTACTGCCGCATTACACTGCGACCCTCGCATTAATCGTATAATATAGACCTATACGTCGACTCAATTTGAAACACTATTTTTAACAATTCTATGTATAACTGACAATTCGTTCTAAAAAAAAACATAAATAAAATAAAATAAAAATATAATTTAAATGTCGAAATAGCGAGCAAATGTTCGTTCGTGTTATATTATAAAAAGAAATAATTATATTGTTTTCTCTGCACATAAAATGTTTAACTGTGATTTTTTTTCTAATTTTTTTTTTTTTTTTAAAAAATTAGTCAGCCATATATATATATATATATATATATTCGTGTTTAAAATTATAATGCTGTTTATGTTATAAAGTTTATGCCCAACAAATATCGTTAACATTCATAATATAGGTATTAATAAGAATAATAGTTGATTCCCTAACATATAATGCTATCGATATTGTCAAAATTTTATCAACTGACGATAAATACAGTACTCTGATAATAGTGCGTTACGTCAATGTCTACAGTTTTCAACTTAAAAGGCCCCATACACTGAACGATATATCGACAAACTTATCGTCAAACCGATCGGTCGATTTGTTGTCAAATATCACCTACTCTACACACCAATCGTTTTGTCTATCAACTATTCACCCGATTTAAAGTTCAGTAGTTCAGTTACTTCTGTATGCTATCCTCAAATTATTAATATTTTTTTAACAAGTCAGCTTCGGAAATTCTTTCTTGGCATTTTAGAACAAGTGCCTCAATGCCTTTATTTCTCAAGTGCTTATTTTTCGCGTTATCGCTTTTTACGTTCCACAATGCCGGATGTTTTTTTTATATTTATCAACAAAATTCGTCATAAATTTAAAAACTTTAAATAAATAAACTTAAATAAACTTTAAAAATTAAACGGACCGCATTCAAGCAAGGACTCAGTCACTACTACAATATAGTTTACGCAAACGCGCGGTTGATATCAACAACACACATTATATATATATATATATATATATATATATATATATATATATATATATATATAATATATTATATTATATTATTTATTGATACACACACATACAGGTTTGTTGACATGTCGGCGGTTGTTGTGTTGATGCTCCGCGAGCGTTGACACGCAGACACGACAACACGACGACCAACAGGTTAACGTTTGACGATAAGTTTGTCGATATATCGTTCCGTGTATGGGGCCCTTAACAGAAAACATCATGTATTTCTTGGTATTGACGTTGATAAGAAATTATTACTGACCGTCTTTGTCGGTAACTTAATTGTAATAATACTATATATACCAATAATGGTGTGGTTGTACGATTTTCTGAACATCAGATTGTAAATACAACAAGGAACTTTTTGTCAATATTTTTCCGCACAATAAGTCATATGTCTACAACTACATACTACACAAATTTTGTTTTTGCCATAAGATTTACATACATGCATAGTTGCTACGTAAATGATCACACGCATTCAAGTTGTAAACGAAATAATACGAATATTTTATATACAATATTACTACACGCGAATTGTTAATGAAATAATAAAATTTTCAATTTTCGTTGAACACAGATTAAAAATCATTACTACCTTAATATGCTGACTTTGTTGTTCGACGAATCTAATATTAATATAAATAAAAATCATATAATAAATCTTTGTATTTGAATTTTGTACATGAAAGCCTTCACTATGCCCTACACTAGCAGAACTTGTATAAACTATGCAGTTTATATAACATGAGTATATACCCCTTGATTTATTATAACCGTATTAAAGTATACATAAAATAACCCAAGTGAAATGTATTTTATTTATTTATTCATTTTTTTTATAATAACAATTATTGAATACACTTGGTCAGTCATTTAAGAACAATACACGTGACACTGCGACTAAATATAAAATGTCTATAAATACAATTTATACGTATACTATGACAGCGGTAATCGATTCCCAAACACTTCTTCAGTTCAACTAAGTGTAGAGAAAAAAAGAATATTACCAAAACAAAACATTGTAGTTAAAGATGACTGTTTTGACACGCAAATAAGTCGCTCACTATTGTTCTAGGAAGAGGTGTTTATGTGTGTATATATATATATATATATATAAATGTATATGTAAATAACATATTATTCTTTGTATACTCAATTGTTAACGTGCGGGTACACGTAAAACCAAATCACGAACAGTTCACACACTGGCTGACTTGACGTTTGGTAAATATTATCAATAAAAGACGAGTGAACATTGTGTTCAGTCTTCTTCGACGCGTTACAGCCGGTGGCAATGTATTTCTGAACCATAAACTACAAAAATGGATTTTAAATTGATTTATGTCGCTATTGTAGCAGTGGTTGCGATTTTTTCGACGGCATTAAGCCATGATGCCGACGAGGAAACCCGGGAATTCGACGACAAATGGGGAACAGCGATTAAAGAAGGTATATTATTTGAGTCTACTATAGTGTAAGCAGTGAAATATTGCGTTATACTAATTTGCTGTTGAATTAATACAAATTACGTGTTACTATGCGCTGCAAACTAGATTCATCCTGCAGAAAGACGACTGTTACTTCGAGGGGTTTGTGATACGATAAACTATTCTACGCGTCAATACGTTAAGTAGTATATCGTAAAGAATGTACATACGTATTAATTTTTCTCTTCTGTTTTAAACCGTTACTTTAAAACACATCAAATATTTAAATGTGTATTGGAACAATTTTAGTTTATAAATGTTCTACTACGATAATAATAATGAGTGCATGCGCGCGTAGGTAAAACTATTGTTTATTCATTTATAACGATTGTCAATCTATGTAAATTACGCATCCTAACATTCCAATCCGATTAGAACATATTTACAACGATGTACAATAGAAAGCAGTAAGTGTTCGGAAATCAATATGAACGTGCATGATGCCTTAAACATGAACACTTACGAGAGAAAAACTTAAATAATTGATTTCATATCATAATTTTGGTATAACATAATATTCAATATTCACGTTACATTTAACTTCCCAAGTTTAGGTTAAATTTACCCACGGTAATATTGCAGTTAAAAATCGTTATAATAATGATACGTATTAAAACATCGAAAAATAATTGGTTTCCACAGGTATACGTGCATCAATAAATAGTTACAATATTATTTATTTTTGTATTCAATAATTGTTTGTACAATTCAAGCTTTGTTCAAATTGTGTTTTCTTAACGTAAAGCCGCACATCAAAGACTTAATATTATATTAAGCACTTCATAAATTTGATGAAAAAAGTCAGTGATGCACCTAAATGTGACTCATAATATCGAATATATTTTTACAGCAACGAAATCCAACAAAATTTCAACTGTTTAGTAAACATCTAAAATTTTAGAATGACGTTTAATTTTTTAACTAAAAAAACAGTGAAAACGTATAACTCCGAATTGTTTATTTAGTTGATGATATATCGCTCTTGCCTGCTAGTGTAGTTGCCTATTATGATTATCTTGTTTTATTAGCAATACTTTCTAAATAAATATTTTTAGTGTAAGTTGAGTGCTTTCTAGCGTCCAAAATACGAACTAATCTGTGCAAGTTTATTTTATTGAATTTAAATTTTTTTATTTTATTTTATCACAGCGTCATGTTATAATATGCAATAAAAGTATTCGTATAATACATTTTACTCCTTAGATTATTATTTGTATTGTATGTGACTAGTTTAACCGAAACTACTATACTATTTTACAAGTACACAACAGAATCAACCATGATTTTTTTAAAAAAAAAGTTGTTTCATGTAAAACTTAATATTAGCCAAATCATTAGTAACTGAGCAATTTTCAGAAATATATATTAGTTATAATTTGGTATTTTAAATATAAATTATATTAATACGTACTTGATTTTTCAGAAGAGTTTGACGGTATGCCACTACCCGAGACTTCGGAGCTACCGACTGCTACACAAGTTACACCCGCAAATATAAAAATCGAAATCGTTATGGTGTCCCATATGTGCAATATTTGGGAAAGAAAAAACACGGCCCTGGTAATTATACCAATAACACAATAAAATTATGTTTTTTATTAGACGCAATTGTAATTCAAACTAAAGTTCCTCAATTGAATGATGTTTCATATGTAGGTATTATGAATAAATATTTTTGTGTATAGTTTAATTGCATCGAACAAATACATACTATACTGCACTAATAAAATCATCGAATACACGATATTTACTTAAAAAACACGTGGGCAAGACACACTGAACATTTTAGGTCCATTGTTTAACATTTAAAAATTATAGCATACCTTGGTTTAAAATCAGCATGTTTCAAATGCAATACATTTAGGAGATGAGATAACTTTTATAAATTTAATTTGGAAAATAAATAAATTATACTTCAATAGCATTAAAAAAGTATTATACGGTATTATAAAAACAGATGAACATGATATTATAAATCAAACAAAATAAAGTTGAAAGGATTAAACAAAATAGCTAATATAAAAAATTTATATTGAGATAAAATATCGATTACAACTAGAGGTCGGATTTATATTCTCTTAATATTCTTTCAAAATACCAATTACATGTTGTTTTGTGTCCTTAAATATGCAAAATATTCTTTTAATATTTTTAAAAAAATCTGTTTAAATTTATTTTTTATTCATTTGATTTTAAATATATTTAATTTAATAAATTAATTAAATTAATTAATACATCGAACTCGGATATCAACACGAGACGAGACAGACGACTAGTAGATGACGAATATTTGTGACAGCTAATAAAATAACCGATGTGCTATCGCAATCAATAAGGAATACCTGGACATTAATTTTTATTAAAACTCAGAAACCCAGATATAAATCATTTAGTGAGCATAGTATTTATCAAAATGCTGATGTACGTGAAATATGTTCATAATAATACAAATATATTCTCAAATATTTCATAACGTGCTAAATATTCTATAACCCCTAAAATATGCTTTTTTATACAAAATACATTTTTTTTTGTGAATTCTTTGTTTCATCGTTAAGATTTCTCACTCCCATTTAACTGCATAGACTAGAAACAAATATGTAAAATCATAAAAATCCGACCTCTAATTATAACTTTACATTTAATAATCATTATTGTTCATAAACGTTTACATTTCACTGAAATGATGTAATAAGTATCGATGTTATACTATCTGAAATTAAATCAGTAGGCAAACATTTAAGCACGTAACACTCGTATGTCTCGATTGAAATTTGAATAGTAGTAATATCCGAAGACAAATTGTGTAAACAAATAACTATGATTCGAATAAATAACAATTTCACATATTTTCCGATTTATATTTCGATACAAATAACTATCATGTATAATAATTAGCTACACTCATATTTAAAGGATATTTAAATAATTTTAAGGCTATCTGATAATTGTGAATTAATTGTTGTTAATTAATTAATTTTTAATTGTGAAATAATTGTTGTGAATTTTGGTCAGAACACTTAAATGAAGACATTAAATGTGAAAAACACTAGTTTTGTTTCAAAATTTTATGAGTTTGCATTGAATGAGGTGAAGATCTAGTATTATAGGATAGTAATAAATATCGTTTTATTCGGAAGATACACGGATAAAATGGAAATGTTCAAATAATAAATGTACTCCGAGTATTCTAACAGACTCAACAAAAATAATATTGATTCAAAGACTCGGTAAGCATAATCATTCCGATATCCCTAACTCTATTATAGAACGTCAAATTGTACGTGAAAACTGCAAATGAAAATATTTTTATTACAAATTACTTTTTTCAAAAATATTTGTTAAACGATAAATAATAAATTATATGGCAACGTTGCACGTAAATTCGTTCTCAATCGTATTCGTTTTTTGGTTTTTTTTTTGGGGCCAGCGGTAAGTTCTTTGTTATTTTTATGTGTTCTCAATCGTTCGGCCAAAAGGTATAATTTTCTCAATCGTTGGATAGCCGATAATTGTGTTAGTCGGTAGCTCGTCGTAACAAAATCGTTCGACATGCCAAAAAATGTTGGATATCGAAAAACCAGCGTGTAGTTAGACCCCTACCTGAAAACGTTACTTTCTGAGAAAATTTTAAAGTTTTGAATGCGAGAAAACTGGTTTTAATTAGTTGTGAGTTAGTTGTAAATATATAGACAACGGCTTGACAACAATAATGACATTCGGTGAGCGCGCCTACTGCACTGATCGCCAAATTATTCTATATCAGACGTCCGGCTTAGAGTTTGAACGAGCGTAACACAATGCAACGGGTACCGTGAAAAACATCCGAACTCCCGGGGTTCATATTTTCATTCGCCCGAACGCTGAACGGACACGGATATAAAAAAACCGCTTGTGTCAGATC
Organism: Sipha maydis; assembly: GCA_034509805.1. Taxonomy (NCBI): domain Eukaryota; kingdom Metazoa; phylum Arthropoda; class Insecta; order Hemiptera; family Aphididae; genus Sipha; species Sipha maydis. The sequence continues at coordinate 160,667 of JASXSY010001421.1, forward strand.
GCACACGACAGAAGTGAAACTTGTGATTCGCATTGGGACGTGGCAAGGGAATTTAATTGCACGAAACACAATTGGTACGGGATGCTTTATTATTCGTATTTTTTTGAAATTTAACAGTATACCGATGAAATGATAGGCGTGTGATAGCCGAAGTACGATATGAGGAATGGTACCAACTAAAACAGAAGATGATGGTGCACGAAGATAAATTTTTGATGTTCGACCGACTTGCACTTTGTTGGTTTGTTCGACCACGCTAGTTCGTAATATTCTTATTTCCGTGCATTATATTCTCGGCGAATTCGCACTACATTTATTAGTTTTCCGTTCTCGCGGTACGCTTTCGTTCGCCGTGCGTCTGTTCGACTCATAGTCAGCCGTCGCAATAGTGAGCCACGAAATTCCAAAATAACCATGCGACGTGCGATACAGATAGGCGGAACCGCGGAGGTGCGACTGGATAGAGCTGAGTATCACGGACGTAAGTCACGTCGCCGCTGCCGGTAAAACTGTGTACATTGTTTTTCGAAAAAAATAAAATAAAAAAATATAAACCCTGTTTGGACACTTTTTAACGTCGTACAAAAACAATATCGTGCGAGATTACGGTATACGGTGGCGGCGACGGCGATGAGCCGCGTCCGTAACGGTTTTCGGTCGCGGCAAAAAAGTTACACTCCACATACGTACACGCCCCGTCGCGCAGCAATCGTTTGACGACATGTGTGCGTTGTATCCGTTCGCAGGTAAAAAGGACGACTACATGGACCATGTGCTGGGCGCTTCGCTGGTGTCGGGCGGCACGCTGATATCGCTGGGCGCGTTGGCCATGGTGGTGATGGCCAGCAAGGCGCTGCTGTTCGCGTTCGGCGCAATCGTGCTGACGTGCCTGAGCGCCGGCTGGCTGGGCGGCAGCGCGGCCAAGCCTGGCGGCGCGGCGGCCGGCGGCACCGTGTACGAGGTGGTGGCCAAGCCGCAGATCACGCACGGCCACAGCTACTCGTCCGAAGTGCACCACGAGCCGTACCCGTCGCAGGGGCACCCGAACGATTACGGCGGATACGGCTACGGCGGAGGCGGCGCGGCCGGCTACGGCGGAGGATACGGGTACCCGTGAGAACGCGCGTGGCGCTGACGAGTGTGCGGTCGGCGAGAAGGCTGGTCGCACGCAACGTAGTAAATAAATAATTATATGGTGTATTTATACATATTAGTTGTATTAATTATATTAGTTATATTAGTTATATAAGTTATATAAAGAACCAGGCGCATTGACAAAATCACAATATAGAAGAACAGCTGGCCACGTATGGAGTTCAAACAGCGGGGTATTAGAATGGAAACCATATGGGATAATACCACTAAGAAGGTCAACACAAAGATGCATAGACAAATTGAAAAATAATTTAGTAGAGATCCGAATACAAGATGGAAAAACAATAGCACACGATAGAGAGAGGTGGAAGCAGGTTTGTGTTGCGGTGATGGACTTCAACGGAACATATATTCTCCAAAGTACCTTTGAAAAAGGCTTTCGATCAATCACGAAAAGATACTCAAACCATGTTTAGCCGTACATTATATTAAATATAATTTTAGATAATTTTTAGATAAATTTTATCTTACACCAACGGTGAAGTACGTTTTGACATTACTGAGTACGTTATTATATTAGCTTATCATCGTTCCATCGATTTATTTTGTACAATTGGTTTATCAATTGTAATTTTTCCGTTGTTTTTCGATGTTTCCTGTATAGTTGTTAACGTGGCTTTTGGCGGTCGTTTGGATCATTGTATAAAAGCACATTGTAAACATGAAAATATTTAATTGTATTCATTTCGAGAACAAATCAGGAAGAGTATTACAATGAAAAGACCATACATTTAAGTAAAATAACATTGCTACAACGGAAGTCATAATCAGTGGTAGCTTTTTTACTTAAAGTTATAAAATTAAGCGATATTGTTAAATATAATAATAATTATAACTGTTCATTTCATATTAAAATATTTCTCTAGTATTTTAAACACATTTAGAAATTATTTTCTGCACCTTATGATAAATATCACTTTTATAACATCCGTTTGCATGTTTAAGTAGTTTTTAAAAATATGTACAGTTATTATTAAATTCATTTATTTATTAGTAAATATAAGTATTTATTATTTTATATAAGTTTTAATTATCATAATAATAATAATAATACATATTAACCAGTAGAATATGGGGCGCCATTTATTTTATTTTTTTCATTTCGAAATCGCCCATTGATCAGGACTAACGTGATTTATATTATTACTTTCTGTATAAAATAAAAACAATTTTTATAAAACCGATACTGCTGAAAATTTAATCTAATATCATTAGATAATAAAAAAGTTTGTTTTTTAAAAAATTATAATAATGACATAGAGTGTTTATGACGTTGTAGTGCCCTCCGCTTATTAATTCAAAACACTTCGGCTGTTGGTCACCACGGGTATTTTTATTTAAAGCTGCGCGTATACTATTTCATTGTGATACTGTCACCATCACTATTCTAATACATTTATTTTTATTATCACTATTGTTCTGTTGCACACTTGTACGATTTTTGACAATGCAAAAAATATTTCCACACATAAATGCGCGATTTCGCCACTGTCTCGATTGTACATCGCGTAAAATTCCATTACTGACTTATTATTATTATTATTTTTATTTTTATTATTTTATATTTCCGTGAAGCATACGCACAACTACTTTCATCTATAGCTTATTTGTCTCCCGTAGCCGTGCCTAAACACAATACACGAATGCTTGTACGTTATGTGCAGAGTGTCACGGAAGACTTGAAAACAATATTTCCAGTTTTGGTAAAAATAGGTGAATTCTGCTTTTTAAAATGTTCAAATCGATTGCGATCGTTTTATAACCGTTTTCTTGTGACGTCCATTTTCAGATAATATAAACGTTTCGACGTGAATAGTTCTAATAAAATAGTATTATTATTTGAGATAATTCATCTGTTTATAGTTCAGTATTGAATTTTACAAAAGCAAAATCGAAAGTCGTTTTACTATTTCTTTTTTTCTTACGGTAACATTTATATAATTGCTTTGGAAATCAATAAACGAATAATCTTTACATTCATGACTTAATGTCAGTATCAGCATTTTTTACCTTTATACGTTTTAACTCGAGTACGATGTATCGCAACTATTATGGTAAATCCTCCCGGAACACTTTGTACATTATCATGATATCCAACGGTATTTATACGGTATAAGTCTTGTTCGTCGGATCGCCCCAACAGTTAGTACGTCTTCGGTTTTCCATCTCTTATTCCGGTTACGAAAACAACGCACATGGTATAATCTCGACGAATATTGTCACGTTTAACATCGCGTGCGCAGGTGTCGATAATGGTATTATCCTGTACCAGATATGTGTGAACACTCTTCCAAACGTCAGTCAAACGGCCGTAGATATACATATGTGACGCGGTGTGTTGTACACAATACAACGATATTGCTGTGTTCGTTTCTTTTCACAATGTCCTATAGGCTAGGTATCGGTATTTTGGAAAATAGAAAAAAAAGTAATAATAATAAAAAATAAAGAAACAGTAAATCGGACGAGAAAACGCGAGTCGCAATCTTGCCGAATACGCGGAAATCGGTGTTAACGAAACCCCGCGGAGGACCAACTATGTTACAATTTAATAGTAATAATACGTTCACGCATAATATACTTGAAAGTCACGTTCATAAGACATCAACAAAACTAATTTTTCGACAGGTATAAGATCTGAAATTGCAGCAAGTTAATAAAAAATGGGCTTTTTTTTTAGTCTGAATTACGATTTAAACTGATTTATTTTATCAATACTTATCGGTTTTAATAATAGTTATCGATGGAATTACGTATTTCCTACACACCAATCGCTTTGACATCCAGTGTTGTTATGACGAAATAAAATTTGTTACGTGAATCAATTATTTATACTTCGTTTTATTCAAATATTTATTATTTATTTTATGTAAAATATACACACATGTATACAATATTTGATATTATGGAGTAAAATACGTATTTCTTTATAGATAAAAAAATATTTTAAATCATTAAATTTCTTCACTTGTCCATAATGCTTAACTACGATTTCAGTATTGGGCGACGTTACAATTTTGGTATATAATAAATATTTATACGATTTCAGTATTGGGCGACGTTACAATTTTGGTATATAATAAATATTTACCATAACGGTTCTATTTTCCTACTAAAAATTATTCTATAATTTATGACGGCCCGGAAAATTGAAGAGACATTCATATGCTTGACTTATAACTATTATATTGTAAAAATAAATATATTTGTTTACTTACGCGTATAACATTTAATACTTATTATATTTATTTATTATTGTAATCATTGGCATCCCGTAGCTAATATTGACATTTTTTGAATTAATTCTGGTAGGACATTTCAATTTTACGCTATACGCTAAAATTCTGTTCAATAAAACGATCACGGAAAACACAAAATATGTACATTAATTGGTCATTCCAATAATGTCACTCTTACTAATAAAACATCAAAAATAATAAAAGCTCCAGTTGGTTTTATAACTTTGAGTTAATTTTAAACTAGAAATAAATATACAACTATGTTTACCGAGCCTATTAATGTATTATGAATTGAATTAATTTTTTTTTGTGTTTCTAAAATTGTATTTATTTTTTGATTGTTCAAATTAATATGTAATAGGTGAGTTAAATGTTTTATTGTCATGAATTTATAAATTATATAATTATATATATAAATCTAATTTCAATCTAATTTAATTAAATAGAAAAACTCAAAATAGTTATTTTCTTAAATAGCAAAATAGATAATATGTATCAATCGTAATTTTAGGTAAGTATATAATTACTTGTCACTATGTATACTTTCTTTAAAGATATTGTATACGTTTGAATTATGATTATAGATAATAGCTTGGTTGTTGCTGGTATCCCATAATAATCGAATAAGACTTTTCGATGCGGTTTAAACAAATAATTGTAGAAACGTGACAAGCAACATATAATACTACATACTATATTGATGTACACAAAAATATTTTACTGTTTGATTTTGAAAATTGCATAGGTATACTCAATTAGTAATTGGGACTGTCAGATTTCTCAAACCATTGTCAAAGAAAACATAGCAGTCCGAATAGGCACGTTTTCTAATTGGAAAATAGTGATACCACGGGATTATAAATCCATCTGTATACTCTGTAAGTCTACATGTATCACATACACACCAAAACATACGTATAAACAAGTTAATAGTCAATAAAAGTGAAAATACGAAAACATCAGATTTTATACTCCCATTTTCTAAATAAATATTTTGCATATTTTATACGTAGGTAAAAAAAGTTTTTATATTATTTGTTTTTGTTATTTAATTATTGATTACTATAAGTAAGTAAAAAATAAATCAGACCTATGTTCATGCATTATCAAATTTTGAAAGTTTTAAAAAAAAAACATTTCAAGTAATATTATCGATAAATTTTCCAAAATCTACCATTTTTCAATACAGTAATGAAAAACGAATTAAAAATATGTGAGAATTTTCCTTTATTATTTTATTACATTGAAATTAATATTGTGAATAATAATTATGATCAGTTGTAAATTATAGCATATGATATTCTTGGTAATTTATAACTATATTACATATTATATTACTATCAGTTGATAATTCAATATAAATTTATGTGATAATATTTTATTTATAACAATTTTATTAATTAATTTTTAATTATAACTGTCTATTGGATAGTTAATTTTTTTTCCGCTGTTATAATTGTTCCAAAGTTTCTATATTATTTGCATTTATTTTAATATGATTGACGTTCTTCAAGAGCAATTACTGCTTAAAAATCATCGAGCCGATCTGTTTTTGCTATATAATATTATTTAATATTATTTATTAATACCGTTTTAATTTTTCACGGCTGTGTCAAATCGTATCTATAAAATTGAAACAAATATTATCTCTAACGATATTTTTAGTCTCTTTATTTCTAAATCTAGAACATTTACCACAAACTATACTATACTATACTGGCGACACAGAAAAAAAAGATATATTATTATGTTCACGTTTTAAATAATAGAACCACGTTTTATCTACTAGCTTTTAGCGTTCAAGTACGGTCCAAGAGACTTCATGATAAGATAAGATAATAGATTATATAACTCTAATTTTAATAATATATATTTACATGATAAAATAAACCAGATTCGAAGCTAATATAACAATCAAAATGGCCTATCTGAATATTTCTGCGTTTCATTATAATTTATAATATTAAGATTATGATTTTCATCGCTGTAACAACGACAAGTATTTAATTATTCGGACCATACGATAGGCATACAAAGGCATACGACAATTTGAATAAACCGCTAGACCACACAAAAGCTGAAACTTGACTAACCAGAAACGTTATCATTACGAGTTGTTATTCGACAACATCATTATGATAGCCACAACACTAGTGCAGCTAACTTGTGGAAAAATTTATGGCGTTTGTACGTTACGTAGTTGAACATGTGTAAATAATTCAAGTAAGAATATACTATAGGCTAGGAGGAAAAAATTTAAAAAGAAAAGAGTTTCAAATCTGTTCGATCAAATTGTATGATATTTTATGTAGCCCTATGTGTTTAGATACCATCCTTTAAATTACAAAAAATTATATCGATTAATAAAATAATAGTTTATTCTATATAGTTTTCAGGTACGATTTATGGAGTAAAATTTTTATACAAAGATAAATAAAATTAAAACAAATGTAAAAGAAAATAATTTAAACTTATGAGTCACGTGTACGTTTTCTCACGGTTTCGTCGATACCGATGTATAATAAGCACTTTAAATGGTATATCTTACGAAGAAGCCAATAAAATGTCAGTTAAATATGTAAAAACGCAATCGAAAAATAATATGAAAATTAAAAAATCATCGTTTATATTTTAAAAATGTTTTCGCGTTTTAAATGATTAACAAGTATTAAGCCTGTTAAATGTAATATTAATACATATGGTCACCTTAATCTACAGGTGATTATGTGCGCCATTGGTGTTTTCGCATATTTCGATTTGCGACTGTGACATCAATCATACGCCTCTTTTCATAAATCTCATTAGCAGTGTGAGATTTATTTTCAAGACATACATACTAGAATATGCTAGTATGTGTATATTATCCAAAATATTACTAGCTTCAAAACAGTACATAATTATTATATATTATACACCATAAGACAACTGAGCATATAAGCGTGCACGATCTGATAGTAACTACAAAGAGTACCCGAAAAAGTAAAATTATGTTTTTCTATGCCACTCGCGCTCGTTTAGCATTCTACTGCAATTATATTAAGCCTTTTAATAGGCAGCTCGTTACGTTGTTACAACGTAAGATCTATGTGTCCGATGAAATTATCATTGTGATGGCATTGTGCTCTTAAATCGCTCCGAGGTAGCGCGTAAAATTCTCCATTTCGTAGACCGAGAATATGCGTACGCCCGATTGAATTACAATAGTCTTTTGTGCGAATTAATATCATTAATGCAATCATCATCTGTTGCACATTAGAAACACGAATAGATCGAAATAATAACAATAATAATAATGATAGTAATAATAATAATAATAATAATAATAATAATAATAATAATAATAATAATAAAAGGTATGCGCAACTGACCGCAACAAACGCCGCCACGAATTTTTCACAAAGTGTATGCGTGAAAACCACCGTCCAGATTTAAATGTGCAGCTAAATACATTACTATAAAAAAAGCAAAGAAAAATAATAATAAAGCAGAGACAATAAACAGCGGATATACGTTTTAATGATGTACTGGTATAAAAGTGTATTGACACATTCATTATGCGATTTTTACTCATATATCGTATTCGATTGTCGTAAATGATGACGTTTCTAAGGTAATGAGGGGTTTTAATTATATTTTTTTATTTCATTAAATTACTGTAATACCCGAACTATTATTTCTAAGAATTTAATTGTTAACAAAGATATTATGTCAGGTAATGGTAAAAGTATCTTAACTGCGCCGTCTATCAAATCGCTCTAAAACGATAAAGGTTATTGATATTCAACAGCGTGGTCCGTTGCGTTTTAAGTCAAATAGTGTGTTGAGGGAGAGAAGAAGCTCATTAGATTAAAAAAAAAAATATTAACACAAATGCTGTGCACGAAGTCAATACATTACGAGGCAACAGACGAGATGAACCCGGGGGAAAAATATCTACGTGGATAAAGAACGACCTAGACCTACAGTGCGATGGGTGCGAACGTTTTTTAAATGCGAAAAGATACTTCGCACTTGGGAAAGCGTACACAAGAAGTAATGCGTCTTTAGCACTTGAACCCGTGACAAGGGAACTCAATCGGTACACGGATGGACACTCGAACGTCATCACTTATCGGCATTTCTCAAGCGTACAACCATAAGCGTGCGTAGATCTGTATTTCAAGAGTTATCTACAATACTTTTGTGTCCCATTTTAACACAACGTGTAGCCATGTTTAACATTTTATATCGTATAAATAATTAAATAAACATCATTTTGATTTTGATTTAATGTAAATTATTTCATATCTGTCCCAATTAATATGCTCTTTTTGAATTCTCAGATAGCTTCTATATTTATGGTTTGAACTTTTGTGTTAACAACTGTAGCTGTTGTACTATCATAATAAGTGTTTGCACGAAAATTCAGTTTTATCTTTTCAGTCACGAAACATTAATTTTTTGCCAAGTATTTTGGAATAAATGACATTAAATGCGAGCAACATCATTTAAAATGCGTTGCCCTTACACTTAGACCTGAACGGTAAGACCCGGTTTACAACATTTCGAGCGGTGCCCGTGCACACCAGGCACCTCCTCTCGTGCGTACGCCTACGCGTACAACGTTACGTGCCGTAGAGTGGACGTGTGTCCGCTCTCGTCCGTGGATCTCATACGTACGCCGCGTCCGTTTCCACAACATATTATTTCCATTGTTGGCAGGTGGATAATATGACGACGAACGCGTACGGCGTATATTTCACATACACATACACGCATACATGTGTGTCTTTATACGAATAGGAAATTATTCGTTTCATTGTGTTACGCACGCGCGCGCGTTTTCCCTACCGTTTCGCAGCGGCCGCGGGGGGATGGACCGTCACCACCACCGACGCCGCGGTTGCCGCGACCCAAATCGCCCGGGCTCCGGTCGTTCGGTCGCGCCTATAACTGATCTCGCAGCGTGCCGGCGCATCGCACAAACCGACCGCCGCTGTACCGCTACAATACCGCCGTGCCCGTCTTTACGCGCAACTCGGCTCACCCGTAGCACTCGCGCGCGCAATACACACACGTACACCAAACACGCGTGCTTGCATATTTATACGTCGACGACAAATTGCACACACGCGCGCGCACACACGCCACCGTCGCCGCCCGTCATCCGCAGAGAGACACACCGCAATCGTCGTCATGTACGGCCGTCGTGCTCGTTACCGCGACCTCACGATCGTCGTGGCCGCTCTGCTGGCCGTCGCGATGGCCGGTCGTGCTCGCGGCCAGGCAGCCGCCGACGTGCCCGAAGCCGCGGACGCCTCCGACGACGTCGGCCAACAGATCGCGGACAACCTTGTGAACCCGACCGCGGCTTCCCGACCGTTCAACGGATCGGCCGACGGTCTGAAAAAGGTACGTTATACGCTGTAACGTGTGAGGTGACACACGTTTATTACCGAGAACCGCCAAGTGTAAAGTATTGCAAAAAAGCACTCTAAACGTTAACAATATTACACGCGTCGCCCTATACACAAATAAGCTTTAAAATATGGACCTACAACACAACCTAAGTTTTTAAGTTTTTTTTTTTTTTTACTTAGATTTTTAGGAATCGACAACATTTTTAAATGTGGTTTAAATTTAAATTTCACGTATTTCATAGTCCGTTTGGGTTCAAGAAGCGATCGCACCTGTATTTGCCTGTATTTGTCTAGGGTTTGTATATTATTTACTTTTGAAACTTGCGGTACTTGATGCGCTTGCATCGTAAAAAAATAAATATAGTATACAATTAATAATATGAACGTCGTATGTATTTGATAGAAACGCTATTACTATTACTATTTATTATGTTATTATTTGTATATTGAATACAATGCTTCTAGAAACTCCACAGCGCGCGAACATTACCGAGCACAATATTTTTATGTACAGTGGTAATCCGTGGTTGTAAGATTTACGCGTTTTATAGTACATGATACAACAAAACACGATTAGAATCTCTCGATTATTCGGCGAATATACAAGCATATTAATGCTTTTATTCGCGTCGTGCTTCGTCATTCCTGTAACACGAAAAGGATAAAAAATATTTCGGTTTTTCTGAAACGATAAAGATGTCAATCTATCTGGACGAAATTATAACGCTATCATATTATAATAATATAAATATTATATTAATATTTAAAACCCAAATACGTACCAACCAGGCTTTCCAATCAATCTCTTTTCACCAGATTACATCTGCTTCGTGGTACGTCTCAAACCTCTTTTTGCATAAAGCCCAAAAAATTGAAATGGTTTTTATCAAAGGTAAATCTATCACGAAAAAATTACACACCAAATCCATTAGTAGTTTAACTTAGTCTGTGTGTAACAATTGTAATACATTCAAGATAACATCCCTCGTTAATTGAAAATATATTTATATCGAGATACCTTGAATCCCGAACAGTATTCAATTAACTGAAAATTTCCACTTTCGCCAAGTCAGTAGCTTTTCACACTTGTTGGTCTCTTCCTCACATTTTATCTTAGTTAAGCTACCAAATTCACTAAATTGATATAATTTTTACAGATCGTAAATATACTTTTGTTTAAATAAAAAATAAAATCAGAGCATGTATGAGTATTTTTTTAAATAAATAACATGACGAATAATAAGATATAAATCAAGTATAAAATATGAAAAAAGTATAAAATTCGTTTTCTTGATAGAGTCCGTTGTCTTCCATAAGAACTGTGGAGTTGGAATAGGTAAAAATATTTGTTCAAAAATGTGAAAACAGTGACATGTATGATAAATATTTTGGAATGTTGCTCTTTATTAGTAAATTTATATTTTCCAAAACTATCTAACTTGCTGTTTGTAGGTCTATAAAAGATAATCATAAATACTTTTGTTGGTTAAGAAGAATTCCAGTGAGTCGCAACGGGCTGAAATAATTCTGGTTTAAAAATGTGTAAAATTGTTTATGGTTATCTTTTTGGACTACCCCGTCTGGACAATAGGGTGGTCCTTATTTTTTAATTTTGTTTTTTTTGAGATTACCCTCCCTAAAAAGGTTCAATTACCTAAAAAAACCATACAAAAAAAGTTTCATGCAAATTCTTTAATTTTAACACGTGCCGCAAAAGCTCTAAAGTTACAAAAATAGAACATTTTCAATATTTAAAATTTTTTTTGATATTCTTAAACATAACTTTGGAAATAAAAATGTTATAAAAAATCGGTTAAAATACAATGATAGAAAACAAAATTTACTAAAATTTGTTTTATATAGATTAGATTCCAAATATTTTATTTTTTCAAATATTTTAATCAGAAAGTAAAAAAAAAAAAAAATCATGAAAATTGAGATATTTTCACAGCATAACATACAAATAATCATGAAAACAGTTTACAATAAATAAATTATATAGTGACTTACTAATATCTTTAACATATTTTAAATATAAATGATACAACTAATTACTGTAACTAATTACTTATTACTGTATAACTTGTGTAAATGTTTCTTTTCTGTGGTCAGGATATTTTTTGCAATAATCACTAACAACTTGTAATAAATATTGTTTTTGAGATTCATCTTTGGTTATTTTGTTGAAAAACTGAAGATTTCTAATATTTTTTTGTTATTAAAACTTTAGAGCTTTTGCGGCACGGGTTAAAGTTGAACATTTTGTCTAAAAAATTTTTCTCATGCTTTTTTTAAGTAACTGAACCGATTTGAGGGCGGTAACCCGAACATTTTGCAATTTTTTTTTACTTCATCTATACCGGAGGACCACCCTACTGGACATGAACGTGATAATTATATAGGGAAGATCGTATTTCATTGTGTCCGTACAGATATAAAATGTTAAAGATTGAGTTAATGATATCGTAACGATCGAGCGCATTTGCTTTTTGCCACTACATAATGTTGCTGGCCGATTGTTGTCGGAGTGAAAAATTTAAATTAATAATTATTGCCGAGAATGCTTTTGACGCAGTTAACACTACATTTATTTCACTCCTATACAGCAGACAGTTTGTAAAACGAATTGGCGGAATATCACGTTTCACGTACCGAAGCAATATCACGAATAATAGAAAATATCTGTTTAATAACACCACAGTTTGAACACGTCCTTCAATTGGCTCACGCTGAGAAAATCGTTGCGTTACCAAAACAACATAACCACCGCGACATTGTTCGTATTTTTGATCGAATTTGAGTATTTATTATATTTATTTCTGATCTGCGGGAAAAATTACATAGAATCTAAGAAATTCTTTGCGACGAGACCATCGTTATCGAAACCAAATTTTTACATGTTAACCTTTAAACTTCATTATATATTAAATTATACCGTAATACGAAAATATACTTATATACTTACATATAGGTGATAATAACCATATTCGGATTAAGTTGTGCATGAACTTTTCGTTAATAATATTATTATATTATTATTGTATAATATTATGTTTGTGATTCGCTTTTATTTTTTTTTTTTTGATTTTCGAGCTTAACTAAGTAAGGATTGGTCTTACAATGATATATATATTTTATTATTACTATTACTATTATTATTATTGTTATTGTTATTGTTGTTATTATATTTTTCGCGGGAGAAATAATCAAAAAATTTCATAAATATCTATCAATCTATTTAAAAACAAATTGATTATGTAGGTCATTTTTTTAATGTCTCAATGATTCCAAAGTGTTTTCGAAGAACAATCGTTGAACATTAAGGAAAAACAGATAATTATGGTTTGTTCTTTTTTAATGAAATTCAACTACAGAATTATATGGTCCTTGATATTAAAACTTTGTAACGATTCCGATTCCCAATTTTCATATTTATAATATAATATATTATGTATTTTAAATTATGGACATAGCTTTAAATAATATAATAAAAATAAAAAAAAAAATTGAAATTTTCGAATAAAATATAAAAAGTTGATAAGTTTATTAAGACTTTTTGTTTTTAACTTCATAAAACTTTAATTTTTAAAATGTATTGTAAATACTTCATACATTTAAAATCAAGCAATAATTTATTTTGATGCACTTTGTAGTTTTAGTTTAGGTAAAGATTTGAACACGCTATTATTAATTTAACTGTGTTAAACATATTCTACTTCTAGTCAAGTACAGTTACCATTTAATGAGCACATAAAATATTTTGTAATTACTCAAACAATCTGAGCTGTAAATCGTTTTTCAAACACGACGATTTATCATTACTTTCCAGCAACGTAAAGCCCGCCCTAATATCGTATCTCACATAAGTTTGATGAATTCTTTACACAATTTTTAGACCGTAATCGTCAATTGGTATTCGTAATATAACGAACGGTAGGTTAAAAAATATATCGTTACTTCGTTTAAGTTATAAAACGGATATTTTAGTAATTATCAAATTTATACTCTCTTCGAATTGGATTTTACCTAGTCACATTCTTCGAATGACCATTTGTAAAAAGTTAGTTTCCATTCGACTCCTAATTTCCTCGGATCGCATCGATCCTCAGAAGATTCCGTTCATTATGTCTCACCATTAAAAGTACATTGTGTAGAAAATTCGTGCTTCAATTAGTCAACTAATCATTAGCCATCGATTGTGTACGAATAAATTCAAGATGACTTGCTGTTTTATCGTTATGTATTAGCTTCGTATCGAACTGTTAACAAAACTCGCAACTTTAAGAAATTAAAAAAGAAAAAAACTATTATCCATTAGAAATCATTTTGTTGTGCGCTATAGGTGTGTATTATTGGTATTATATGTTATTTATTAAAATCCGTTTTCTCGTCTCTATTATTAAATCATGCTATTTATTAACTATTTACAATCATATAATACGAGGCGCGCTCGATCATTGATTGTGTCTCGCGTAACGAAAGTGATACCGACACTTTTATGTTAAAGTATACAATAATTTCTATAAAATAAAAAATACAAAACAATAATAACTCTCTGCGTGTACTATACATACGTCCTATTCAACTATAACGATTACAAACCATTACACCGTTCCGCGCGGACCGTTCACACTGTTCGAAACGAGCCCGCAGAAGAAGATATGAGTGGCGATTTTTTATTCCACTTTTCCCTATCAGTATCGATTTCCTATAAATATGTTTAGGCCTTTAAATTAACTTTCACGCGAAAGTGATAGGTACACGTATACAGATATAATTGACTCGGAATGGAAATAATGAAATTTCGATAAAAAATAATAACAACTAACCGTTTGTGTACTTTGTAAATTGTTCGGTATTCGCATAAATATTTCTTTGATTTTGACTATGTACATTTGTTTAGTTTTATTTTTCAGCTTCGTGTTAACATTCGTTTTAAAATAAATCTTGTAAACAATTACAGTGCATTGATACTTTTTTTTTTTTTTAATAAAATCCCCTATCGTAATACCTATGATTTAATATTCAGCTATTTATTCATATTCGTTTTGTGAAACTAATAGTCGAACATTGCGATGATTTCGGTAAGATAACGAAATGTAACTGAAACTATTTCAACGGACTGCCGTTTAAATGATGGAGTGAAACATTGTTGTGTACCGCCGTTGAACTGTTACGGTACCCCATTTATTTTTACACCGTGCCTCTTCCTCGAAATCAATAATTTTCGTACCGGATGGTTTTCAGATTATTATTATTATATTATTCGATTGCACCGTGCAGAACTTGGCTTACATTAATTTTCATACTTAATATGATTTGTGAGTTTTTGTAATTTTCTTATTATTAAAATTACCACTAAAAGTGAAAATGTTTAAGACCCGTGACAGCGATAATATTTTAAAATAATATTCTCTCTTATACACAGTGATTATAGGCTATATAATATATGTTTAATATTCTGAAAATGTGTGTATAATTTAACGTCTCAATCCGTAAACTAAATCAATATAAATTAAGTTGAACGGATAAAAACATAAGTGCTGTGATCATCTTGCGCATGATTTTTTATTTTCCATTTATTTTCATGTAAAGTATAAACATTCTTTGTCTGTAGTGAATTTGATGTAAATATATGCAATATAATCAAAATGTATTGTTAATAAGGTTATAAACCAAGTTCATGAATCATAAAGTAGACACTTAATTTAGTGTACGATTACTTTCAAGTTAAAATATGTACCGGTGAAAATAATATATAATCACGTAAATTCCTCAAGGAATATATTTTAAATAAATTGTATACAGCGACTCAGGTTACTGCGTGTTTAAAATAATGAAAAAAATCAATACGACAAAAGTGTAAAACGTTTTCAAACTGTCATCATCAAAATAACTCGATTAATTGCAATCAAGTGAATTTAAATGTTCTTGATCGTGTACACCTTGGTCCGTTAATGGATTTTGATGGTAATATTATGTTGCTTTATGGATCGTAAAGAAGTGATACATTTATTTATAACTGAACTGAAAACTATTAGAACGTTTTCACGGGTTTTGAAATTTCGACATTGTTTTCATAAATCGTATTGTTGTGACATTGTATAACTTAAATCGCGATATAATAACAATCAACCGTAGATATAAATCATGAACAATACAGCTACTGTCGTGATTTTTTTCTTATCATTGTGATATTTAACCATAAATAATTCATGGGATTATAAATTATGATTGCAGTTAAAATATATTTCGTTGCACCTAATATTTATACAATGTGATACTGTATTGAATATTTATAATATTACGGATGTATGATTTTAGTATTTTTTGAATTTTTCAGAAAATAGTAATAGGACAAGTGTGTTTTTATTATTATATTCAAAATGAACACGCTAGAATTTTACAAAATCAATAGTAAATGGACTATAGTATTGTGTACAACTAATGAAAATAATTCATATACTAGTTGAATAAACTTAGTAAATTAAATATCGAGTAAAATAAATTAAATGTGTGGTTTCATAGAACGAATATAAAAATTACTTATTTATGTCCACTGGAGATCAAAAAAAAATTTTATTTTAAATTTTATGATTTATTATTTGTTTATATGTTATAGTGTTAGTTCGATTTTCTGACAATGTATATATTATAATTGAACTATGAATTTATAAAAGACTTAATATTTTTAATATGCAGTTATATATATTATTAGTATATACAAATATAATTACTTACTATCGATAACACGACAAAACATAATAGCATAACATAATATTTTTATGGATCAATCCAACGTATTTTTATAGTCAACATCGATTTTGATAACATTACTTAAGGTTTTCTACACTTTATGGCGCTAAAAATGTCATTCATTTTGCGTTCGTGAAAGACAGGGTTCATAATATTATGTACATCTTTTGCGTGTTATCAACAATAGTATAGTATAGTATAGACAATGTCTATTAGACATGGATTGCGGTTTTCTACTCCGAATAAACCAAACTTAAATAAATGTTTTAATAACACATAGTATTTTTGGTCGTATTTCTCAGACGCGAACCATATCGTGACCAATAACTATGTGAGCCATCTACATCATGGAGTCGATTCAAAATATAACTATGAGCCGCCGCGTTATCTTCTGCATCCGAGTGACCGGTAAAACGGCGACAACGTGTATATTAAACTTGTGTATAGCCTAACAATTTAGATAGATTTTTTTCGCGAAATCTGGGTTGGAAAATCGCACACGTAGTCGTACGAGTGATACGTGATCGTAGTGTCGGCGACGAGAACGATTGTGTATTATATTTCTGTAGCCAGACTTTCGATATTGGCAATTACACACACACGCTGCACGTGTTCTTTTATTTTCGTAAACGATTTCCTTTCATCGTATACCGATGAAGACTTGTACACTACACGTGACGCATATATAGATCTATATATGCTAAGAGTTTACTGCTTGCATATCGAATACATGTTTTTTTCGTCTCAACGTAAGTGCACACGCTAAGATTTACTCTCTACATAATATAGTCGTACGTAAAGATAAAGTCGAATTCGATTTCTAACCGATGGAAATGAGATCGCCGCTTCCGCTGCAGCTGACGATCACAGGTGCATACGACGTACACACAATGCAAGAAATAATTCATAATCATACGTAAAAACGCATTTACACGCGCACTTATTTTACTTTTACGCTTTTACAAAATAATGTTGAAATCAGGGGCGGATTGGCCCAGGGTGCTATACACCAAGTAGCACCCCGGTCCCCCCATTCGTATTTATGACCCGGGCTCCTGATTTCTACTATCGGGCCCTTTTGAAATTAACTCGTATTAATTGTAATGTAGAATAGAAAGATAAATTAAAATAGAAATCATTATATAAATATACATTATACCCGTATATAGGTTATACGTAAGTTATATTTTATTATTTAATAACGTATGGTATATTTTAATTAATAAATTATGTTAAAATTTAACTATGTAAATGTATGAATAGAAGACATTTGTTCTTATTCGAAATATATTAAATAGGTACCTCGTACTTACTCGTTATGTCGGCTTTAAAACTTTTTAATTTTGAGAATAATTGGATATTCGATAAAATAAAAGTGTTCCTTTGAGTAGGTTAAATTTAAATTTTTTTTAAAAAATTAATTTACTCTAAATTACCTATAAATATAAATAGTTACTATTTTTTTTTTTTTTGTATAAGTATCTGTATTATATTCTTTCTGCATCATACTTCCAAAAAAATAACATGTTATTATTATTTTTTTTTATATTTACGTATCTGGACTCTTTCCTAACATAGGTAGGTTTGAAAAAAAATATACGGGCCCTTAATTAATTTTGCACCCCGGGCCAAAAGTAGCCAATCCGCCCCTGGTTGAAATTATTGACGATTTTCTGCTAGTAAAGTTTGATTTTGGAAAGAGATCATTCATTTAAGATTAAACAATATTAAAATTCAAATCTCATATAATTTCCTTAATTTTTATCTGTAAATACGCTTCCGATTCACATGCATATGTACAGTCTCAAATATATGCACTTATATATATGCGTGGAAATCTACAAAATGTATTATCTACCGTTCGAGAGACTTCGCTTAGAAGCCGACACGACCAGTATTAATCTCACCATGGGTTTGCTTTGCAGCTGTTTGTTTTTATAAGAATACTTAGAAGCGTGTACAACAGAGGTTTCCCGTGAGTCGGGTAGCAAACATCGATTCTGATCCAGAAACCCTTGATGGTAATAAATGCCTTGATGGACCACAACACATGTGTACGAGAACTGCATTGATTGAAAATAATTTAAAAATGTGGTCGCAGCTAGCGAAACACGGTGCTCGTAATGAAAATATAGCTCATCTATATAAGAAATTATATGCTATTATAGTGTGTGTTATAATACACGTATTGTAACGAAATCTATTTTTTCTATAATCATTATAATAATATATTATTTACTATACAATCATATTAACGTAAGATTTGGAGATTTTCATATTTGACGAGCCGCGACCCAATTGCATCTAAGCTGCAGTAAAAAAAAAAAAAAATTTAAATGTTCAATCAAAACACGTAGTATTATATTGTGTACATTTTAACATCTTAGGATCATCTAAAAACGCGTTATTCACGGTTGTTTATATCATTAGTACCAATCGTGATTATTTCAAAACGTTTTTGCGCTATAAATTATGCGAGCACGTAGTAGCTGATCAAAAAAATGTCGATAAGTATGTCAATTGAGTTATACAAATATTATCGATGAGTTCGAATCGGCTGTAAAATCAATGATACGTACAAGTTCGGACGAAGCTCTAATGATAATCATAACCGATTACCGACTTTTGAGTCAAACGCGTGATCCTGGCCGGTTGTCAGTTGATTCAATAACTTAACGTGTCACTATTGAAATAAGTTAACCACCCTGTATACGATATCGCATACAACAAAACCAGGTATATAGATAACGATGTTTTTCGTCCTTGTATTATTATAGCAATAGTACCGCATAAACGCACTGCGCATCATGCGTTTATGACGTTTTGTGACCACGATTTGAGACGGACAATTTAGAACGCGAGCAACAATACTATATGTTCGTTTTCAGAAAATTTATAGCACGTACGTGCATGATCGTTTTATTAAATTATTATAATATTTGCGTGCGAAACCCCGACCACACTGGTCCGCGGAAAATCACTATCGGTAGCGAATATCCTGCGTTGTGACTATAACAATATAACGCGTTTACTCGTACTCATATTGTTATCACTATTATTTTTACTATAAATGCAATGCGCTATGCATATTAAGTAATAATATTATTTTGATGGCGCGCGTACCTGTCACGTATCCATGGCACAAGTGTAATACGTATAATAATGCGTGTCGTAAAATACTTTATATTGTTCTCGTACTTGCAATTTTACGTGAAATGGATGGGACGCGCTCGTGGTGTATGCGAAAATGTCCTAAAAAATACTAGAAGAACGGAACAATAATATTTTCATATCGTAATGATCGTTCCGACGACGTGTTTTCGATGGCAATTTACCAATTTCACGTGTCGATCATTATAGACCATCAGCAATTGACGTACAACTCATAACGAAGCATCGAGTTTTCGTTTTTCCTTTTCCCCCATGAATTATTTCAATTAGCTTGTGTGTGAATATGTGTGTGGCATGATGGACAAATCAGGACAATCGAACTTCGTGTGTTATACGTGTACGCATGATGTAAAAATTCTACCGCGTGATAACTAGGAAACGACCGAGTAATTGACAATGTCAATTTTGTTTTTTTGTTTTTATCGCTTTCGTCATAAACACTTACGTAAAGTTACGTTTTCAATCATTTAAGCTCCGAATACAAATAGTTATAATTCATAACACTTAATATTTACGGTTCAATTTATGAAAAGTATGTACACTTTTTCAAATGTGTAAAACCTTGCATATAACGAACTTTTAATATGACTTTTAATTTTTGCTTTTTGCTTTACGAACTACTGTTGCGTTTCATTTGTATGGAGTTACGATTGATCGTCGAATTAAATATTGAATCAGTCATTTGATGAAAGAAAATAATACGCTTAAAAGCAAAACTGACTAAGCCATCGAAACTATATTAAGTACGAATTATTATTTTAGCTGAACTTTTTATCATGTAAAGATTCTAAGAGGACGCGATACTCAAAAATGTGTCCCGGGCATAACGTTCCTTAGATCGAAGGTGATTGGGCCAACAGTGCGGGCGTATTCATGTGGATGCATGTTATCGCGATAATGTCCGAGTAGCAGCTGTTTTTAGAAAAATAAAAACTTAAAATATTACAAATATAACTTTTTATCAAATTTCATTGGCGAAAAAATAAAAAAGCTATGTGATGTAGCATCATTTAAAAAAAAAAAAAAAAAATGGAGCCATTAATACTAAGAATATACACTGCATAGTTTTGTTCTACTTAAAACATATTTTAATCCTTCAATATCTAAATGTATTGAAGTGGATTCTTGAAGTTCCAAACGGATTCAAAACGGAAACACTCCGCGCGATCGAAACAGACTCGATAAACAATTCTCGAAATTTCTTCGGAAAAACTTTTGATCGATTTAGATCGATATTCGGATGACTGAAATTGTGCTTGGATCGAGATTAAGATAACGGCTGAACAGAGATCTATCTGAATAATCGTTTGATTTAATTGCATCTTATTTGAACTGAATGTAATAATGATATGTTCACTACGCACAATGGTCTTACGCATAATAATCCGTGTGATTGCTTTATTTTATAGGTTATGTGGAAGAGGTGCATGTCCAAAAACTACGTGACGTGCGTGAAACTGGCGCTGGTACACCTGGTAGACCGGCTGGAGCAGGTGAACGAGAGCTACGCGCTGGCGCCGGGCGTGACGGTGTCGGGCGAGAAGTACGGCGCCGTCGAGGGTTCCGTGCCCGCATCCGGTAGCGACTCCTCCGAAGCGTTCGACCGGTACTTCGTGGACAAGCTGGGCCGGTACTTTGGCACATTGACGCTGAACGTCAAGTTGCTGGACGAAGCGACGGTGCGGTCGGTCCGGAAGTTGGGCGAGGCCACGGCCGACGCGTCCATTCAGTCGGCAGGTACGGTACACGCGAGCTAACCGCGTTTTTACTATCATCTCTACAGTTGTAATATTATCACGGCAACAAGTACCTGTGTGGTTTTGAAAACGAGGGAAAAAACGTGAAAAAGCTCATGGCGATTTGTAGAAATAACGAAAAATGTCAAGCCCTTGAGTCGGTAAAAAAAAAAAAGTAATGGTACGATAAAACGTAATTCTTATGTAGGTATTAAGTTTAGTGATTTCGACACTCGGAAAATAATACGTTGATGCGTGCACATTATTCGATCACTTTTTTAAACATGGGAATATATGGATAGACAAACAAATTATATTTGTGCTTATAATACGTTTAATTTCAAATACCTCTAACATAAACCAATTAAAAGTTTTTAGGCGTCTAACACAAATTCCGAATAGGGTTAATAAATTAATAAAGATAAATACGTTTAAATATTTCATAAAATAAAACATGTTTTGTTCGAATACCAAGGTCTGTACAAAAATATAAGTAATATTACAAAGCTACCAGGAAAATAAATAAAAATATTAAACGAATCAATAAAGTGAAAAACATCAAAGGAACAAAAAAAAAATTTATTGCGATACAAAAAAGTCATCACGATTCGATAAAAGTTCCTGCGTAGCCGGTAAAATCATACAAGTTCGTAATTTCTTATTTGTCATATCATGTATAAAATCTGTCATAAGTTATCTTTTATACTATGTTACTCTATTTCATCAATAAGTGTGTAAAAAAATATATTCGATATTATTTTGCATACTAAATCAGAAAATATGCTGAATTTAATTTTTTTTCATCTTCAAAAATTAAATCGATTTTCTGAAATTTTTAAACATACTCACATTTTGGTTCATTCTGTCTATCTGTATAGGAAAAGTGTATCCATGATAACCAGTAATAGATTGGAAATAATGGTAATATAATTTAATTAGTTTATTAACTCAATATGTTTGCTGTATAAATTCATTCAATACTATATAATTACGAGTATAACATGCATTTGAAAATAATATTTATTACCATATGCAGAATGTTGATAGAATTTTATTTTACCGTTCAGCTCTGGATCGAAAGAGTACATATTTAAAACAATATTAATAATATTATAGTAATAAAATAATTATAATTTTGTATTAAATTCTAAAACTATTAAAAATAAATAGCTCATCTAAGCATATAAAATGTATTGTAATACACAATTAGTATAATACGCTGTACTAAACATTTTAAGTCAATAATTAAATGATATCCGCCTTAGATGAATATCAAAAATAATATTCACGTGCTTTCAATTATTATTCTGAATTATCTTTCGACTTCTATAATTCTAATTTTCTTTAATCTACAATTAAGAATTAGTTATGCGATTATTATTTCATCACCACTGTCGACATTTACATCAGTATTTCGCAAATCATTACACATCATCGAAAAATACTTGTTTGATATTTCTGAATGCATAATTCGAATAGTTTTTTGAACGTTTTTCGTTTGTTGTGATTTTTTGGTGATGCAACACAAGCGTCATGAGCGTACGTACGTCATTCAGATCAATAAATCTCGGAGTTGCACGATGAACTGTAGCTTCCGAGTTCTGGATCATAACAACAATACTACACTAAAAAACTATTGTACAAAACGGATTCAAAACACATTTTTAAAATAATTTAATTACATGGGTAAAAGCGCCGAGATATAAATAGCAGGAAACGTAACACTTTTTTGGTTCTTGTACACGAAAAAACCCCCAATGTCAAACCAACGCAGATATTCGAGTGACCTTTAAAAGCTTGCTCGAGCAACCGCTCTCAGAAACCCATTGCCCAACACGCCTACCGTATGAGACGTTTCACGCGTTCTGTCGATTTCTCGGTCATTTTCGACGACGGACAATAAGTTTGAAATACAAACGGGCGCTTATGGGTAGTTTCGATGGACTTGTAAACGGTTTTTCGCTCTTGACTAGAGGTTCTATGTCGTTGCGTCGTCCCTTCAGCGGATCGTATAGAGCTTACGATGACCGACCGGGCACGGTTAACCTTTATTTGTAATTACAGTATTATATTTTTTTTTAAAATTTTTTTTTATATATTTACGGCTTATGTGTAATTTTCGTGTTCAACGATTGTTTTGTTTCTGTTTTTCCCATCCGTCCGCAGGCCGGGGCAAGAAGCAAAAGTACGCGCAGTCCATCCTGATGGCCGGCTGGGTGACCGGTGCCATGCTGCTGGCGCTGGGCATGAAAGCGATCGCGGTGCTCGCGGGCAAGGCTCTGATGACGGCGCTCATGTCGCTGCTGCTGTCCGGGCTGGCGTCGTTCCGCGGCGGCGGCGGCCACTCGGAACCGAAGAGCACCACGTACGAGATCGTCACCAAGCCGGTGTACACGCACTCGCACGCGACCGCGGACGACACGCACGCGGCCGGCTCGCAGAACAGCCCCACGTACCGGCGGTCCATCGGCTCGGCGAGCGTGCAGCGCGTGTCACCGCCGTCGTCCGACGAGGAGCCTGACCACATCGTGTACCGCATCCACGCGTCCGACAAGACGCCCATCTACATACCCATCGAACGCCGCCGTCGCCGTCGTCGCGACGTGCGATCCCGGTCCCGGCTATCGTACAACCGTTGAACCCGTCATCTCCGTCCCGGTGGTCATTACCGTGCCGGTGAACGCTAATATTTATTTACGTAAATTATTGTTTTATTTATTCGTCAACACTCGTCGCAGTGTTGTAAAAAAAAAAAAAAAAAAAACTCTTGAAATGTGTTTCGAGTATTATTTTGTATTTTTGCCTAAAATATTTTAGATTTTACAAAAGAAAAGAAAATTTAAAAAATATCACCTTCCATTACCATTTGATGGATTTTGATAACTGTTGGAAATGTAAGGGGTACAACCGATAATATAGTGAATTTTATGTATTATAATACATTAATATAATTTTTTACACGATTTATGTATGCATTTTTTCCTTCTATCTCATCTTAAGTTTCTTATACCGAGTAAAAATTGCGTTTTAATACGTGATATTACAAAATTGTGTTCAAAGCAAAAGTACTCCTATTCAATACTTAACAATTGAACCTTTTTGGAATTCCTCATTTGACCCTCGTGAAATAAATATTGTTAAAAGTAGATATTCGAATACGTCTTTACAACACTAAAATTATACTATTTTTTTTTTATTTTTTATTTTTTATGAACCCGTCATTTTATATTCTATTCAAACCATTATTATCAATGTCAAATGATTCTAGTTTTATAATACTATTATACATTTTTATACGATTCAGTCCGCATGATTGGGATTCGAGTCTTTGATCTATAACTATTTATTTTAAAAATTATTTTGACTATAGATCATGGATGAATTATAAAATATTTTATTTTCTCATAATAAATTTTCATAAAGTTAACACAAATAAAATTAATAAAAGCGTCGATATTTTAATAAAAATCATTTACATTTTTTACATAAGTAGTTTTTTATAATATATTTCAACATACTAAAATATATACCTACTGTATAAACCCGACTAGTCAATGTAATATTACAAAAATAAGTGATAATCACAATCAATTTGTGTGGTAGTATTTTAAATCAACTGGATTACAAAATACTTTAATATACTTTAATATACTATGATATATGATTTTATACGAATAAAATTTAACGAAAAATAAGTGCAATAGGTTATAACAGTTGTCACGATACTTGAAGAAATTCCAAAAAACAAAACTTTCCTTGGGATCATGATAATTTTTTTTTTCATTAGTTTTCTTTGATTATGCATATATTATTATTTATTTCAACAGTATTGCATCGGCAGAAATGTAACGGTGAATTAGTGTTGAACAATGTTATGAGACGGCGCTAGCTTAGACAATTTAACACCACTCATTCGATGTGTTCTGAAAACATTTTGCCCACGTTACACATATTATTATTATATTTTGATGTCTTGTTTTTATTACTCACACTGTTACAAGGGTATTTGAAACCATTTATTCGATAGTTTAATTGTTGACAAAAATTAATTTTAACCAAAAAGTGTAAACGCATTGACATTCACGGTATAATTCAATGTATAATTTTCCTCACTTTATAACCATCATTAATTAAACATACTATAGTATATACAACATAACTTTAACTAAATATTTTACTTGTTTTTAATTCAAGTATATGTATCGGTTTTGAAAAAAAATGTAAATATTATATTTAAATTCAGTTATAAATTCTTATCATCACTTTTGAAACTTATGTCTGTAAAAAACTTGGAAAACTTTCCCGAGTTTCTTCTACATGTGCTTGTTTTATCATGTTTGGGTTTCCTATAACTTACTTAGAGGTGCTGAACTGAAGGCATTCTAGTATAACAATGTTTAATACAATAATTTATTTGTTTAGAATTTTCAGATTAGATACTTTTCTTTGGTTATAATATATGTATTAAACGAGTGTCCAATACCGATTCTTGTGATAACTATTCCTTCGTGTCTAGTTGTTAAAATGGGGATTTTCATGAGATTAATTTGACCAATACCCTTAAATATTCAACCCACATAATTTTTAAGATTAATTTGTATACATTTTTGGCTGATGACCTCAGACGTCGAAGCTTTATTAATTTAATAAAAAAATAAAAATAATACGTTTTATAAGCTTTATTTTATTTTAATACTCAGAAATAAAAATAATTTTGAATCCTTTGATTTATACTCAAACGAGTATAATATGTATAGTATATATATATATATATATGTATGTGTATGTTTAGTATATAATTCTATAGTTATTAACTGGCAATTTATATGTTATTTAATATTTATTACTCTAATGGAATGTTTAGATGTATAATATAAAAAATATAAAATAATATTTCTCCATACTACAAAAATGTATTGACATTTTTAAAGAAAGTTCGACGATCTAGTTTTATAATAAATTTATAATATTAAAACGAAAATGCGTTGAACGGAGAAATTTTACGAATTAGATAATTTTCCAAATGTTATGTTCATGGCCACAATTTAAAGGTGAAATTATAATACTTTAAACAAATTTGAATTAATGTTTGTTTATACGTAGTGCATTAATAGCCGCTTATGAAATAGTAAGTAATAGGAATGTAGTGTAGAGTTGGTGATGAGGGATTTTCACTAATATAATATATATAACATATTATGTTTTATGTACTTAAATATTTTACGTAAACATTAAAATATAATCTTTACGTCGAAAACGAGACAAAATTATGAATCAAATGACACGCTTAAATTTTAAAAATGTATACCTTTAGTTTGTTTTAAAATTAAATTGACATTATTCTTTGTCTCATTCGACAACACTGAGCACGCCACTTTCATGTAGAGTGGTAATCTGTTATACCAATCAGTCGTATAATAGTAATATATTAAATAAAATTATGTAATACATGGATAACATTATGAATATAATGTCCACCATTAGTAAAAAAAAAATGCACATTTAAAAAGTAATACATATAATAATAGACAATGCCTACAATATATAATTTTTATATATATGATAATTGACTGTTTGAACCAGTCATATAATGATAATATTATTATAATAAAATTCGATTATTTTTTTATAAAATTTTTTTTCATTATAACATGATATATTATTTTATTAATTTGATCATGTCTTTACTGTACGTAATAGCGGTGCACTTCATCAATATTACGGTAACATGTCAATTTTCGTCTTGACACGTATGAATGTTGAAATGAAAATCATCACTGTACCACCGCATAGATAATAACCTATCGTAATAATAGTGACCACGTATACATATTATAGTTATTGATATCCATCCAATAGTATCCCGAGTACAGTCAATAGGGTCGAATCGGTGTGTTAAAAAAATAAAATGGTTTTTCACATTATTTTACGCACTGAATTCAATCTCCGAACGAGCAGCGAGAAAAAAGTACAAAATAATAAAAAGAAACCCAGCTAACAGAGAACGGGTACCATTGGCGCACATCGATTGCTTATTCACACCCTAGTGGTTTGTTTTTCTCAGTGTCTCGTGATGATTTCTAATTTTTTGTTGTTTACAGGTAAGAAATATTGGTTCATATGGACGTTGTTAGCATACTGTCCGTTCAAGTTGCCTTTCGGATAGTAATTGGCCACTACGATCATTCTGCCCGAACGGCTGCACGCTTTTCCGATACCCAATTCTTTCGTGTTTGACCAAACAAGTTGTGTGAAAGGACCTGCAAAAGAAAAGAAAATAAAAAAGAAAAAAACGAAAATTGTATCTAGTTCATTTCACACACACACACACACACGATTTAACCGTATTGTGACGATTACCCGAATTTATATTTGCTGAGTACATTCTAGGATTCTTCCTCGGCTTGTATACTTTTGAAGATGAATACCATTCGCGGACTACGTCTTTCCCTGAAATTATTTTACTATATTAATAACGTAATAATATATTGAAAACCCTCGAATTTCCGCGATTACTATATAGTATAGACATTTGATAAAAAAAAAAAAACGTCAAGAATCTATAAGGTTATATATCAAAAATGTACTCTTCAAGACCGTAAAACAATATTATTTTTTCTGCAATTCCTGTAATACTGTAATACAAGGCGCAATATAGCCTCACCTTCGATTTCGATTGTTCTTTCTGTTAGTTTTCTACAGAATAGATTTTGACCGTAGTTGATTTTATTTTGATAAGCGAACGTTTCAGTATGTGCTAAATGATTAGCCCAGTTTTGTGCTTCTTCACACAACTAAAACAATACATTTATATTTTGTTCAAATAATTTGACTCAATAAACCATTAATAGTTTACTATAATTTGTAAATACAAAAAAAAAAATTAAATAAATAAATAATATTTCAATATTTTACTACTATTATTTTAAAATTAATATTATTTTATTAAGCTATCATTAGGTTGATATTTTGTTATTTAAAATAAAAAAGCAGCATATTTCCTGGGTTAGGTAAGACTTTGTAATCGAAAAAGATACAGGGATAAATGAATCATATTGTTTTTTCGATATTTTAAACTTAAAACTAAAATAAGAAAAAAACGTTTAATCTGTTTTATTCAAGTCTAGTGAATAAGTTTATATTTCTAAATGTGGTATAAAAAAAAAATTACCCAAATTTCTCAATGAGATCAGTGGAAATTATTATGTTCTAACATTTGTAAGAAAGATAAACCTAATATGTAGGAAAATCGAAAACTTAAAATTAAAAAAGGAAATTTTCCTGGCCAAAATCGTTCACACAAAAAAAATAATATAGATAAACAATTGCGTTCCTTGTTTCCCTTCAAAATCTAAAAAAATTTAGTTTTCTTATTATATCGGGTAAAAACTTATACATTCAAAATAAACAATACTATCGGCTTTTTTTTTTTAAAGTATTTAAATACATTAAATTGTATTCAAAAATTAAAATGTTTATGCTTCGTGTTATTAAAATAGAATTATTGTTATATAATAAAAATGATATGATGAAGCTTACACAACCCACGGAAAAAAATAATATAAGTGGTGTGACTATTTAAAAAAAGTTAATTCGTGTGGGTACTTAATAAAATAAAAATAATTTAATTTAAAAATTCAAAAAATAATTTGAAAAGTAATATCTAGTGTAAAAATAAATTGTAGAGTGTAAGATATTATACAAAATAAAACAAATTGAGTAAAGACTAGAATTGTTGTTCAATTTTTTTCTTGAGTAAAACGGCGTTAAAGATAGGCAATTCAAATGTGCATACGTGTTGGACGATAACATTAGTATTCAGCCGTTAATTAAATCATTAATTTAATAATTAGTTATTATCATAATTAGATAGAAA
Organism: Sipha maydis; assembly: GCA_034509805.1. Classification (NCBI taxonomy): domain Eukaryota; kingdom Metazoa; phylum Arthropoda; class Insecta; order Hemiptera; family Aphididae; genus Sipha; species Sipha maydis. Next base: position 189,999 of record JASXSY010001421.1, read on the forward strand.
TCTAGATGCAATATGATCTTACTATTCATTTTGAGGCTTAAAGGTTAAATAAAAAAAAAAACTGAAAAATTTTTGAACAAAGACAAAATGTTATTAATTATTATTTAATCGATTTTAATAAGTTTAGAAACGATTAAAACTATTGTGCTTTTGAAAACATCAAGTAGTAAATATGTATGTGTACTGACATTTTTTCCACATTGCACCGCAAATTTTCATAATTAAAAAATAATATTTATAAACAAATATATTTCAACGTTTTTCAAAAGAAATTATACAACTCTCTGCTCTGATTTGATCAAACGATGAGTTGGTTAATGGATCACGTGTGATAAATTTCGAATACACAATTAAGTGCATTTATCAAATACCATTTATCGACCTATTGTCGACACTATATAATAATATTATTATAGAGCGGCATGCAAATGTAGTGCAAACAAACCGCCGCCGCTGTCACCCATGTACGATGCCCCCGCCGATCGACTCACGTGCACGCTCAATACCAACTCGGACGAACGATGAAAGTGCCTGTAGAAGTTGTGCCAAAACAGACAATCGCTGACGAAATTACTTGGTGTCCAGTAACTGACAAATTTATGATCCCTGTTGTTCCGAATTTTGTTTCCGAGTATCTGCGCAGATGATAACGATACCGATTATTAATGCTATCAAATTGTAATAATTTATCATTATTATTGCATCACGTGTTAGCACGTTTGCATTGTAAATGGTCACATTTCAATTAAGTAAAAAATTGAAAATTTATACACAACAGCCAAGAGCAAAAATAACAAAAGTCCTAATTTTTCATAAAAGACGATAATATATTACAATTAGTATTGTTTTCCTTTTCTTTACTTCGTCGAAAATACAATAAAGGATCCCACTAAAGAGATTCGTATAGAAGTTAGATATAAAATTTTATATAACATTAAGTCACATGAAATATGATTTATCACCAAACACATATCCCATTGCCAATGAATATATACGTATGCTATGTTATGGTCAGTGTTGAGCCTTATCTAGATAAAAAATGTATTATCGGGCGGTACATTTTTCGGAAAAAATGAATCTTCCCCTTTTCGGCTATTCTGGAATTTTCGTTTTCGGCCAGTACACTATTTTGGACAGCAATTAAAAATATATTTTTCTGTTGAACTATACCAACTATATTTTTTATAATAATCATATAATATTATTTAGTAAAAGATGTTAGTCGAATAATATATAAAAATATAAAGTCACGATTTTCATAATTTACGATTTACAATAATTGTATTATTATTGTATAATTATATTATATTATTATGTAAAGTAAAATAATTATAGCACATGCATTTTATGAATTCCTTTCATGTAATCTCTCCTCAATCATATTTCATTATGTTTGTATGGTTTTTATCCTGACGACTCCGAACTTTTCTATCTTTTGGGAATTTTAGAATATCAGCTCTTCGTGTTTTTACATATATTTCTGTTTGAACTTCATTTATTAAATTCAACCAATACATAATTGGAGGAGAGTCTTTGTAAAAATATTGGTTAAAATATGAATGATAAGACTCGCAAGCATTTGTTGTTTTAGTTAAATCAGAAGAGTCTGATGCCCAAATAGTAGGAGGAAATATGCTTTTCTCACTTATGTCCGTTAAATAATCGCAGTATGATTTTAATTTATTAACATCAGGATAAATTTACATTAAATCTTCAACATATCTTGGGCTTAAAAATAAAAGTCCAAAAGTATACTTTAACCAATTTCCGATATCTGAAAAATCGTTTTATATTCACTAACCAATCATAAGCTTCAGACTTGACGAAACCAAGATTGGGTTAGATGAAATCTACAGCCAATCATTTTTGAATCTGGCCATATTTCTACAATGGTTATATGAATTGATATCTCAAAATCAACTGTCACTTATTTTGGAGAAAATGATAAATTACATTTATCAACAATGCAGCAAAGAGCAAAGAGTATTTATTGAATTTTTAATTTAAATTTAATTGAATCACAATTGAAACCGTGAAGAATATTTTTAATTGGTGACCAAAATAGTGTACTGGTCGAAAACGGACATTCCAGAATGGCCGAAAAGTGAACTGGCCAAAAAGGGAAAGGTTCATTTTGGCCGAAAACGGTGTCGCCCGTATTATATATTATTTTATTTAGATAAAAATAAAAATGTTATCAATTAATCATCTTAGATAAAAATTTTAGTTATCTACTATTTATTTATCTAGATATTTTAAATTCTGAGTGAAACAAGGAATGTATTAGTTTTACCATTATGTGTGTTTTATTTATTTCATTTTTTTGTTTTTTGTGTATACAATCACGTTTTAGTTATTAATAATGATTCGATTAACAATTTGTGGAGTGGTTTTCGATAACAAATTTTGTCTAGTTGATACTTTAAGGAGATTATTTTATTAAATTTCTCAACAGTTTTTCCAATAATTTCGAAAAAGTGACGGAAAATTACACAAAAACAGCAGAATTTTCGAAACGAAAATTTCGATTTCAATTTTTTATTGTAATTCAAAAATTGTTAATCGTAGGAAATTGAAATTGTCACCAAATATTTAAACAGCTATTTTCTAATAATAAATTTCAAGCGGTTTTGGATGTTTTTGTGCTATTTATAGATATTTTAAATTATAGAATTACCGTATTTTTTTTCGTAAGACGTTCATCGCGAATCAAAGCAATAACAGTAGTTAATAAAAATAGGTATTATAAATTATAATTCATAATTAATATCTAACTATTAAACAATATTTATTTATTTTATGAAATTGCGACACATTTTAAATGCCAAAAACGAATATAAAATGGTTTATATATGATATTTAATTACCAGATTATCTGGATAATATTTTTTAAATGTTATGGAAATTGCAATAAGAAATCAGTTTTTTTTTATAACATCAACTGTTTTTTTTTATCTAGATGAACTATGATTATTTTTTATCTTTTACAAAAATAATTTATCTTTATCTTAATAGATTTTTAGTATACTATCTCTATCTTTATCGAGATAAAAAAGTATCTGTGCTCAACACCGGATATGGTTAGATATTGAATTACAACAATGTTACAATATGTTTAATATATGTTAAATTTATATAGATAAGTAAAGGCTACGTTGAGGATATGGTAAATATATTATAAGAGCTAGACGAGGTAATTATATAGGCTGGGATTTAAAGTGGTAACGAAAAATAAAGAAGAATGGAATAGGATTTATAATATGGCAAGATAGTCTTATAGGTGATCTAAACAGTTCCATTACTAGTGATCAGGCAACTTGAGTAATTTCTTAGAAATTCACACTTAAGATAATTTCGGGGCTCACGATTTGTCGAGTTTGAATAATTAGATACATTTAGGTGTAAGGCAATAGTACTGCTTTTACCTAGAACATCACAAAAGCTTGTATTGGTCTTAAAGACATTTTAAAGAAAAAAAATAATAATAATATTAATAATTATATCAGTGTGATCGACATAATCGAAATTCCCTGCTCCGAGGGTGTATCATAGATCACAGTATTTCTTTCCACCCCTGTTTATTGCACGTCTGGTGCGTTTTTACCTCGTCATACATATACACGTATTACCTTCAGTCATGAATATCCCACTACCCCTCAGCCCAACCTATATGAAATATATACGTATATATGCAAATTCGACGAGTAACGCAATGCACGTGTACCGTGCGCGTACTAAACGCAACGTGTCAAGGAACTGACGCGTGCGCGCGTTCAACGTGATTTATCGACGGTGCAACCGACGGCAATGGTCTACCCACTGCCTACTCCGTTAACCCGTGTTAACCGTGGCCCTTGCCGGTGCACAGTAGATAAGTATAGATTACGGTAAAGCAGATAACGACGAACCACCCGGAGTGTCGTATAATAACATGAGCTGGTTAAAACGGTTCTGACACGCCATCCCACTGAGACTAGCAAACCGTAAGAAACGCGAACACATCGAATCGTTGTGGCACACTCAAAAACGCATACCTGGTGGTAGGTATACGAGTTAGATAATTATACTGCTGCAATAGACATAACTGCCGAAAGAGTATATATTAATAATAGCCATATCAAATTATGTTATTATCCTGCGGATATAGTTTTTGCTCCTCTAGAGACTTACTCGTACAGTCGCACTGAATATGAAGTCTTATGGTATACTCTGTTCGAGCACGCGATTCTACCGGGTATACACACATACATACACAGTCTTAATGGATGCGTCTCATTGATTTACATACATAAATATTTTACTTATTTTTGATTTCATACCTAAAACTCTACATTGAAGTTACAGGGTAATTTTTATTTTATGGTTTATTCTACATATTTATATTTTCTTCTATTATATAATATACGAGTCTAATATTTTTAACATTTTCGTTTTTTTTCATTGCACACACAAGTAATTTTTCTTGTTTTTATTTATTACCCTTACCTATAACTATTTTAGTGAATACAATTTTAACATTCTTATGATAATGTTAACAGTTACAGCCTAATGTTTTAAATTTCAAACAAAGCATTTACATATGTTTGATTATAATTTTTAAAAACTAGATAATAAAATAGTTCTTTAAAATAATGTAAATTAAAATTACCCAATAATATATTTGGTTATATAAAATCTAAAGTAAAGCATATTTTTTAATTAGCAAGTTACCTAAAGTTGAATATTATACAACTATTCTGAATATCATTACAACTTCTAAGGATATACTTTGTACATGACATTGAAAACATTGAAACATTGTAATTTATGCGGTGGGCGCGCGATTTTAATGCAAATAAAAGCAATTACTATTTTTAACGTTGCATGACAAAGATAAAAATTGTAGGCTAACTTCTTCGAAACGGTTTTATGAGTAGTTACAATTAAATAAAAGGCTATTTATTTTGTTTTATTGTGATTTTCTCAAAACTACAATCATGAATAAAATTCTGGTTTTAAACTGAAGAATTGCATTTACCCGCAGCATAACAGTTTCAAATTAGAAATTAGAAATTATCACATTAAAATGGTAATATTTGAATTACTAAGTCGAAGATTCTCGAATGTGTATTTATACGAATGTCATTCGCAAGAATACAATTTTAAAACGTAACACACTGTTTTCCATGGCATTTATAATATTAAGTACGTTGAGAATCGGAATAATTATTGGTCCATCTAAAATAGTGTAAATATTATAGATAAACATTACAATCTAGTAAGTACATTATGATATACGTATTACCATCACTTTTTCATTCTGTTTTGATAACCATAACTCAAGAACGTTTATTTGCTATACGATATCGAAATAATAATTTATGATTACTGTACGGGTAATTCCTTTCCACTTGAATTTAGTTACATGTACACTTTCACGGCAAATTCACGTTAATAGACCTTCAGTATTTATGTAAATTACATTTTCTAATATTATTATTTTCTATAATACTTATATATTATCAATAGTTAATCGGTACGAAAATGACGTCTATGATGATTTTTTTTGAACGGTTTATTTTGGTGATTTTCGAAGAATTTACGTTTCAAAATCGTAACATAGGTATAGCTAAACCAAAATTAAAAAAAGAACCGGATGGGCCTCGCTCTGCTGTACAGTTAGGGGTGGAGTGCACCTCGCTTATAGGATAGGTCATTATTATAATGGATTTGTTAAATTTGAATGCAATGATAAATATCATTGTATACGAATAACGATTCTGAACGGAGTTCATATGTTTGTCTAGGATATAATACATTGTTATTTATAAACATTGTAAAAAGTATATTTTATTTTGAAACGAAAAATATATTTTTCAATTAGGATGGGTTGGCAGTTGTATACAGTGATATAGTTTGTCAGTCTAGAACATTCTACATTATATTATATTTTACATGTAATTTTATGTCAATATTCGCTGTTCAAACGCTTATAAAAAAGAATTGTGCCTATGGATTTTAATAATTTTTGAATGACATTAAGAACTACTTCTGTGGAATCTTCGATTAAATTTTCAAGTATTTTGTAGTAGCCAAATTTTTTTTATCACCGATTATAAAAATAAAATGTAAAAAAATCGAATATTTTAAATGCCTATAAGTGGCTTAAAAATCAATATAATATTTTGAAAAAAATATTGCATAAAAGAAATACCAATCTAAACAGCTGGTAGAAATTTCAAAAATCTGTGACTTATACTTTTTGAATTATAACAAATATTTAAAATCGTTTGAGAATAAATCGCTATTTTATGCAATTTCGTAAATATTTAAATTTCAAACAGTCATAAAATTTTTTCCTCTAAGTTCGGTAGAAATTTTTTTAAAGATTTTTGAAGAGTAGCTTATAGATAATCTAGTATTAAAATTTTGAACCTTAAGTATGAACAGAAAAAATTTTATGAATTTTTACCTACAAAATAACTTGCAAATTATCGTGATTTTTACACATTTTATACAAATTTGAGCATTAAGGGTTTATAAAAAAAAATTGAGTTAACCGATCACCGACATTTTTTAGTTATGATAAGTTTAACTTATTATAAACCTAGTGTAAAATTTTCAAGAGTTTTCGCTCAACCAATTAAATTTTATAGATGTTTAAAAACAAAAATTTTACAAAAATCGAAAATTTAAATTGTCTATAAATAAGTCAAAATATGTCAAAATACTTTGAAATCTTAACCATGTATAGAGAACGTCAATATAAAGATTTGGTGAAAATTTCAAGTTGTTGCGGTTTTTCATTTTTGAGTTAGAGCATTTTAAAAAAAACCGATATCTTTGTCAGTCTAGAATATTATACATTATATTATATTTTACATGTAATTTTATGTCAATATTCGCTGTTCAAAGGCTTATAAAAAAAAATTGTGCCTATGGATTTTAATAATTTTTGAATGACTTTAAGAACTACTTCTGTGGAATCTTCTATTAAATTTTCAAGTATTTTGTAGGAGCCAAATTTTTTTTATCACCGATTATAAAAAAAAAAATTTAAAAAAATCGAATATTTTAAATGCCTATAAGTGGCTTAAAAATCAATATAATATTTTGAAAAAAATATGACATAAAGGAAATACCAATCTTAACAGCTGGTAGAAATTTCAAAAATCTGCGACTTATTTTTTTTGAATTATAAAAAATATTTAAAATCGTTTGAGAATAAATCGCTATTTTATGCAATTTCGTAAATATTTAAATTTCAAACAGTCATAAAATTTTTTCCTCTAATTCCGGTAGAAATTTTTTTAAAGATTTTTGAAGAGTAGCTTATACATAACCTCGTGTTAAAATTTTGAACCTTAAGTATGAACAGAAAAAATTTTATGAATTTTTAACTACAAAAAAACTTGCAAATTATCGTGATTTTTACATATTTCGTATAAATTGTAACTTTGAGCACTTATAAAAAAAAATTGTGACTTACGATTTTAGATTTTTTTTTATCAGTTAAGGAACAACTTATAAGAAACCTTGTATTAAATTTTCAAGATTTTCTAGGCAGCCAAAAAAATTTTATCGTTATTTAAAAAAAAAATACTTAAAAATATTGAAAATTTCAATTGTCTATAAATAGCTTAATAAAAGTCAAAATACTTTGAAAATTTAATGGTGTATAGAGAACGCTTATCTAAACATTTGGTGAAAATTTCAAGTATTTACATCGATTAGTTTTTGAGTTATAGCAAAATAAAAAATTTGATTATGTCGAAAACTGGTTTTGCGTAAAAACTCCCGTTTTTCCAAAATTTTTTTATGGTTTTTCCCGTCGCATTTAAAAAAATATTGGAAATTTTTAACTTTTGACCCCCCAAAGTACCAAATAGATTCACTTTCCTTTCAGAAAAGTTGCTACATAAGGCAATCGAAGCATTTTAACTGCCCCAAAACGTGTCGACAGACACAAAAAAAAAAAAAAAAAAAAAAAAGAACCGGATGGGCCTCGCTCTGCTGTACGGTTAGGGGTGGAGTGCACCTCGCTTATAGGATAGGTCATTATTATAATGGATTTGTTAAATTTGAATGCAATGATAGATATCATTGTATACGAATAACGATTCTGAACGGAGTTCATATGTTAGTCTAGAATATAATACAATGTTATTTATAAATATTACATAAGTATATTTTATTTTTAAACGAAAAATTTAGAAAAACCGAAAATTTAAATTGTCTATAAATAAGTCAAAATATGTCAAAATACTTTGAAATTTTAACCATGTATAGAAAACGTCAATATAAAGATTTAATGATAATTTCAAGTTGTTGCGGTTTTTCGTTTTTGAGTTAGGGCATTTTAAAAAAACCGATATCATTTGTCAGTCTAGAACATTCTACATTATATTATATTTTACATGTAATTTTATGTCAATATTCGATGTTCAAACGCTTATAAAAAAAAATTGTGCCTATGGATTTTAATAATTTTTGAATGACATTAAGAACTACTTCTGTGGAATCTTCGATTAAATTTTCAAGTATTTTGTAGAAGCCAAATTTTTTTATCACCGATTATAAAAATAAAATGTAAAAAAATCGAATATTTTAAATGACTATAAGTGGCTTAAAAATCAATATAATATTTTGAAAAAAATATGACATAAAGGAAATACCAATCTTAACAGCTGGTAGAAATTTCAAAAATCTGCGACTTATTTTTTTTGAATTATAAAAAATATTTAAAATCGTTTGAGAATAAATCGCTATTTTATGCAATTTCGTAAATATTTAAATTTCAAACAGTCATAAAATTTTTTCCTCTAATTCCGGTAGAAATTTTTTTAAAGATTTTTGAAGAGTAGCTTATACATAACCTCGTGTTAAAATTTTGAACCTTAAGTATGAACAGAAAAAATTTTATGAATTTTTAACTACAAAAAAACTTGCAAATTATCGTGATTTTTACATATTTCGTATAAATTGTAACTTTGAGCACTTATAAAAAAAAATTGTGACTTACGATTTTAGATTTTTTTTTATCAGTTAAGGAACAACTTATAAGAAACCTTGTATTAAATTTTCAAGATTTTCTAGGCAGCCAAAAAAATTTTATCGTTATTTAAAAAAAAAATACTTAAAAATATTGAAAATTTCAATTGTCTATAAATAGCTTAATAAAAGTCAAAATACTTTGAAAATTTAATGGTGTATAGAGAACGCTTATCTAAACATTTGGTGAAAATTTCAAGTATTTACATCGATTAGTTTTTGAGTTATAGCAAAATAAAAAATTTGATTATGTCAAAAACTGGTTTTGCGTAAAAACTCCCGTTTTTCCCAAATTTTTTTATGGTTTTTCCCGTCGCATTCGGAAATTTTTAACTTTTAACCCCCCAAAGTACCAAATAGATTCACTTTCCTTTCAGAAAAGTTGCTACATAAGGCAATCGAAGCATTTTTACTGCCCCAAAACGTGTCGACAGACACAAAAAAAAAAAAAAAAAAAAAACACACATCATTGTAAAATCAATACATTCTTCACTCCGTTCAGAATCTAAAAAAACACACATCATTGTAAAATCAATACATTCTTCACTCCGTTCAGAATCTAATAAATAAATACGCAGCGGCCTCTCGGTTATTATAAAGTAGCATTTTAAGAATTTTTTAAGGTAGCAACAATAATATTTGCTTTTTATATACTATCGTAGGAATACATAATATAACGTTTGATTATTTAGTTTTAAATGTTTGTTAAATTGCAGAAAAGTTACCGAGATCGACTAATCGAATATATAAAATACTTATCTTAATTGAAAATACGTTCACGGTCGGTTCATGTGCCATATTTTATTTTATTATATTTACATCACACTTTAAGGCGGTTTTCCAAGATTTACTTTTCGACCGGAAATGAATAAATCACGTGACCACACCGTAACCGGAACGTATTAACCGAACTAACCTTTTGCATTATTCGCGGCAACTGGTCCATCGTGATCTTCGCCCTTGGCGTCACTGTCGACGACGGCTGTCCGCGATTTCCGGCTGTCCACGGCTTGATGGTCTCGCAGGTCTGCACCAGACACCGGATGTACCGAACCGTCTCGGCGTTCTCTCGGCGCCGGTCCGGCGTCCAATAGCGACCGTTATGCACGACCGGTGACGGGCCGGTCCTGATCGCAGGCTGCAGACCCTCCATGGCCAACATTTTTCGGCCTACGTCCACCAGAGCTGCTGAATATCCGGGGTCGGAAGGCGATTTTCCGCCGCCACCGCTACCGGCCGCTCCGCGAATATTCATAACCAGTCGTCCGACGACAACGGTCCGGTCGTTAACAGCGGTTTAACCGTGCGACGGCGACCGATCGCGGTTATGATGGGTACCCCGGTTAATTACCGGTGGTCTTCAGTAGTCTCGATCGTTTTCGTCGTCATTCAATCGTTTCCGAATGTGATTGATTTATTTCTTTGTGACATCTACAGGATATCGATGCATAGTGTGCGCAGAGATGATCCACGTTGAACGTGATCATCACGCGAGTAAACCCATAACCCAATAGCTGTTGGTAATGTTCGTTGAGATTATAATATTGTGATTTCGTATGACTCTCCGTCAACACAGACTATTCGTAACGCAGATGAATTAATCAAACGTCAGTATTATAATAACAACTTCAATAATACGATGACTACGCTTTAATACGTTGTATAATATGTCACAATATCTCTGTGAAAATATTAAAAATTACCCTGATGGTGGTTAATAAATTGTCAATAAACATAATAAAAAAAAAACTTGACAAATTTACGGACGCATTTACTTACTTTTCTCCAACTAAACCTTAATTTTTTTTTCTTTTAAATGTCAACAAACACGCATGCAAAAGCCAGTCGGAGCCGCTCGGATACGGTACAAACCACATTCGGTCTACGTCTGCGACTGACCGGCAAAGTCGTTGCGGGTACGTACGTTGTTAGATAGTGTGGCGCGCGCGCGCTCGTGTAGTATGCCGAAGTTCGAACGCGTGCTAGCCGTTTGCAACAACATAATATCGCATATATTATGTATATATATGCGCGTCCGGAGCATTTAAAAAAAAAAAAAATGGTCGACATTAAAGAGCACGAAGTGGGGTGGGCTGAATAAAGGGTTAGACTTTACGTGTTTATCCTTTTCCGACCGGGTAATATATATAACGTGTGCACGTACACACACACACACACACGCACACGCACACAAATACACAAGTAAACACAAACAGCTTTCGACGATCGCATATAAATATATTTATATATATAATAGTGTAATATATATTTGCGTATATAATATATAGTCACGTGATTGCGTTTAGGCGTTATTGACTACGTACACATATATACATAAATGGTAGTAAAATTAACGTCGTTTAAGCCATCCCACCACTGTTACTTTTTTTTATTTTTTTATAATTAATTTTATCTAATCGTCTAATTAAAAAAACGGCTAAAAACTTTTTATTCGATTTTATTTGGTTTATTTTTTCAACTTTACAGTAATATAGGTATAACTCATTCCTGATATTTAAAATAAATACGTACGATGCGGATGTAATGTACATGATAACGTTCATTCGTGTCTGCGTGCGTATGCAAAGTATTGTTGTACAAAACGTCAATATTTACAGCACTTAATAATAATATTGCGATAATATAGTGCTGCATTTATATTGATAGCCGATAATATCTATGAAATTTAAAGAGTAAAAAACGTATGCGTATTTTCTTCAATACTCAGTTATAGTAAATTTCGTTTTATAATTTTTGGACTTAATCACACTGCAGGTGTTATTTATACCGATCTTAGATCTACTGAAAAGCGAAAAGCTAATAAATAATTTGGTAAATTTATTTATTACTTACTATTATTATTATTATTGTTATTATTATTATTATTATTATAATTATTATTATTATTATTATTATTATCATCATTATTATTATTATTATTATTATTATTATTATTATTATTATTATTATTATTATTATTATTATTATTATTATTATTATTATTATTATTATTATTATTATTATTATTATTATTATTATTATTATTATTATTATTATTATTATTATATTTTTATTGTATGAGCATTATTGAATCCAATTTCATTAAAATAATGTACTATACTGTTACAACTACTAATAAAAAATTTAGGCAACTAGGTAAACTAGGTAACGAGGTAAAAATAATAGTATTCACACAAACGTCATTTGTTGACTAAACCATTGAAATTATAAATAAATAAGTATTAAAATTATTTAGCTGTGTTTCATCATTATTAGAGTCCGAATTTTTATGCAAATACATATTCTTCTACAATTCACCTAGAATAATTTTTTTTATAATAAATTTCAACGTATTGCGCTTTACAGATTTCTATGGATAATTTTTATTTTTGCATATTTTTTTTTTATTTTTAAGTTAAAATAACAATGAATTACATTTTTCTATATACTTACATAAAAAATGCATGTTTAATAAATAATAAATTAACTTTTTTTTTTTTAATTATGTCTAACTAATAATAGAATAGGATAGACATATAATTTGTTAAACTATCGCAAGTGTTTTTCAAAAATCCGGAATAGTTCTTCAACTAAAAAAAATTTTTAAAATATTAAGCGAAGAATAAAGTAATGAAAATTAAGTTATTGTAGAATTGATACCAGAGGACATGTTTTGCTTTAAAATTTAAAGTTTAAATAAACGTTAATAGTGTCTTGTGATATAGAAAGACATTTTTCTCAATATAAATCTATGCTATGTAACAACCACAAGCTTGAGTTTTTAAAAATGTAAAATCATATTTTGTAATTTCGTATTAATATTTGCTCAAAAATAATATTATTTTGTTTTTGTTCTGAACTTATATAATTGATTAATTATTACTTATTCCGTAATTTATAAATAATTATGAAATGTAATAGTTTATGCGATGTAATATTTGTTATATTTATTTTTTCATAAAATAAAAATAAAAAAAAGTTGTTTGCATATTTTTATCTTTCGTATGCATAAATATGTGCATATTCAATAATATTTTTTACATATAAATCTAGATTTTAATTATTAAAATATTATTATTTTATTTACTTTTTATCTTATTTATCAAAGTATTATTTTTCGAGTGTAATTATTTTTTTTAATATAAAAATGTAATTTTCCATTGTTCATCAATAATATTTTGAAATGGATTTCTTGACAATAATAAATTTTAAATATCAATAACAAATCAGTCTAATCTTGCATGTTCTTTGGTAATTATCATAATGTACAACGCATCATATTAATGTAATCAATACTTGATTTTCAATCCTAATAATTTAACGTAAGCTAATAACTAAGTAACTAATATACTTGGATACACGAATTAAGACAATTTTTACCATCTATATATTATTTTAAATTCATATGAATATTGAACACATATTATGATACATGGATATATTAGTCATTCTATAATTCAAATAACATAATATAACATAAGTAAATTTTAAAGTATAATTTAAAGCGTCTGTATAAAATGTATTATTTCTATTATAGTTACAATATTTTGTTAAGTGAATATAATTAAAGATACCGATGCAATAACCAGTTGCGTTTAAATTTTTCAATTTTTAGAATATAAAAAAAATACCTGATTTTTATTAATAAAATATTCAAAATGTCATAATATTTGTTGGGAGTAATTGGATTAAGTATGATATATAAAATAAGAATCGTTTAAATATTCAGGTTTACGAGTATATCTCAAATATTTCAACATTGGTCAGAATTCTAAATTTTACTCTGTGTATTAATAAGTTACGTCCTAGTTATAAATGATTATTACATAAAATTTCGAAAAATAAACGTCTCATGTAACTTTACTACTTATTCTAGAAATTAAAAATGTTTTATATTTTTCCTAAATAAAAACAAATATTATGGATTTTATGTTATTACCAGTTAATATATCTAAAAACAGAAACCAACTACTGTTGATTCTAAACTGTTTTGATACTATTGATACCATTCGTTGATTTATGATATTACTAAAAAATAATTTTATTTTATTTTATTATCATTACTCGTAAATAAAAAGATATACACAATAACAAAATATAAAATTATTATCTTTTTTTTTTAATAAATGTTTAAGTAAATATTGTAACAACATCATTAAAATATGTGATATTGTAAAAAAAATAATAACTTTTATAATAGAAACAAATTACAACTACCCAAAGACTGGGGTACAGCGTTAATCTGTCCGATTTATAAAAAAGGAGACCCCCAAAAATGCAGTAACTACAGAGGTATTGCTTTATTAGACACGGCATATAAAGTCTTATCATATTGTCTACTAGATAGAGTAGTACCTAAGGCCGAAAATATAATAGGTGACTACCAGGGTGGGTTTAGGACCAATAGATCCACAACTGACCAAATGTTCATTCTAAGACAAATCATCCAAAAACGTTTGGAATTTGACAAGGATGTACACGTGTTATTTGTGGATTTCAGAAAAGCTTATGACTCTATACATAGAGAAAGTCTTTTAAATATTCTCAAAGATTTCAAATTCCCCAGAAAAATTATTAATCTCATTGGAGCCAGTCTCAATCATACTGATATACAAGTCAAGATAGGTAACGTAACATCACAGCCAACCAGAGTAACGACAGGACTTCGGCAAGGGGATGCTTTGTCTCCAGTGCTGTTTAATTTAGTACTGGAGAGGATAATACGTGAGATGAACACTTCTGAAGGAGTTAAATTAGGACAGATCAGAATTGGAATGCTAGCATATGCGGATGATATCGCTCTTCTTGGTGAAGATTTAGATATGATAAAGAGATTAGGAAGTAATCTAATAAATACGGCAAAAAAAGTGGGCCTAACCGTTAATGAGGAAAAAACAGAGTACCTTGTGGCTAGCCGAAGAAATAGAAATCACGGTCTGGAACAATATATCAAAATAAAAGAGCTCAAGTTCAAAAGAGTGTCTCAATTCAAGTATCTAGGGTCGATGATAACGGAGGATAACGACATCAAGACAGAGGTGTCAACTAGGATACAACTAGCGAATAGAGGATATTATGGACTTGAAAAAGTCTTAAAATCGAAGGCCTTATCCAAAGCCCTAAAAATCAAAATATACATGACTCTACTAAGACCAATTGTTCTATATGGCTCAGAAACTTGGGCGTTGAGAAAAACA
Organism: Sipha maydis; assembly: GCA_034509805.1. Lineage (NCBI taxonomy): Eukaryota > Metazoa > Arthropoda > Insecta > Hemiptera > Aphididae > Sipha > Sipha maydis. Next base: position 205,226 of record JASXSY010001421.1, read on the forward strand.
GAAGAATCAAGATTAATGATATTCGAGAGAAAAGTCCTACGGAAAATTTTTGGCCCCATATACGATAGACAAACGAATGAATGGAGAAAACTTCATAACGTGGAACTCCAAGAGCTTTTCCAGAGGCCGAATATAGTTAGAGAGATAACAAAGCGGAAACTAAGTTGGGCAGGACATGCTTGGCGCAAACAGGGTACTTTAGTAAAATGGGTGATCGAAGAAGAACCTAATGGAAAAAGACCACTAGGCAGACCAAAGTTAAGATGGGAAGATGGTGTGAAGAGAGAAGTGGAAAAGATAGAGCCTGGTGTCAAATGGAGAGAAGTAGCGGAGGACAGGAATAGGTGGCAAAGTTTAGCGTTTTCAGGATGGTCTTAAGGGCCGTAACTAAAGAGAGAGAATAGAAACAAATTAATAAAATAAATTAAAAATTGTCCGTATTAAATGTATAGTAAAAATAACTGTGGGCTATAGGTAAAAAAAAAAAAAAAAAAACATTCAAGTATAACTTAATATATTAAGTTAGTAACAAAATAACAGACTTTTACTTAATAATTTCTTTATATTTATAACAAAATCAATGACGAATCTAGGTCTACAAGAAAAAAATCTGAATCGGAATCTGTATTGTCTATTTCACTAATATAAATATTATTTATGACACTCATTTTAATTTTATTCAGTTAATCAATTAACTCAGTACACAAATATAAGCAATACCATGAAATAAGATTATTGGTTGTAAGTCATATTTTTTTAAATATTTGATAAGCTGATAAAATGTTAATCTTAACAGTATGATATTATTAACACACGATATAGTGATATAAATTTGTATACAATATTATATTATATTATGTATTTAAATATATTCAAGGGATAAAATATATAATTATTATTTAATGAACATATTAAACCTTGTTGTTGCACCGAATAAAATGATAAAATGTTTGTACATATGTTTGATGCAAAAACTAGTAACGTGCGAACATAAATAGTTCTTGTACCAAGAGATAAAAAATCTAATACTTGAAAAAACGTCATGTGCTTCCGGACGTATTTGGTTTTTACACCTAAAAAAAACATAATTATAATCTTTTATCATTTATTTCCCTTGGCATCAATTAGAAATATATTGTTAATACACTAATCGATAGAGAATCTGTTTTGAACATTTGTGTATTAAAAATGGAATTTTAGAAAAATTTGATATAACCGATGATTGCACCGGTGCTTTCATTTGTGTTAATTAATAATAATTAATAATTAATAATTATAAATCATTTATTTTATATTAATATTATTGCTTTAATATATTTATACGTATTGTGTAACCTTATGAGAGGGTACTAAAAAAGGTAAATCAAAGAATTTATATTCTTCCATTCCAGCAAAATAACAATAAAATTTACGTTTATGTTGCAGTGCATTGAATATAGACTGTTAATTTCAGTTTTTTCCTTATGTATAATGAGAGTTAAAAATATGTATTATTTTATCTTAATTTTTCATTAATACAGCTTCTTATTATTTATTTTTTAAAACTACGATTATATGTGTTAATTAGGTAATATGTGGTAATTAATAATGAGCATGATTTTTTGGTGTAATAAAATATCGTCATTTCACTTAAAGCTTAAAAATATACGATAAAATATGTATCGGAATTTTTCGCTGTTTTAACGACAAATTTGAAACCAATGTTCATCTATACATGGGAGAAATCACTGCAACTGAATACAAAGTAAGAAAAAATTTGAGACACGGCGAACAATGTTAAAGTAATCTACTAAATGCTAATTTATATATGAATATATGTACAAACGAATTTCAATCAACGATAAATTGTTTTGCTATATTCCGCACGTTTCTTAAAATACAATAATATAAAAGTAAAAAAATAGCGTAAACACTGTTTAGTAATAAAATACAATTTTCCGCACGTGCTTCCAATACATGATGTATTTAATCACGTGTGCGACAACACTATTGTACGAAGTATTAATATAAATATGGATATAATAATTATATAATTATTATTTATGGATGTCGAAAAAAAAAACAAAAATTGAGCTTATTATTTTCACGATGTAAATAGTTTACTTTAATAAATAATAATAAAATTGAGAAAATATAAATAAATTATTTACAAATAAATTAACGGAGTTAATAACAATATAAAAATTAAAATTAAATAATTATAATAATAATATAGAGTATTTATATGTATATAACATTATTACGGCAAAAAAGAAACATGTAAAAAAATCAATTGAACAGAAATGACCTGACGATGTTCACTTATTACATATAATCATTGTAATAATATATTTTTAACCGGTCTTACAACAAATTAAAATATTATGTCGACAATAATTGGACCGTTCACATTGTCCTACGTAGTACTGCGTCTGGACACATGGCCACGATTATTGCTTTTTATTTTTTATTTTATTTACTTGATGTATAATATAACTATTTAAATAATAATTTAGTACACACATATATATGATTCTAATACATATATGCATCTACATATTATACATATGTATACATTTATATTACTATTCGATAAATAACATACGATACGTATATAATGTATACGTAATATGAATAATACATATGTCATTGTGTGTTTAGTCTAGAAATATTGTCGAATTTATTTTTCGCTGGCGTGATCGTCTTCCGGTGTGGGTATGTAAGCTCTATAGGCCACCCAATGCGGCTCATGGACCATCGACTTTCTCGCCCAACCGCTCCCGCCGTGCCCGTTGACGCCCGCCCAACCACTTGCCACTCCGGCACCTGTGGTGAACAAAAAATGCGCTCGGCATGAGTATATCAATGAACAGTAACCTTTATTGTGGTATTTGTAATTTCTTGTTCAATCACATTAGCACGAAAAGTCTTATCATGTAGAGGGCAATTTTCTCAAATGAGAGACCAAGCATAATACATACTTATGTGCTCGTTTTTCTTGATTACTTAAAAGAACAACTAAAACTTATACGAATTTTTTATTCACTTTACTAATTTTTTTCTAACAAACTCAAGTAATATTAATTTTATTCAAGTAACCCATCATATGCATCTCAGTATAAAATAAATAAGTTTAGAAAATTATTGTACTATATGTTTAAAAAAAAAATTATCAGAAAATTTAGGAAAAAATATAAATATTTTTAATCTGTTTAGTACTTAAAAATAATCAGAATAAAATATATATTAAAAATACTTTAATGACTTTAATATGTCTGAAGCAATAACTTAATCCTCTTTCTTCCAATTTTGGATGATTAAAAAATTAATCACAATTACAAACACTATTCGCTACGAATTATACAGAATGATAAAATTAATGTGACTCGTAAGTTATGTAAGCTGACAAAAAAATTAAGCAAGAGTAAGTGTTTTAACCAACGCATAGTTCGAAAAACTAACAAGTGTCAAAACTAAACAATTGCATGTTTTTCGTAGAAATCATATAGTTGGGTTATTTTTCATTTTTTACCTGAGGAATAAGAGTCTTGTCCACCAGCGTACGTGTTATCACCTCCACCAATGTGCGATCCCGCGGAGTAACTATCGGCACCACCACCTGTCGACCATCCGGTTGCGGTGTGACCGGAAACCCATCCGGCCGCAGTCCCTGCACCGTATTCGGCGCCACCACCTCCTCCGTGATTGTCATGGACAATAATTACTTCTTTGCCTAAAAGACAGTTCAACCTATTTATTGGTTTTGTCGTTTTATTATAAACGACCTTCTGTGCACTAACCGGATCCACCGCCGCCACTTTTCTTGCCTTTCATCAACTGCGCCATACTCATTAGCAGAGCGAGCTTACTCAAAAATAGAGCTTTGATAGCCTTGATCTTAATAATCAACATCATGAGCGGACCCATAAGTGCCATCTTCCCCATCAGTCCCATCATCATCATGTGCATCATTTTCTTGTGTTTTTTGCCTTTTCCTCTTCCTGCATTAACATAAACAGTATGAATAAATGATTTATTATAACTATAATAATAATATAGTTTATAAATTATGACATAAAAAATTTAGAAAAATATTATTAATTATGATTTATTATTATAAACTATTATATAATTTATTTTATGAATTATTATATTTCTATAGGATATTGGATATCGTATGTAATTGTAATTTTGTAATAAAATCTTATTTAACGCAAATTATGTTTAAAACATATATTGAATGTATTCTTTTTTTTTTTTGTACTTACTTCGTTAATAAAATTTATTTTATTGTTATTATTTCGCTCTTATTACCATTTGATTATATAATAATAAATATATATATTTTTTTTTTTTTGAAAATACGTTTTTGTCATTTTTATACATTATATACAATTTTAATTTTACAATGTACAGCACATATCTGTTTTTTATATAGCAGTCACACTTTTATTTTTTTGGAAGAGTTTAAAAAAATAGAAGCAATTGTTGGGCAATTTGCATCGTCAAGGAAGCAATACAGATATGTTTAAAAGTAAAAATTCAACGTTATTTTACATTATAAGAATCCTATCGCTGAATATGTATATGATTTTATATTATATTCGGTCCCCCACCTGGCATTTAAGCAATGATCGATGCTGTGTCGGCTCATCGTCACCGGTCAATTATATTTGTACAGTTGATATTTTATCAAACATTCAATAACTATCGATTCGATACATTTCGGGATGTTGTCTAAATATATGAGTTTTATTTGAATTTCTATCAAAACCCTTAATTATTATACTATGTATGATTATTTCATAAACAAGTAACTACGTACAGATAAAGTAATTATAAAACTCCAGGCTACCTACATTTAAATGGTAATTTATGTGATCGCTGGCCTGTAAAAGTCGCATCCAGGTCAGATATCATACCATAATTACTTTATAATAGTACAAGTGATGGCGGAAAAAGAAAATAATAGAGACAAAAATGCAGTGTTTACGATGCATACCGAAAAGTTTACAAAAATGAAATATAATTATGCGTACAGTGAGCGATTATGACGTTTCGACCTATAAGACTTTTACAGACCACATTTCAACTAACTCAAAACTCTTCTTTGACCTTACACCACCAACCTATGATGGTATAGATTCGTATATAACTTTAAAAAATGTGCAGCTGTGGCACGTTTATTATGCTCAAATCTGGGTAGAATATGGGGATTTAAGTATATTTTAAATATATTGGTATATTTTAAAACGTAATATTATTATCCATTGAGAATACTTGGCAGTTTATTAATTTTTATTATATACGATAGGTTTCACTATAGCCACCAAAATTAAAAATTAAATTATATATCAATCGTATCGATATATATTTTTACATTGAAATGTTATGATAGTTATAAGGTAATTAGTTAACATATTATTTTGAAAAATCACATTGCGTTTCATATTGTATTACCAACATAAGATATACATATATATTATACATATTATAGAAAACAGTAATATTGCCGTTTATTGTACTATTTGTTTTATGTATCGCTTGTTGTGATATAATGAAAACGATAAATTACTCAAAGTAAGTATTTTACTAAAAACTATCGAATCACCTCAAAGAGTCTTACTAAACTCTGCAACCAGTCTATAGATTTGTTTTATCACGGTGTGATTAATATACTTAAAAACTTGTGACAGGACATTAAATCTATTGAAAAAATCTATGTCTATAAGTTACCTTCTCCTATGGCCCGAGATAAGTTAATATCCAACGTATTGCCGGTCATGGAACGTGCGTTTCCTTTGAGTGCGGCCGTAATTCCGGATGGCAGTGTAATCCTTAGTACGTGCGAGCTGATAAACCGGTCCAGTGTATGTACCATGAGTGCGGAAAGAGCACTCTGTTCATCTACGGTGTTGAGTCTGGCCATCAGGTCAGTTTCATTCAGTGGTGGTCTCATATCCCTCTTTATACGGACCACCGACAATAGATCACCCAAAACGCTAAAACCTGCAACGATACGAAAACAATAATTAATATTAAACAAGTAATCACAGTAGATTAATATATAATTATAAATAGATAAAATATTATTACGTTCTAGGATACCTAGTAGTTTTATTTTTTCATTTGTCTTTTCACTATGAAAATGTTGTCTTTTAGACGTTTCTGTTTGACTCGTTGCGAGATATTATAGTAATAATAGAAGATAATATGCCATCGTTATGCCAGCGTGTGGTCGATTGAATACATAACATTAGAAAGATTCAACAATATAACATTGAAAATCAGTACTAATCCGAAAACGACACCAATAACTTATAGTTGCCATAATTTAAAAGAAATTATCGATCTAGATTTAGAACGTCAAAGCAACCCAAGTAGTAATATTATTTTTGATGTTCGTCATAGCGGTTGATATCATCTATATTCCAGTCTTTTGGTATTATAGAGATCTATACAATTGGCTTGGAGGGTGGCAGTAATGGTGTTATTAGAAGAAAAAAATATACGACGTTTACCTTGCCCTAGACAAAATATTTATCACAACCATTTAATTCAGTCACTTTAATTGAAAATAAATTATTGTTTTCGTGATTTTTATTTTTTTTTATATTTTATCAATTTTAATAAGAAAAAATAACTTACTCCTTAATTTGAATGAAAACAAACAGACAATTGCTGAGCAATTAGATAGAAATTTAAAGGAAAAACTGTAGTGCACCGATAGAGTTCCCACATGAAAAAAAGAAAGTAAAACCGTGCTATACATTTAAATTTGACGAAACAGACATCTAACTCAGAGCAGTGTCAGCGTGACTGGTCAAAGATCGAACTTGTAGCGATACAAAAAGATTTGAAAAAAAAATAAATAAAAAACTCTTTGAAGAATAAAAATATCATTACAAAAGGTTTTGTCCATTTATACGTACAAACATTCACATTAGTACGATTTAGTGAATAGGTCGAAGAACACAATAGTGTCTTCCATTGTGTGACCCATTAATGGTACTTATATAAATATGGCATAAATCGGAGGGGACGAATAGTTTAATGCTGTTGATGATGATAATAAATAAATAATAATAGATAAATACACTCGTTCGTCGTATAGGTGCGTGGCCGAAATAAATATGAAAACATAACAATAGTAATAATAATAACAATATCATCTGCATAGGACCTGTGTTGGACCGATGTGGGTTACCGAGTTTTTCTATAGTGCACCAAAATAAATCATAATCGACCTACAGAAAAAACCGTCGCGAATGAAATCGGACGGCCGCCTTTACGGCTCGGCCCGGTAAATTGACAAAAAATATATTATAACAATAATAGTACCAGGTGCGAAAACAAAAGTAAATAACACGATTGCAAACAACGGATATTCTACTATACAAATATTTATATATATATTTATAAATATAAAAGTATGGGTATAATTTATGTATATATATATACACTCACACGCACGCAAACGAGCCTACTGTTTGCGAGTGTTTCTAATTAACCAGGAGCAGAACACTGTCAGATATCTTACGCTGATTTTTAGAGGAGAAAACGACGACAATCAAATAAAATATATAATATATGTATAAACAAAATACTACTATTCTCGTTAATTGCATTTCCTGCATAGGTCCGCGAAACGACTGATCAATTAACAATGCGTCGTGGACAATTATTATTATGTACACGTCACACAATTCGTCATCTTTTTATGATGATTATATTATTTTACTCAAAATAATTTAAGTCGTGTGCATTTCTGTGGAAATCGTCATGCAATAGTAATACGAGAAACCGAAGAATTTTTCCGTTTCCGATAAATATGATCCATAAGCAAAAAACAGTATTGGACCATGCCAAGACAGAATCGCTCAGGACCAAGAAAATATTCCGTTTCCACCAAAGTTTTCGGTTTGTTTTGTATCAATTTCCGTTTAAAACACGTCTTTGTATTATATTTAACCTATCTTAAGAAGATATTAATTGTATCTTTTTAAGTAACGCAAATTGTTTAAACGTCAATTAAATTCGATAAATGCTCTATTTTCTTTATCAGATTTTCGAAATTTTACGTGAAAACATGAACGCATCAATGTCAACGCTTTTTCTCTGAACCATAGTCGTTTTTATTTCCCGGTAATTTTCTTTCACGTTTATAACGTGTCGTGAAAAACCCGCCGGTAGCCTACCTATTTAATCGCTTGGAATTATTAACGCCGCCGGGCTATTGCTGATATTGTGTCAAGTCGTTTAATACAGGGAAACCATTTCAATTTCTTTTAGTTTCCTCACTCTTGCTCTCTAAATGCATTTCGATAATTTGTTCTGAAAATAATCTTACGAAAAATTCACCGTGATTTAAATTATATATCACCAATAAAACATTGCTACAACATAAAAAAATAATAATAAAAAATTAAAAATAAAAAAATACCGCGTTTTAAAATCCTCAATTTCGTTATAATCATGAATTATAAATTGTTTGCGGACCGACTGTCGGATATAATTAAATTGTTAACTGTTACTATCTAAATTGTCTCGAAACCTTTCAGGGATGGAATTGAACAAACGTTTCCGTATAATACTTTACATGTCAGAGTACGCAACGTTCAAGGGTACGCACAGTCTACTTTTTACAAGTTCCATACGTTTTTCCCTGTTTGTCTTACTGCCACACGATGATTTTTCAATTTGTTTTTTTTTTATTTCGGAGGTGAGAACGATACAGAAATTCCATTATCCCACATAGCTTGGAAAATATGGCGGGCAATAATACAATAGAACAATCTGCGCGTTATAATATTACTACATATATATATCGTTGTGCTTATTTTATCGATTGTAAATACAAAATATTATTTTTATAATATATATGAAATGAGAACAAAGTATATTGTAATATAGTAAAATATTATTTGAAAGAAAACCGAAAACATATAAGGATTAAAAAATACGTATGTACTCACACATACACACACACACACACACACACACACACACACACACACACACACACACTCATACACACACCAAACACAGTGTGTCTGATTGAAAACACGTTAAATATTTTCTCAAACACAATCTCATTGTTGGTAAACATGTGTTTATTATTATTTCTCATTTTTTTTTCGAATTATCCACAATTAATAGTTGACGGCCTATCAATACAAATCCGGTGCATCACGTACAAACGCGGGAATCAAACGTTGCATCGTACTATTTTAACGCGCTATTACATATTACACGTAAAATGTATCCATAAAATGTAATAAGTCGCTAACTATTATAACAAATAAAAAAAAAATACTATTATTATATTAGGTATTGGTGTACGGTATAATGATAGTATAATGCGAGTATTATAACTTTAAACTCATCCATCATGTCCATTGTTCTTCTTTAGTCGCAAGAGGATAAAATTACGTTTAATAAAGATCGAACGCATAGTTCTTATGCACAGATGACGAATTATGGCAAGCTTGGGGAACCGTGACGTCTTTTAGTATTTAAAATTAAATTAAACCGAAACATAAGAATAATAATAATCGTGATTGATGGATCGAAGTATATTTTTTTTGGTTCAACGTAAAAAGTTAAATATTGTAAATTTAGTTCAATCGAAAATGAAAACCAAGGTCGATTTCTCCATACTTTCAACTTAATTCTAATATTTACCATGGGAACCCGTCCGTCATCAGTGGACAATTATTTAATGATAGTGAATTGATCATTGTGTTCTTACTATTAAAAATAATGGATTTATCTGAAAACAGTGTCAATTTTTTAAAATAATTATTTGTTTATACCACAATATTTGTATAATTTTTTATTTCTATAAAAACGTTTATTATCGGCTTAAGAACATCGTTTGATTTTTCAACAACGTAAATGTATTTTTATTTTCATTTCATTGGTGAAAAATAATTATACATTATCACTGTACCCCATAGCTTTCTAAAACTTAAAATAAAATAAATATAATTCAAACGTTGATTGGTGTCGGAAATAGATTTTCTGATCCGTCAAAAAGAAGATAATGTTGAATTCTACGTATATTTTGGCAACCGATGTTTAACGTTTCACTTCAGTAAGATCTATTGTCAAAACCATGAATAGCATGCGATGCTGGTTTAACTATACATGCTGTTTGAAATGATTTTCCTGTTTTTTCTATTATTCCGCACGAAAACAAATTGAAATAGATAATATTATGACTATAGAAATCGGTTAGGGTGACAAAAGCACGTAGACGGTCTGACGTGACGATTCAAAATATTTGCAAAACTTCTAACATTGGTGACATTATTTATTAGTATATGTGGAAAATAATACAACGAAAAATTCATACCAATCATTCCTAATAAATAAATTAAATTATAATAATTTTTAATTAACTGACAGTAGATTACACTATAAAATATACGTATTTTTAAGATAGAACATAAATTAATGACTTACTCAAGGAATATGTTTCTTAGTTTAAGTTAATGAAATACGTATATTTTTAGTTCTACTATGTACAATTGTAGATTAATTGTAATATTACTAACAAAAGTTTAAATATGTATTTATAAACAGTGATGATATACTTAAGAATAAACCAATAAATACAAGTAGGTCTAGTGGTACCGTAATGTAGTTAAATACATTTCAAATTCAATAATAAATAAAAAAAAATCAAATTGATTACTCACCTTTTCGTTGAATTCGTTAGAGGTCATTTTTTATGATATATAAATTCAATATAATAGAGTACAATTTCGATATCATAATGTGCATGCAGTTATATAGAAAATAACACGATCGTGTAGGTTCAAATGTAAATTATGTTCATTATATATGGTTTATAAAAAACAGTATTTTCATTTTCAATTTTTTTTTTGTTTTTTATTTATATGTTTTATATATATTTCTTAATTTTCGAATTATTTTCATAAATCATAAAACGTAAAGTTGCGTATCAAATTCCCAACGGCATTATAATATCTAATACAAATGGGTAATGCAAATCGTATATATAACAGTCGTTTATCGTCTAGTTACAAACGACATTACGAAGCTGTAAGAAATGCATCTGCGCAAAAATATTATTTTTTCATCAAAACTAAAATTACCGTCATGGCTAGATATTATATATATTATAATATACCTAGTTGTTTTTTTTCCCGAACCTCGTTATAAATTTTTAATTTGCAATTTCCCAACTATAACAAAATGTTATGATGCAGTATTGCGTGTAAAATTTCCATCAGTTAATCTAATAAAAATCAGTATTACAAAATCTCAGGCGGTTTGTAGTTTTTCGTCGATTTTTATGTGACATTATACGCTATATACTATTGGTAATATTAGAAAATATACTAAAAGAATTACTAGAAGAAAGACAGTGACATCAGTGGTATAATAACTGTTGCTGTTGTGGCAAAAAAAAAACCATGCAAACAGATTTCACGGGTGGAATACACGGACCGATAATTTGTGATTCGAACGAATAAAACGCATTACACGCCAAGAAACTGATTTCGTACAAATTCGTTTTCACGGCATAACACAAATATATACAACTACTATAAGCAATATAATATTATATTATATTCGCATGATCATCTGACGACGGAAACGGCAGAATTGGTACCACCGCTCCGTCGTGACGAGGTGTTTCGACTAGGGTGACACCGATTTCGTGAGATAGTCGACGAAATATTACATTAATAGTGTAGCAAACCATCCGATAATATCAAAAAACCATCCATAGTGAAAATCGAACGGACAGACTAGAATCAACTGTTCGAAGACGAAACGTTTTTGGGTTCTGCGATCCCGTCCTACCTAACTATGTTCTAACTATTTTCCGTTCTTATCACATTTTCATGGACGTATAAAATAAAAAATATAAAGATGTCTTATTGCTCTTTCCATATCAAAAATGCATATACGTCCATTTGTTACTTCAACAATGTATATAAATTGTTATCAAATATTTCACCGTGTGTACCAAAGAAGTACAGTTAGAGATTGGATTCATTATTGTCAATAGCTCTTTTATATCTTGACGTGCTGATACATATCATTCATCAAAAACCAGTAATCTAGTATTTATACAATGCGACCGGGTGTTATCCTGGTATGTCTATTTAGATCGCCCGGAACTCACCTTTCATTCTGCCGAGTTTGTCAAGGAATAGCAGAAACTTGCGCTGCACACACGGGAACGACAGCTGCATTAGACAGTCAGTGTAAATGTCGACCAGATGCGCACTCGGATCGGTGGTCGATTCGTCCTGTTTCTCCTGCAGCGCGTTGGTGCTGGACGCGGACGTCGCGGCCGCCTGGTCGGAACCCATCGAAAAGCTGAGGAACCTGGAATCACGATTCTCCTCAACCGCAGTACTGTTGTACACCACTATGGTCGGCGGTTCCGCGACCGCGCCGGGTTCATCAGCGGCGACTGCTGTGGCTGCGGCAACGATGGGCTGCGTGTCCGCGGTCGCAGTATCCGTCGCGTTCGGCACGACCACGTTCGCGGACGCGCACCACGCGGCCAACATCACGATCGACACGGCGGACAACACCATATTGTGTTGTTGACGGTGCAGCGCACGACGTGACGAGTACGGTAATATGTACGACGGTGCGCGAACGATTGGAAACCACGAGAGAAACGGAAAGAAAACGTAAATGCTGACAGACGATATGTATGTATGTTTGACAGATCGATTGGGTAACGAACGCGAACGTTACCGGAGCATAAGAACCACGATGGACACGAGGCCAAGACGTTTTATACGACCGCCGTCGCGCACCTTCCAGGTATGGGTTGCGGACAAACCGACTCTATCCCCTCTATAGTCCTCGAGCATCACCCGAAGCGTTCGCGCGCCTTCACCGCCACCACCGACGCTACCCCACCCGCGGTACAACAGATTTTCCGTTGAACCCGACCTGACCACGACGTGTGTGCTGCGGCGCTTAATGTGGTAAACTCAAAGAACGGTCATGTCTGTTGGTTTTTTTTTTTTATAATTCCGCTTGCCTCGGTAAATATATTCGTAAATTACCGTACAATTTTTTACGCAAGATGTTTTCAATAAAATTATAGTATAAAATGTATATCATTACGATACGGCTTACCGATGCATCCCGTAATATTATCATCGATGTGACCATGATAATTATTAAAAATGGATAGTTGGCATTCAAGGGCCTGTTATAGAAATTTTTTTCCGGGGGGTTCAATATTACGAATGTAAATATTTCACAATACAATAGTTTTTGGTAATAACTAATTTTTTAGTACTAAGTAAATCGACAATGGGTTAAAAAAATAACCCTGGAAAATGTTTATGATATTTAACTTAAATTGTATTAAGCAATACTTTTTTTCTAAATTCGTTAGAACTTAGACGGCTTAAATATCTGATACCCTCCTTTAAACACGCTCTTTTAAAATTGATTATCAAACAAATATATAATTTTATACAATGTTAATAGTTAAACAGAGCTCAACTTAGGAATTTTGAGGCCGGGTCTAATTTTTTGATGGGACCTTAAAATTAATTATTACCTAGATTATTAATTTAAAATATAAATTTTATCTTTTTGCTATACTTATTTTTTTATATTAAATTTATCTTATAAGATTATAAATAAATTATACAATAAGTCTACAAGTAATTATTTAATGTTGATTAATATAAATAAATTAAAACTAAAAAAACTAAAAAGTTAAAACTAAAAATATAAATATAAGTAAAGTTGTGTAGATATAGTTTTTAATTTATTTTAACGGGCGGTTGTCGTTTGGGCGAAGGTAATAATTTTGACCAAAAAAATAATAGTCTGTTTGGGCGAGTGAAATTATTTTTACCTGTGAGAGGTAAAAACCTGATGACAGATAATGATGATATTATTGCTAATCATTATTAATCTTAAATTAATTAATTAGAATACATAAAATGTCTAGGTTTAATATATTAGGCCAATAGATTGCTTTAAAAACTACTAATAATTATATTATCTGTAATTGTATTTTATTATTTTAATTTTTTGACTGCAGATTATTTCCTACTTATAAATAATAATATTATTAATATCCATATCAATATTTTTTTTAAACAGAACTTATTATTAATTATTTATATTTTATATGATTTTGTTCAATTAATTGTTGAATGTATATTATGAGCATTTTCATACAAAGCCAATAGATTGTTTTAAATATACTAGGTAATTATATTATATGTAATTGTATTTATAATTTTTTGACTATAGATTACTAACTACTTATATAGTTTTATAATGTATATAATAATATTATCAATATTCATATCAATATATTTTTTAAATATAACTTATTAATAATTATTTATATTTTATACAATTTTGTTTAATTAATTGTTGAATGTAAATTATAAGCATTTTTATACCACCCAAACGGTATTTTTAGTTAAATAATCCTTGCCCAAATGGTAGTATTAGTTGAATAAACCCTCGCCCAAACGGTATATATTTATTCGCCCAAACAGACTATATTTTGGGTCGATTCGCCCAAACGGTGTACGCCCATTTTAACAAATGTTTATTGATATACATCATGTGTATTGTACACAAAATCAAAATAGTAATGCATTTTTTAACATTGTCAATATAAATAAAATATAAAATAAAAAAATTAAAATGATTTTGAATTTAAGAGAATGGCTTTTTTTTTTGCATTTTAGTTCACTAAACTTCTGAATTAGATTTGAAAAATCAAGTGTGTAAGTCATTTATTTTTCAGCAGATAAATGAACGAGTAAGTTTAATTTTTTTTGGTTAAGGGACATTCTTCTGGCGGTTTCAATTAGTTCTAATTTTTAATTTGTTCTTTCATCTTCACAATTCGAAACTGGCAAGTCGTACGGAAATAATTTAAGATAATAGTTTTACAGAACGCCGCGTGACATTCCTACCTATTACATAAAGTTTTCCAAACAATTATATTGTTTTTTCTTCCGATTGTAAACCAGTCAAAATCAAATTCCATCTATGTGTCAAGACCACAAAAAATGCATACAATTATCATCAAGGGCCCGGAGCTGCTACCCCCTAGCCCCCCCTTCTCTAAGTTGAGTCCTATAGTTAAATGAACGTTATTAATGCGAATTTTCACGATCGTCCAAAATGTATCGGTATTTTTACTAAAAATACGAAAATATTAAAATCCAATATATACAGACAAAATCGCATAGTATATTCAACGCACGAGTAAGTATCAATTTTATCTGTTATTTTAATCAATTATACTCTCTAAATTATTAATATTATTATTATTATTATTATTATTTTTTTTTTTTATCTTATTTTTGTCGCAAAATATTTTAGGAATTTAATTACAAATACATAATGGTCACATCCCATTTATTCTTATTAATATATTTTCTTTTCTTATTAATAATATTATATAATATAAAATATTATTAAAATAAAACGTAATATTTTATACATGACATAAATTCGATCTTAATGAAAACATATTTTATATTTTTTGAGCTTTATTTAATAATTATATAATATTGAGTCCCTATAATCTTCTTTAAATTCAATATGACAAAACCAATCAAAATTAAATCTAAGATTTATTTTTGTCTTCTCAGTATTATCACAAATTAATATTGTTATTAATACTGCATGAGACGAAAATTTTTTTGGAATATTTATTGGGTCCTTTGTACTTTTTCACTTAATAGTTTTCACTGTACATGACATTTAAAAACTGTATTGATAGTTTCCAATAGAACTCTCGAATAAAAAACTATTTTATATAAATTTACAAGTAAGTACTCGGTGTAAAATATGACTTTCTCGAGAAGCAATAAACAGTTGAGTCTTATGACGTGAATATGTTTGAAACGAACGAAAATTCCACACATATAGTACTTATGATGATAAATTTAAAAAAATTCATTTATAAACTTTTTATTTCTTTCGGTTTTTAATCATTTGTATGTTATTACCTGAGTAACTATTAAAGTGTATACATATAAATGAAAAATAACACTAATGAAATCCTGTAACAAACTAAACATTATATTGGTAAAATTGACCAATGTATAATGTGAAAGTCTGGAAAAAACTAAATTTTTACGTGATACATGATTATCTGTGGGGATTTTTTCCCCGCAAATGTGTTCAATGTTTATTTCAATATAAATTTAAAAGCTCATAACATTATATGGAATAATTTAATGTTCAGCGCTATTTAATCGATACTCCTTTATCCATACATGTATTTATACGAAAATATTATTGTATATATTATATTATATAGATATTATTTTAAATATAGACACATTGCTGATGGACGTCATTGTATATATGAATAATGAACCAAAGAAAGGTACTGGATATAATGCACTTCGTTAACTAACATTATAAGCTTTTGGTTTTCATACTCACAAATAGAAAATAAAGAATTATATTATAAAAATAATATCAATTTCAAATTAATTACAAAAAAAATCAACAAATAAAAGTTTACTTTTGTTTCTTCGAATAAATCAAATAACTGGCCTCTGCGAGTACTACATAGTTGTTCGTTAGCAATACATTTAGTAATAATGATAATCTAATAAAAATATTTATTTTTATTTTTGTATAAAAATTCTAAGTATCACCGTTAATTTCACCACCGTAATTGTTCCCAACCAGGCTATTTGTGGTTTTCCGGACGTCTTCGGAGTGACTTTTTTTTTTATAAATACACCCCATTACAATGAACCAGATATACTCGTATTCCTAAGACTGATACCATTAATTGTAATCGTTGTACATGATTCCTGCCAGCGGACGAGCAATAACCCTAAGGATATTAATTTAGTTTACACTTGTAAATAAAATATGGATCTAATTTCCGTAAAATAACACAATGACGTATTTGTAATGCCACAGACCGGACTCTACGGAAATATAATAGTCTTCCCACAGTAGTTTTAAATGTTCTTGCTACATTGTATACGTACATACAATATTTACACAAGCATTGACTATGAATTATTACTTTTGAGATGAACCAAATGACGGCCCATGTGAAAGTAGGCTATATACGCGTCTGAAAAGAATACGCCGAGTATTTACACAAAGAGCTCAGCGATCCATGGTCTTCCAGCACCACGCGATCGATTTATTATTGCAATTGGCTACCCACCGTCAACAGCCACGCATTATGCTCGAGTGGCGAGCAGGTATATCTTATTAAGTGGACATTCTCTGTAGACATTGATAGGTCATCGAAGACATTACCGATTTATATTTTTACAGAATTAGTCGGTAATAACAGAAATGCATATTTACAGCTTGCAGTACTCAGCCGACCGTGGAAATTATAAAAAAAAATCTTGGTATTTTAAAGCAAAATTATTAGAGGTGAACAGAAAAATAAATTGTATTTACAAAAGGAAAAAAAAAGTTGTTTGAACTTTTTGATGATAAAAAAAAAAATAAAAATAAATATATAATATTGGCTATACTACGAAGTATATAGTATAAATAATAGAATATCATAATATGATGATTCGATTAAATTATTATGCTTATTAAGACTAGGGCTATTTACTTACCAAAAAAATTATATTTTACAGACAAATACATTTGATAGGTCGGTTATATATCACGAACGTACTAACTCATTAATTAAGTCTTCATGTCTTTTATCATATGCATTACGATTGAAACTTGAGTATCTGTAACACACTTGTACTGATAAATTATATTACGATATTTTTAATAAAAAAAAAATCTATTTTGCATTATGTTTTATATAATATATTTGTTCGTCATATCTCAAAGACTAATTATTATAACTATTTTCTCTCGAGCCATTTTCTAGGTTCAGGGCCATCCTGATGATTTGCGAGGCCTTAAATATCGAAAATGTCATTACCACGCATCAGTTGCATTTTGAAACTCAAATGTGCGCAAATAGACTTCACAAATTTAGTACCCTGCACTTACAACAATATGAATTAGTAAATAAATTCATAACGCAACATGTCATATAATTAAAGTTGATATAATAAATCCTGTCCAACTGTGGTGAGAGCGCGGGGCCCGGGGCGAGGGCCCCGCTCGCCCTGCCCTAGGGACGGCCCTGGCTAGGTTCATACATCCATCATAAACCGTAACTACTACAGTAACTTACTACAGTTACTACTACACAATACTTTATATTTTGTTAAATGAAATGGTAATACAGACTAAAAAAATATTGACATTATATATTAATATCTATAAATATGGATGTCATATCCAATTAAAAATTTACTGAGCTTGTGGTTGTTCAAGCACTTTATAAGGTAAATTACACTTTGAAATTAGTATACTTAAATGTATATCTTTAAATCAGATATTACCAAATTATTTTTGAGCTTACTTAAATTGAAATTTTCTATAAATATTGATAAAACATAATTTGCTTCTTTAGATAAATTATTAAATTTTAACCATTTGTGTACATAATATTCACAAAGACGAAGCATAACAGAAGCTTTTTATTTATTTATTTATTTATTTATTCCTGCATTTTAAATAAACGACAATGTCAAGCGTATGAATATAATAAATAATAAAAATTATTACTAAAAATATATAGTTAAAATAATAATAATTAAGTTAATAAATGTATTTAAATTAATCTATAGTTTAACATTGTCTAAGTATTACAGTAGGTAGCAGGTATAGAAATATATTAGTATAAGCTATCATATTTAATAAAATATGAAATTCTTATTTTAATGTTATATATATATATATTTATTTATATTTATATGTACCTATTTTAAATCATTTATAATATTTCATTTATTTTTCGAAATATAGATTATATGATAGTGAAATCGTATGAAATATGAATATAATTAGTTCTGCTTAAATAAAAGAACATTTTTGCTAGTTAATTAATTACTATAATTATTGAAATCAAAGTTAAAAGCTATTATCTAAAAATATACAATTTCATAACAATTTGTGCTTAATTGAGGAATGCAATAATAATAATATACTAATATATACTTTTACCATACTAAATAACTGTATTAATATATAATTATATCAGTTACAGATAAATAAACAAATTATAGTCAGGACGATTTCCATTTTTTTTTTTTTTTTTTTATACTCTTTAGTTTGAGCGTGGTATGGAATAATATGAGTAGGAATTTAAATATTTAATTATTTAGCTGTATAATAATGTTCTTATAATTAATATTATAGTTTCATCTAAAAATATATCTTGAATAAATAAATAGAAGTTATTAATTTAATTTATAATACAAAAATCATTATTGAGTTTTTTTCTACTATTATTATATTATGTATGAACAATAAAACCATATTATATAAAAAAGTGATTCAATATATATATATATATATATATATATATATATATATACATATATAGTTGATATAAAATAACAAAATAATTTATATTTTTGATGTTATATGTTCGTAATTATATAATCTACTGAGGTAATATGAATTAAAATTTAAATCAAAGATTTAAGTTTTATATACTTTAGACACATTTAGACACTTTAAAATGTAAACAAATTATTTCCAAAAATGCAAAACAAATAAATAAAATAATATTTCTAAGCTTAATAATTTAATTTAATATTCTTGGGTATTGGTTTCTAGTGATAAGCACTCATTACATTGCATACTTTATTCATTTTCACTCTCTAGGAATAATCATTGTTTTGCTATAATTAAATAAAACATTTAAATTTATATGAATAAATATGAATTTTCATTTTGAGGTCTTAAATTACATTATTCGTTACATTTTGGTTAATATTTTCTATCGACCAAAAATAGTTATTTGAAAGAAGAAAAAAAAAATTATTTCAATTAACGGAAAAATAAAACAAAAAATGTTTAAATTTGCAAAACTAATATTAATATTGTGTTTTTTATGAAAACTGATATGAACTAAAGAACCATCGGAAATACGTGCATACATTATTCCGTAATACGAGTCGAATGTTAGTCATTAAATCCGCTCAACTTTTATTTTGACTTGATTTGATTGCAATTTTTTCCTTGATGCATACTTGGTGCAATAAGTGTAATGAATTGAAAACGCTACCACCTATTGTATATTTGTATACGTAATTGTTATTCTCAAATCTGTCATCTATGTGACAAATAGTTATAAGTGGTAACCTAAATTTTTCGATAAAAAACAACCAACTGTTATTGTTAAAATTATTTAAATGTATTTTACGCCTTGCGCTGCATCATAAGAGTAAAGTCACATGAGCGGTTTATTAATAGATGTTGAACGAACATTGTTTTTCCAGTTACATACAACTAGGGAACACATCAATTTCTATCAAAATGGATGACAAGATGTTTGCAATTTTCACTTATGCAGTTTTGAAAGTTATTCACAAAAAAAAAAAAAAAAAATAACAAGAGCAAAGAAAATGGTGTACCAGTTATTAATAGTGAACGATTATTGTATGTCAGTATATTCTATAGGTGTTTGCGAGCTAATAGTGTATATTTATTGATTATTTCCATAGGTCTGTAACATCATTTGATGATTTTTTTACCAAAATTAAACATAAAATAATATGCTAATACACGAATATGGGATAACTTTCGGTTTTATGATATTCATAAAATGCATTTGATGACCAAAATACTAATTTGATAATCAATATGTTAACCAAAATACTAGTTATTTTTCAACTTCAGTTATTAATTGTCCAGTTTCCATATTTGTATGGAAATTCTTTTAAAAAAAATGTATAGTATTACCTTATAGGAGTAAAAAATATATACTATATGTAGAAATTCGGATATTAAAAAAACTTTTGTCAGTCTTTATCGATAATTAATTTATAATTAATATTAATTTAAAACTCTGATAAGCAAATAACAACGACGTTATAGCATACCTCTCTCGTCCATCGTCAACGTTTAACGGACATTAACACCAACGGATGTCGTATGTGTGTCTGTAAGCTATAATTATAATGAATTTCAATAACGGACGTTATGACGGATGTTATAACGTCCGTCAATAAAACTTCCGTACGACCTTACTCTAAATCAAACGCATTCGTTCCCACGAAGGGAGTACAGTATAAATCTATTTATATATGCCACTAAATCTTTCTCAATGTTCCAGCCTTTAAAATTTAATCTGGACACGTCTTATCCTTATACTCCATGTATTTCAAGATTAAAATTCAGTTCAAAAATATAAAATATATAACACTATGCATTTTAGATAGTTTTAATTACCTGTTTATATTTAGGAAACTAATACATGAATGTAATAATAAATGTATTATTTTCCGAATAAATGCGTTATACTAAAACAATGCGTTACAAATCAACACAAAAATGCAAATATCGATTCAAATCTACCGAACCCAGCGTTTCTTTTTTTTCACACATGTACACACAAAACATAAACTATTATAGTATATGATTATTACAAATTCGATATTGTTTTGATGACATAATTATTTAGAACACTTTATTTACTTTTCGAAAAAAAAAATTAAAATAGTGAAACCGTACAGAAAATTAATACTATTAGTTCTGCTTCACTAAAGGACAATTTCACTGCATAATTAATTAGCACAGTATAAATCAAAGTTAAACATTTTTTTACTAAAAATATAGAAACCACATTAAAATATTTTATATTTAATTTATAAATAAATACCATTAAATGGATTATTTTAATTTTTTCAATTATTCGAATGTTCTGAAGCAATATTTAAAATTAAATACAAATGACGTTGAGTATTTCTTTGGAATGCGGTAAATACAAGAGAATATATAAATTTGACTCAATCGTATGAATTTTTATAAAATTATACTAAGGTATTATATGTGACGACTTTTTTTATTTCTAATAATAATAATAATAATAATAATATTTATGATGATTATCGTTAGAATAATGTAAATAAAAAGTTTTTTAATAAATACTCCATCAGTAAACAATTACCAGTCACCCGTGTCAAAGTATGCCAAAACTTCACTAAGGACTATTTTAAGTCTAGTATATTAATTGGTTTTATAAAAATTATTAAAATGTTAATATCTTATATAAATTAATCACATATTATTTCAACAATGTGAATCTATTGTTTAATAAATAAATTCGATTAAACTTATGGTTAGTATTTGATATTTTTATGCACACTACTTTTAAAAGTTTATTGTCTCATGAACCTTGCTGAAATAGTAGTTATAGCTATGATATTTAACTTAAATTAAATGAAGTAATTTGTGATGTTATTTATTTTTTAGCATAAATCGTAAAAAAAGTCACTATACTTATAATATCTTAGTACTTAAGAGTAATTCGAAAGTATAAATTATAAATTATTTTAAATTTAATAACTTATATTTTTATATCCATATCCTATACTTCTCTGATTTATGATTCTTAAAGTATTTAATTTAATTATTATTTATTTATTATTTAATTTATTAATTCAATTATTTAATTAATTAAACTATATTTTGAAATCTGATCCAAACAATATTGTTAATTTAAAAATTATAAATTATGATAATTG
The DNA here is from genome assembly GCA_034509805.1 of Sipha maydis. Lineage (NCBI taxonomy): Eukaryota > Metazoa > Arthropoda > Insecta > Hemiptera > Aphididae > Sipha > Sipha maydis. The sequence continues at coordinate 227,797 of JASXSY010001421.1, forward strand.
ATATGTTGTGAATTTAATTTCCTTTAAAATAAATTATTTAATATATGAATTTGCTATTTTACAATATCCATATAAAATATAAATAATGATAAAACGCAGAGAAATATTTGAGAATTTTTTTTCTCTCTAAGCTTACTCATGATCTAATATTTTCAAGTATAAAAAAAATCTTATCCGTCTAACAAACATTATTTTTCTAAAAAAAAACTGTACATAATTTTTCTGTCCTTAAGGCACTTAAAGTGCCAATATATTTTTTTTATATATTTTGAACGAAACATGTCTCAATTATTTGATTCAACAATGCGATAAATCTTCACCAAATGCCATATAATCAATACAACTTTCTCCATAACTATGACCATTTCTACGTTCTATTGTTTGTTCTTATATGTTTGCAGATTAATAGGAATAATACTGGTGAACTAAGTATTAAGTAGACTCTCGAGAATTTAAAGAACTTTAAGTTATTGAATAAATAATTTATAGTGGCATCTGTATCTCATATAAATTATGTTTTTAATATTTTCTTAATGTTGTAACTATTATTTAAAAAAAAATGTCTACGTAACGTTAATTTTTTAGTCAAGATTAGTGCTTTAAAATGCACACTAATTCTACTATATATATATATAAACAATTTTCTGTCTACCAAAAACTAAATTACAGAGAAAACCTTCTGTAAAGTTCTAGACATATTTTAATATCATGTAACTCATTTTACTTAAATATTGCTATTATTTTTCAAATTCCGAGGCTATGATTTTCAAAAGCGTTGCGTCTTTATCTATCAAATCTATATGGTAATTTGATTTTCACATTAATACTATGGTACCGATTCGAAGTGTCTATCGAATTTAATAAATTCACTGATCGTTATAAACATAATTTAATATATAATGAGACATCGTGTATTATCCGTTATATAGCGAACTAAGAAAAAAACAACGCTTTGTTACGGAATCGCAATGTATTTTCGAAAGTAATCATTGAATAGTTTTCCATTTGTTCTACCGATTTTTCTATTTTTTTTTTACCAATAGTACTGTATAACTTTATGTATTATTATATTACATATATTACATATATTTATTTATATATGCTAAAACCCGGACAACCACGGAAAAATCATTGCGGACATCGTTGTTATCTGCAGGTGTGATTATTATAATAGGAGCGCATGCAGATCACCGGGGTTGTGATCTACGCATGTGACAGCCATTAACAAGACGTCATCGTAATACACGTAAATGTCATTTTTATTTATTTTTTCTGTAACTATGTCAACTTAAATATATTGTACGGTATTAGTGCGAGCGTGCGTACATAAAAGAATTCAAGTGGTCCGATTTTAGTCCGTCGACTAAACACACTGATATATATTATTATCATATACGTCCTCTCTCTCGTTTTAGAGAGTAATGATAATAATAATAATAATAATAATAATAGACATCAGCAACGTACGCGCATACAGACACACACACACACACACACACACACACACACACACACACTTCGAGCTACGTTGACGCTTGTATTCATCATACATGTGTACAATCGAATGTATACGAACAAATGTGCGTGTGTATTTTGTCGTGACGTATTGTTTTTTGAAAATGTCCGTCTGTCAGCGTTTTATTTATTTATTTTTTTTTCGTCCGGTCAAAAGAAACAAATAAAAAAAACCGACCGAATTTCTTACCGCATTGTCGGGCAGGCAAAAATTACCGAGTCAGTTATTAAATATCGTTTTCTTCGCTGGAAAGATTTCCTTTCATCCGGTCTAATGGGCGGTGTATGGTATTTTCTGCCGATTCGTCTCGAACTGGATGGCTCTGTATAATATAACACACTCACACATCTGAAGCAGCACTACATGGTGTTTATAATACATCTTGAGTGTTATGGGTGCGCGAATACTAGTTCCCATCGCGCCGGGCCGCAGCAGCCAGGACCTCGAACGTATTGTATACGCGCGCAAATAATACAATACGCTGGTTTTGCATTATTTTCACCATCATATCCTGGATATGAAAAGACAACACTCGCAAGGCCGTTATACATGCTTCGGATGTAGGTCAAATACAGACGACGACGACGACGACGTGGATGTTCCAATATGCCGCGGATAACTACTATAAGCCAATTTTTGCTAGTTTATATATCACAAAATAATAGTACTTTTAGTACTTACATACTTGGATGATTGTTCACAACTCCAATAATGCCAACACAATTATCATGATCAATTAATTTTATTTCTCGTCATTCGGAAGTTTAGGGCGTTATATTATTATATATTCTTCTGTGCGAGTTTACATTACTCGGCCCAACAATAATGATGGATTGGTCGATGTAGTAATGCGGCAGTTATCACCGAATCCGGTGTTAACTTTCGATCAGTTTCATATTTTGTGTAAATTAAAATTAAAATTAAATACAAATTAAATTCATACAAATTAAGAATTAATTCTTCACCTACAGTAATTTATATAGAATCGCAATATTTATGTTATATTTTAAATTCATTTCAGCAGGCCTATTTTATTATTTTTATTGGGCCGATTATACTAGTTAGCTGTTGCTAAATTGTACAATTTTTGTCCGCACCTGTCCATTGGTTCAAGTGAAACCATATTGTTATAAGACTGACTGTTGAAAGGATTTATCGATGATATACATCGGAGATCGTTTTGAGAAAACACGGAACCACCACACATAACGTTATGTTCCGCATCACATATATATGTATTATATGTTATATAAATATAATATAGTTCATATTCGTCCGACAATGTAAATAGCGGTCAGAGTTGAACGTAAAATAAATCTAACAATTTGTAACAGTTTACCAAAAACATTAAATGTACAAGCGTTATCGACAACGCACTAGACAGTGCTCATTCACAAGCGCGGTATAACTCCAATTGATCTTCCCGTGTTGCAACGTCGTGTCTTAGTGATCTTGAGCAACTGTTCGTAATGCGGTAAACAATCATCTTCATAATACTTTATCGTTGCTATGTATCATACATACCGCGCGCAATTAGGTGTATAACAACGACGACGACCTATTCCCATAAGTATGGCGACCGCGTACGGCGGCGCTTAATGTTCCGCGATCCTTGTGCATTATTTTAGGTAATAACTGGACGGCTCAAACGGGTACATAGATCCTTTAAACAATACGAATTTGTACGTGGCGATCAACTTCACGATTTATAAAGCCCCACGGCGACAATAAACAGCGGTGGCGACGGCGTTGTCGATGAGTTGCGAGTTCTTTTGTTGAGGGCCGCGGCTGCTATTATATTATTACTATTATTATTATTATTATTGTTATTATCATCATTATTTTTTAATATTTTTTATTATTAATATCGTTTTTTGGGAAATCACACGCGCGCTTATTGTCGACCGCCGCCATTTTCGATGGGATTTAGGTTGAATTTTTGAACGAACACAACGCGTACGCCTCTAGCCACGGCTTTTCCGCCTAGAAAACCAATGCACCGCTATTATTATTATTATGTGCGAACATTATTATAGTGCGTGAAAAAAAACAAAACGGTAACTGTGGACGAGTCGCGCATTAGCTGCAAAATAAATATCTACAAAATATCTACGGACAGATTATCACTACTGTACCTACGCTCTATCGGGATTGATGTCAACAATTCTATACGATACCCATTGTCTGTTTGGAGACGTCGACACGTAGCAATATCAATAAAGATCATGTATGTTATTTTAAAATAATATTATAAATCGTATTCGATTAGCATATTTACAGTACATTTTCGATAGTTCGAAAACCTTTACAAATCAAACTAAACATTTGCTATCTTGAATAAACCCCGATAATTCGAAAAATACATATGCATTTCGGTTACCTCAAGAAACTGAATATAACAGTATAAAATGGCAGTAAACACTCTACAACAACGATTCTCAACCTGGCGTACGCCCTAAGGGTACGTGACATTACCTCAAGAGGTACACGAAAAGAAAATTGAGTAATGGCAAAAAAATTGAAATTTAATATAAGAGAAATAGTTTGCTATTAATTAAATATTTAATAATTAACCTATCACAAGACATCAAAAAACAAGCTATTCAATATTTGAATGAACTCATAGCAGGTTTTGAAATATATTTTCTTATATATGAAAAATAAAACCACTGGATGGCATTCTCTTACAGTAAAAAATATTTCAAATCTACAGTTTTATCAATACAAGAAAAATAAAAATAAAACTGAAAACGAATTCTTCACTTGAGGCAGCATTTGACAGCATTTGAAATTAAATCTATTATCGCCTTTTGGATTGATGTGAAAGAAGAATACCCTGAGCTATCATGCAAAGCATTCAATGTTCTGCTACCATTCACAAGTACTGTGTAGGTGTATTTTCTAGTAGAAAATTTCTACATACACGTTCATAAAAAATAAGTACTGTAATAAACTAACAGTAAAATCAGACTTACGAGTTTATTTATTATATGTAGAGCCGGATTTCAAAAAATTTAATTCAAGCAAACAAACAAAATTAAATTGTTAAATTGATATTATTATTTACATATATATATATATTGTATGACGAAAGGTAATGCATTCATTAAGATTCAGGTTCAAATCATAACTTGGTTAAGATATGACTTAACTAATCGATTTAGAATTGAGAATTAACTTGATTAATTATCTCATTAATATTAATTAATTCATTAAAGTGAGTCAAACAATTAATGAGAAGGTTGGCACTGTTTAGTTCCAATTAATTGTGACTTAATAATATCGCCATTAAATATAAATAATCAAAAATAATGTTTTCGTTGCTTTTAAAAATGTTCACCCCTTCTCTAAAATGTCTCATTTCTCTAGGAGAACGGGGGCTCCATATTGAAAACCATCGCTGTGAAGTGTAAGTGTTAATTTCTCTGACAAAAAAAGTGATCACGCCAGTTGAAAAATTAAAAAAAAAATGTCTGTGTACCCAGTTTCATTAAATATACGTATAAATAATTAATGAAAACTCTTCTCAATCTAGAGTACTTGCTATAAATAATAAATTAAACAAGAAATGTGTATTACAATAAAAATGTTCAATACTCTTAAATTCTAATTATTTCATTTTCCCGTAGATAACTCGAGCTTTATCTAAATGTCAAATTCTTTAAATTGTACATATTACCTTTAAATTTCAAATTATTCAATATGTACTATATACATATATATATATATATATATATATATATATATATATATATATATATATATATATATATATATATATATATATATATATATATAGATCCGAATAGGAGAGACGCTAGTGAACATAAGTTACGAGAACGATGTTTTCGATGATCTGCATACGTGAGAAATCGCATTGATTTTTTTTCATCTTCTTTTATACAATTGCATCGTTATATGGCAGTATAATTATCCCGTATATGTAAATGACACGGTATGTAACGCGCATTTAATGTTATTAGTAAAAACGCACTTGGTACATATTATAGCAGTGCAGATCGTTGCACGTTTATAAAAACCAACCGCGGAATGGAAAAATGCGAATAGTACATAGTACAGTTTCCAATCATCGAAAAAAAAAAATTAACAACTGAATACAAATACATATATTACGTATGTATTTATAGTGCGCCATCAGGGCGCATCGTCACTGCGTTTTCCTCGCATTACTATATACTTATTATAATGATTATTATTATTATTATTATTATTATTATTATTATTATTATTATTATTATTATTATTATTATTATTATTATTACTATTATTATCATAACTACTCATCATTGGTTTTTTTATTTGTTTTATGGAGGGTGAAAGTCTGATCGATTCGTTTACATCACGATAATAATATACGAGTACACAATTCGCTCACGCTGAAACTGACTCTGTTGGAGAGAACAATACCGCTATATGAAAATTTATCATAAATTGTTTTGTCAAAAAGAATGGTCAAAAATGCTTGTGTAACACGAATTTTTGATGTGTTCAGACTCATCATTTTCGAGTATGTGTTGTCGAACTTACCGTGATTTGACGTGGTTATCCAATTTTTACATTTTCGATTGTACAGTGATTAATCACTATTACAATATAATTCTTAATAACAAAAATACATAAAATAAAAAATAAATAATAACAGTACTGAATTGAGCGGACTGAAACTATAAATATGTCACGTAAAAATTGAGTTTTATTCAATTTTTAAAACGTTTTTAACATACCTTTTGTTGGTAATATTTATGCATATAATATACATTAAACCTATTTCGAGTTTTTATTTTTATGTATCTATTCTTGTCCTGAAGAATTACATTTATATTATTTATTAGATGCATTAAAAATATATTAAGTAGAATCTCACTCGTTATACTAGATTAGTGATTCCCATCGTGAGCGCTACAGCCCCCTTGTGGGCATTTTTTATTTTAAGAGGGCGTTTTTCTAAGGGGGGCGCTCATTCGTCATTTACATTTTTATCATATATAACTGATTACAATGAAATATATAACTGTGTAAAATAAAAACTAATTTAATATATAAGGGGCAGTGTGGTGCAGTGGTCCCACATGTTGGCCGCGACGCGCGCAGTCATCAGTTCGAACTCGGCGCAAAAAAATATTCTGCAGATTTTTCTGCAGTCTCTTTCCCCAGCCGTCGTTCTAGTTGCCTACTCTGCCTCCCACCGGACCCACTCCACTGGGAGTGAAGTCCACACACGTGAAAATTCTCTTCTTTAGAGAAGGGAGTATAAGTGCTACATACTGTGTACGCTACTCCTCCCAAGCGAAAAAGACTCCGATGAAGACCCAGACGATCGTTTCGATAATCAAATTGAAAAAAAAAAAATTTAATATACCAAATATAATATACAGAATTATGTAAGTATAACATTTATAAACATTCAAACAACATCTAAATAATTATCTTATCGAATTATAGATTTATAAATATAATTTCGTTAGCAGGCAACCATCAAGCTCAGGGAAGTCATTAGTCACATAAGTATTTTTTGTGTTATTATTTTATTTTAGCAATTTCGAAATCAAATTATATAGTTCATATTATTAGTAGGTAGGTTTAAGTATAAAATTAATTAAATTATAGCATTAATATGTTAAATTTTATTTTTCTTTAATTAAATAGCTTATTAAAAATTAAAATGTTAATATTTTGAAAAAATTGATTGGGAGGGGAGCGGTATGAAATTTTTAAAATCTAAAAGGGACGTTGAGTAAAAAAAAGTTGAGAAACACTGTACTAGATCATAAAAATGTATATTTATTGATACTATAGTTAATACAGAATAAAATAAATTAAGATATCTATAATAAAGTTAAATTTAAATTTAAATTTAAATATTTCTATGTAAGATAACTTAAAAGTTTTAAATGTTTGAAAAAACTTGACCAAACTCATTCAATGTCTATTCCTAGCTAATATAAATAGTACAATTTTTTCTTTAGAACTGACCCGTATGTACCTGCTAATTAACTTATGAATTTAAAATAGGTTCATACCAAAACTCGCATTTGATTTCTTGGAAATAAGTCATTAAGACTAACTAAATCCAATCAATTTTACGATAAATTTTGTTGAATGATTTAAATTTTTTTTATTCAAGAGTATTTACTTATCACAAACCAAATGAAACGAAATCATTCGGGCCTCATTTCACTCTGTACGTCTTGACAGACAAGAATGCATAACATATAGTACGCTAAGTAAATCATCATTTTTTATTTCACATTAATAGTCACAATATTTCTTGCTCAAGATTAAAAAATACGTATAATTCTTAGAGGCATTTTTCATTAAATCGTTTAATCGTGGACGAAGTGTATTTCTTCCGTAAATCGTTTAAAAATTTCACTTTTCTTAAATAATATAATATAAAAAATGTTTGCGTTTGTACGTTTGTGTTCCGAGAAAATATAAAAGATGGCCTAATTAATCACGAAAACAGTTCTCTTAATAATTGTTTCCGAACATAAAAGGTGATACATTACATACAACAGTAACCTACTTTTTAAACGCACAAATATTAAATATGTATAAGCTCGTGATGTGGAAGAAACGAATATGCGCTTTGTAATAGCGATTAATGATATATCTAAGTACGTCGCGCATCGCACACCAAGTAGTGAGATCGTATTATTAATTATTCCAAAATAATTGTATTATCTTATTTCGTGCTCCGGTAAAAAAAACCGTACGTACCATATAATATTATTATATAGTTTCTCAGAATTTCATCATTCGTTCATTCTTAAATTGGAGATGGAAGAATATAATTATATTTAAAAAAAGTACTAGTTGCAGTATAATTATAACTTAACTATCATCAGATAATTTTAACTATAGAGAGGTTTAACTCAAAAGGTAAATAATATTGCTATATCGATATTTTAAACTTTAAACCAATATATTATTTCCCTCGAAAAACTATTCTGAGCGAATAAGAATGGATGGCTTAGTTTATATTTCAAAAGATAGATAATATAGTAATACAACTAAACTTCTTAACAAGGTAGGTTGAAGTCTTAGTATTCAAATCTACGTAAGAACAAAAAATGTCACCAAAAATGTAAGAAAATTAAAATTTTACTTTCTTTTTATACAATACTGTTTTATAACAGTACGAATTTCATTAAAATGTTTCGAAACTATGAAATTTCTCTAAAATATTCATATAAGTACTGTTTTGATTCCTAAAATTAATGTTTACAATATAACAATTAAATAACTAATACTATTTAAAGAAATCTATTGGTGTATTTGATTTCATTATTATTTTTTAAGTTGTAAAAATTAAATTATATTGAAAACCAGTATGATACAAATTTTACCGTTTTTAAGTAACTTTTCGTCAGTTTTTTATAATTATTTGGATAAGTGAGAGATTGACATATTGAAGAACATGTGAATAACTTACCTTAAAGTACCATTCAAACAATATTTTCAATTAGAAATGTATTATGATTATGATTATGATTATCTGAGCAATCCATCCGGTTAAAATTGTATTCATAGTCAGAAAAAACAAACATCGTGGTAAAACTAATACATCTCTCGTTTCACCTAGAATCTAAAATCAAATAAATAAGCTTTTTCCTCAAATATGATTTTGTTATTTTTTTCTTAAATATTTTTTTTTTTTTAAATTTATAATAAGAGCTATACGATGTAACAATGATTTTAAATACTTGTATTATATATATATATATATATATATATATATATATATATATATATATATAATTATGTACGACACTTAGCTATAGATTTAGATTTATAATATGGTATTTCATTGTTATTATTATTATAGGCTTTTATCCTACAACATTATAGCAAGCATAAAATTACTCATTATATACGAAATAAGTAAAATGTTCATAATAGATTTTAATAAATAGACACGTTTTATGCGAATAATACATTTCTGCTCGATAGTTATAAAAATAATATAAAGTATCAGATGAAAAGGGTTATTTTAAAAACACAATATAGCAGTTGACGTTTTTTTTAGTGGTATTAAATGGGTATACCTTATAATAACCGCAAATTAATTAACATCAAAAAATTACTTTATGTAAATTGTAAAATTACCATATTTGAATTAACAAAATAAAAAATATGATTTAAAGGGGTATGCTTTTAAATATTGTTTGTCACTTAGAAAACACATTTCTTTGAATAATTGAAAGAGCAAAAAAATATTTAAAAGATTCTTATCTTATTAAAAAAGCAATTCATTTTATGCGTGTTTTTTAGAATTTATTGAAGAAAAGTTTCATATTTCAGTACACGTATGAGTTGTAACTTTTAAAAAAGACGTTACTTTTTGAGTACCACTATCGTTTAAAGTAGTAAATTTTACATTCAAAGAACCGTCGAGGATTTATCAATGAAATGAAATTGTTCATCAATTATCTTTATATATATACAGTGTATTCATGCTAAGAGGTAAATTTAAATTTCAACATACCATAACTTTGGGACTTTTGAAATTATAAAAAAACTTTTTATACAAAAATTGTTTAAAAAAAATACTCTACCCGAATACGAAAGAAAAATATAGTGTTGCCATTTAAAAAAAAGTAAGTTGTTTTGCGCATGCACGTACCGATATGGTCAAAAAATTTAAATTAGCCTTTGATTGTGTATTTTGGTACTCCCTTTCATTTCCCAAAAACCCCATTTAAATCCAAGGTCATCCAACTGAGATATTTAGTGGTACCTCTTAGCGTGAACACGTTGTATATAAATATATATATAAATACACCTATACACAGGCGCGGACTGGTAAAAAAGGGCACGGGATGCTAAATAATTTTAAGGGCAAATAACAAAAATTTTTAGGGCAAATTAAAAACATATAGGTTATTTATAAAATATACTCTTTTGTTTTGATAAAATATTGAAAATACGTTAAAAACGTAAATAGGAACTTAAAAAATTACTACAAACATTCAAACAAAATTGTATAATATTAGATTAAAATGTTCGACCGTTGTATGGTAAATATAAATAAAAATAAATTGATAGTCTGTTATTAAACATTCAAGTATTATATTTAATTACCTTAAAAATACGATAAATTTGATTTTAGCCATTGCGATGTATGAAGGCAGTAGATATATGACTAAATAAAAATACAAATATATAGGTACCAGCTATCTAAAAGCAATACTCACATTAATCTCAGTAATACATTTGTATGCTCACTCTCACTTCCAGTACAATAACTTCTTCTTCTTCTTCTTCTTCTACTTCGCCTTCCTCCCAACTATTTGGGGTCGGCCACCCTTGTCCTACACCTCCACTTTACTCGGTCAATCACATCTCCTCTGCACACACCGACAGCCCTCATGTCATTCTCCAAAGTCTCCAACCATCTCTTTTTTGGTCTTCCTCTTCCTCTTTTCCCTTCAACGTCCATCTTCATAACCACTCTTACTGCATTCGTTTCCTCTCGCCTCATCACATGCCCAAACCATCTCAGCCTATTTTCTCTCATCTTGTCCACAATTGGCGCTACACCAACACTACCTCTCACGTATTCATTCCTTATTCTATCTTCTCTTGTCACTCCACTCAACCATCTAAGCATTCTCATTTCCGCGACACTCATACTTTGTTCTATTCTCCTGTTAACCGTCCAACACTCTGAACCATACAGCATAGTTGGTCTCACTACACTTTTATAAAATTTACCTTTCAGCCTAATTGGAATTCTCTTATCGCATAACACGCCCGATGCTTCTCTCCATTTCATCCACCCGCACTTAATCCTATGTTTTACATCAATGTCAAAGCCCCCGTCCTTTTGAACAAAAGATCCTAAATATTTAAAGCTCTCAACTTCACCTATCACATCACCATCCATTGTCAGTTGTCTCCTCATTCCTTCAACTTCTTGGTCTCTTTGTCCAAAATCATACTCAATATACTCAGTTTTATTTCTACTAATTCTCAATCCCTTTTCTTCGAGGGCTAACCTCCACTCATTTAACCTATTATTGACAACTTCTAGGTTTTCTCCTATCAGAACTTTATCATCCGCAAACATCATACACCATGGTATCTCACCCTTATTATATTCCTTTATATACCTTTATTGTATTCCAGTACAATAACTATAATATTAATAAATATATAATTTATCGAGCCAAGTGCCGCTTATGAAGAATGTGTTGATAATAATTTAATAAAGTAAATTTAATATAGGTATATAAAAAACAACTCAAACTGATTAACATATTTCCTTACTAGTTACCTACTTTAAATTTATTCTTTATGGTTGTTATAGTTATTATACAAATAATAGATCCATCTACAACTTTATCAGAGAACTGTAATAGGTAGGTATTCGTCTTCAAAATTCACATTTATTTTAGATGGAGTAATTAAGGCACATTTATACTGATAAATGATAGGAGCAAATATATTTTAGGGCAAGGGATGCTGTAGCATTCCAGCACCCCAGTCAGTCCGCCCCTGCCTATACACTTCAACTATTGGGAACGAATATTTATGTTCAAAATAAATATAATAGTGCAATTCAATTTAATCAATATAATTTCTTCAGTCATTTTTAATGAATTAATAGCACCATATATTCTTATACGGAAAACCATATTTTAGTTATGTTTTTATCTTCTCCGCTTTTTTGTACGGATATGCAAGTGTTGATTGTAACACACAACGACGGATTCTAGTATAGATATGAAGGTATCGCATATTAAAACGAAATGTATTTACGTAAACGTGGGGCGTGCTTTACAACCATTAATCGTCAAAGCAAAAACATTGTTTTGTTAATGAAAATAATAAAAATGTATCACTCGACCGATGACTTTATGATTAATCATACAATACGCGTGGACTAAAAAAAAATACGTTGACATTGTATAATGCCTATTATGTATACGCACACAATTGTGAGTTTTCTCTGAGGACTAAGCGTTAATCGACGACGATCACGGTACTACGTCGTTTTCGAACTTCATCGAATAGTATTTTTCACTCATTACGGCGCACACAGTATCCAAATCAAAATACGTTATTACATTAATAATTACAGCCAATAACGCGTATAGTAGGTAGGACGAGTACAAACGACGCCGCGGCGCCGTGATCAAATTACCAGGCCAGCGTTATGTGTATAGTTGTCGGGAGGCTTCGGAATTATTCCAATCGATCAAAAATAATATGCTACACACCTATTAGCTACGTATACGAGAGCCCAGCTTCAACAGGTGTCTGGTGTTTTATAATTATGATTATGACGTGTACACACAAGAGACGGCCGAAACGTATATACTTAAACATATGTATAATAATATTCCTTATTAACAATACCGTGCCGCATTCTACATCAGGGGCTCTTCGACGCGTTTCATAAACTGATACATACCACGTATAGAGTAATGGAGACCGGTAAATTTTGACAGTGTCTATGTGAGATCTATGTGATATTGTATCTCTTCGGCCGGAGACTAATGAATAAGACCTATATGTGTTTGTGTGTGTGATACCCGAGTGTATCGAATGAAAACACACTGTCACTTAATAAACGAGTATTTCTACGGAATGTATGTCAAATGAAGATGTGCCGACACAATTAATATTTTATGCGTCCCGGTACAAATGCAAAATTAATTTTACGAGTGTGGTATATTGCGTACATTTGTATTGTGTTTGTGATTGTGTGCTGTATGTGTTGTGTGTATTTATTCTTCATTTATTTATTTTATTTGTACGAGTAGAATAGTAAACTGATTTCCACTTTCTTATTTCAGTAGTTGCTTTTTAATTATTTTGTTTTAAAAAATTAAAATAAACAAGAATATACGAGTAGCTATCACATGCCCGTTACGGTTACTACGGTATCGTTCAATAATATTATAAGGTTTATGTTATGCACGACACAGATTTATTTACTATATCGTAACTTTAAACTAAAATCCTGATTTCATGGATCACGTTGGTGGTTAAGAATATTTTTAGAAATATAACAATGACTTCAATTTTTTTTATTCTTTTTTTTTTTTATGCGTTTTAAGGAAAAATTAACTTAACAAGATTCTATTCTTATTGTTATTTATTCTTAATATCTTACATCCGACTGTTGTAAATACGGAAACTGTTTATCTATTCAATTTCACTTAGACGTACGAATAACACAGAAGCGAATATTTTGTTGCGACCTTCGAGAAGGAACAATATTCATGTTATTCCCACAATAATGACAATTCTCGCTCTACTTTGTTCATTAATCATCAGTTGCTCTCGTCCTTCATAAAAAAAAAATGTAATCATTCTTTGAGAAATAAACTACGTATCTTTCAAGTGCCAGTAAGAAATGCCCAAAAAAACAAAATTTTTCAAATTAGCGTTTGAATAGAGAAAATCAAAGTCGAGATTTTTTGCTTTTATTAGGAAAAATCAAATATACTTATACTACGTAAACATAAATAACTAGTTTGTTGCCATTCGTATTAAACTGAGATTTTATTTTTCAGTAAGAATATAATTATTGTAAAATCATATTTTACCTAAATTGTTAAATGAAACAATAAAATTGCAAAACCAACATTACATTAGTACTGCAAACCGATTTATATATTTATTAAAATGACTACTGAATACAAACCAAAGAGCAGCATTATTTAAATCATCAATACATTTAAATTAATACTGGCCATTAAATTATCTAGCAATTAATACAGTTCGATGTGTATCCAAATTAATCCTGAAACGTCCGAATTGGTTCTCGATTTGTTACAAAGAGTGTTTCAACATTGGTTCTCAATTTTTACAATGGGTGTATCGGAATTGTTTTCCTGATCAAACCATTTTCAATTTTCCTTCCTATTTTATTCAAACTTAGGACTGCCCACATAATATTATGCAGGTGTGGTTAAAAATGACACTACTTTTATTTTTATAATGAAATATTTATAATTTTTTAATATGGTAGCTAGTAAATAATAATAACAAATAATGTAATTAGAATAATAATAACATTAAATCGTCACCTAAGAACCATCATAGCCAATCTCAAAAAAATTGAATTTACGTTTTACATATCAATGAAATCGTACTTCCAAGATGCATATTATCATGTTATTAGTTTTGTGGTTTTATCGATAGGTTCGCTGTGAAAAATCAAAATGTCATCATGGCCTAACTCAAATATTATGCATCTTGGAAGTACGATTTCATTGATATCTAAAACGTAAATTCGAATTTTTTGAGATTGGCCATGACGGTTCTTAGGTGACGAAATAATATTATTAGATTATATTTTGCCTATTTAGAAAGTGTTTACCGGGAACCAATTCGGATAGGTGTTGCTCGGAATGTCGGGAACCATTTCAGATGTCAATATTCAAGTATGGGAATCAATTTGGGAAAAGCAGCTTTCGATATACATGTTTAAATGTTATCGCGTTTTTTCCAATCGAATAACAATATTAAAAATAAATTAGTAAAAGTTCCTTAAAGAAAATAATATTACTTACCTGATAATAATAGTCGATTTAATAGTTGCTATGTTTAATTTTTAAAAAAACGCTCCAAAGACTAGAGAGATTTTATTGACGTCGATGAGAACACATTTTTCGACAATATGTTTTATATTAAAATGAGAGATTTTTCTCTTTTCTTAGACAATAGTTATAAATAATACATCATATATCGGATACGTTTTTACAGAATATTTTTAAACTTGTTGATATATATATAGCTTTTTACAAACAAAAATTTATTTAATTTTGCATTTTATGTTACATGTTTAATCTATTCGATTATTTTACTATTAAGTGAATCAATATTTCGAAAACCATTATATATTTTTCATTCTAATCTGACTGGTTATTGCTCCTCCGCATAAACGAGTAGTATACCAATACTTTTTATTAACACAATATATTGATTTAAGTCTCATTATGTCTTTTAAAATACTTTTTCCTTCATTATTTCGAAACTAATTATCGTAAAATAAGCTGTGTACGATGAAGTAAATGTACCTGTATAACGTGATAATGGTAGTTCTTCGAATTTTTGATGCGCTACTGCAAAGAATGCGATAATAGTCACTTTCAAATTGGATATAATAACCGTTGCGCGTCCCTAATATCCACTTAAAAGAGTGACCTATCCAATAGGTGAAAGATATTCGATTTTTCTCGATTATAATCTAATATTCATATTTATATTTTCTGTAATATGCATATATTATTGTTAGATAATAATATGCATATTCCCGAGTCGTACACTGATAAAAACACATAATTATAAAAAACTGTATAATACGCATAACCATATATGACATTCAATAGTGCTAACACTTCTAAATTATATAAATAGCCAACTTCTAAACGATAAGACTCATTAGGCTTACATAAAAAAATGCTGAAAAAGAGAAAACCCGTGTCAAGAGAGGTCATCATGCCATAAGAAAGACGCAAATGCTGCAGAAGCATCTACCAGAAATAGCCATGAACAAACTCCATTCGAGGAGGCATTAGAACATGGAAAATTAGGCAACGTCGAGGACTATATAACCATATTCCTGGACCAGCAGAAATCAGACATGTCTAGCTGTCAGTACCCTTCTGAGTTTTGTCTTCGATATTGTTATCGCGATGTTTTATAATTTATAACTGTATACTTTTGTTAGTCGATTACTTTCTATCATTAAAGTGTTTTACAACGTGTAGAATAATTAATTGATTTAAAATCATTTATTTCTATCCCGAAACAACATCATTAAGATAGGTACCTGTTTTTATTGGGTACCACGTAACATTCCATTTACTGGCTGTATCCATATATTATATTCGATAATTGTTAAAAGTATGTTTAACCATTTTGATACCAAACAAACAAAATATCTCTGACTTAAAATAAATATTTAAAACCATTAAAATTACAATGAATAACCAATAATAAATAATTAATAAACATGTTTTTCATATAATACGAATTATTTAAAATCAAGAATTGAAACCAAAAAAATTAGTTAAATGGTTTTGAAAACAAAAACTCAGATTAACTGAACTTCTTAAATTGCCGAATTATTATGGCTTATTTTGGTTCAAACTGAGCCAAAACTAAAACTTTGTTGAACCAAATAAATTAATTTAACTACATTTTGTTTAGTTAAATTTTTTACAGATTTAAAATGTACCAATATAATAATATTATTTTGTACGGTGTAGTAAGCAGAATCTACTCGATCATTAATGCATCTACTATTGTATCATAGTATAATTGAAGGGGCATCCAATCTTTTTACGGAACAGGGTTATTTACTTCATATTACAAATTCACAAATGTAACATTTTGGAATTCACCAATCGTATTTGTGCGATCAAATCACATTCCTGTTAATGCGTTTATTAAATACACCAACAATGATTTATTCCATTTATAAATTATAATTGTCTAGTTATTATTTGTCCAAATTTAACTCCGTTAATCACTTTTATTATTGTATAGAATGTTTATACTTATATACTGACACAAATAATATAAACATTAATTAATTAATATTTACAACAACTATTATTATTATAATAACTAGTTATTATGCATATAAAATGTTAACATTAGGAATACGTAATGAAATATTTTTGATATTTAAAAATTCATAACCATTCCAGATTGTTCTTAGAAAATGTCCGCTCATGATTTTCGCCCTGAAAACTCTTAATCACATATTGTTTTCATACATTTTCAAAACTTTGTTGTATTTGAAAGCATTTAAAGGAACAAAAAAGATTATCTCTAACAAATTTAGTATAGAATTTCCTCAAAAATGTATTTTATGTTGAAATCAAAAATGTACAAAATTTCAATATAAAACTTAATCAAATATAAAAATTTAAAGTTTTTAAATTGAAGAACGTACATATTTCTAACACAAATTTCCAATTAATTTTTTATATAGAAATTTAGCATATATTTTATACACAGTTGATAAACTGTATTAATGGTTAAAGTACAAGAAATATTTCAGGAAAAACTTAAGTTGAATTGATAAAAATGTATATTTTAATTTATCGATATTTTTAATTTAAAATTTTTACTAAATTTTGACTTGTATAATTAAAATATAAGTATTATATTCTTAATTTTATTGCTATTTTATTTTATATTAAAATTTTTTGCATAATTTATTATCACTTTAATTTGAAATATTATTGATATTGCCTATATAAAACCCCTTTAAAACTATGAATTATTTGTCCTGATATACACATTCCACTCATATCATATTAAAGACAATAATTTTTATAATTAATATCATACTTCAAAATCCTATTTTTTTATTACAATAGTTAATCGTTTTATTGAAGTTATTAAGCCATTAATTTATTAGAATTTAACCATTACATAATAACGTTGTTACCGAGACGACTGAAATGAAACTAATATCCTTATTCAAAATTTAGATGTTTTTTTAGTATTTCCTTAAAAAAAGGTATAACACATTATACTTAGCTGAACATTTATTTCTTAAAAATTAACATCAATAATAAAACAAATTGATAAATTTAAATTAATTTAGTTAATATAATAATTTAAAATTATACCATCATATTATGTAGGTAATATATTATAAACCAAGTGTACAAACAATTTAGAACAAATGTGCAAAACACCAACCACAGAATAAGAAACCTATACACAAGTATTTAGATCAAATACAATTTGGTGTATAAATGCGTATATGGAAAAAAATCACTCACACCCCATTCCTATAAATTATTGTTATTCGATGAACATTAACACCATTGTTGCTCGTTCTTAATATTATTTATAATAGTTATAAAAAAATTGTTCTTATAAACTTAAAAAATTTAAATATTTTGAATTATGAACGGTTATCCTCACTTATACCTAAGAACATACAGCTTAATTGTTGTGCGACTATCTGTGTACAACCCATATATTTATAATAACATAAACTACCTAAATCATATCTAATTCAATTCTAAAAGTATTTTTATATCTACTAGTCTTATGGTTTTCCACCCTTTTGGATATGATCTGATAACCATCATTATTAATTAATCATATGGTTTGGAGTACTAATAAAATATTATATTTATGGACACGGGAAAAATGAAAATAAAATAAAATATTTGTACTCCACGACATTCATACTTTCTTGGCTATGGTATTTACGAACGCGTGGGTTTTTGGCCTGTTCTAAATAGTATAAAATTATCAATATTGGTTTAAACTGCGCAAGACATTATCAAAACTATAGAATCGTTAATTTAATAATAATAAGATATAAAAATATGATTTTATTTGAGTATATAAAATAAATCTGTCTCTCGAGGATATTTGAAAAGTTATAAGCCTATTATAATGTTAAAGATGAGAAATGGTGAATAAAACATTATATAACCTCACGTATACATTTCATGCTAAATGGAATTTCGGTTAATTAAAATAACGGTTAATGATAATAACAAATGATACTTAATCACATTTACCATTAATTTACTATAAACATCGTAACAAAAAAGATCGTACTTCTAAAATTTAAGGCGAATACAATTTATATTTGGAATTTAAATTGTTATTTTAACTCTGTTTTTAGAATTATATTTTTGAAAACCAGCATCAGTAGATGTAGTTTTTAAGAAAATATAAATCATACATTACATATTTTGTGATTTTATAAAATGTCACTAAAGTAAAACATAGTGAGTGAGTAATTTTAATGGTGATATTTTCTTCAAATATTCACATGGAAACATGTGATTAATATCTTCTTATTTTATGATTTATTTTTTTTTATGATTTCATTAATATAATTTAATCACATTTTTTTTCTAATACTGATTATAATCGTAAGTTTTTTTCAAATCCCTAATTGTTATGTTTTGTTTAAATTATTTTTATAATATGTAGTATCTTATTTACATAAAGTACCAATTTTTGATTTTAATTTTTAAACGAACAATACTTTTAAACATTGTCAAAAAGGCATCAGCTATAAAATATTATTTTTCTTTTACGTATCGTGAAGTTATTTTAAGTCTCGTGTCAAATATTTTAATGAATTCTAAATCGATTTTATTTTACTAGAAAAAATAATGCGTACTTTGAATGTTCAAAGATGATTTTTTCACGTGCAAATATTGTGATTTCCAGTACGACATGCATATTTTGAACGCATCAGAAATTAAAATTTCTAGCGAACTGTTAAATTATTCGCAGCCCTGCGTGGTTACAGAAAGAAAGAGGGACGGATGGTGAGAGGGTGAGAGAAAACTACGAGGGTGAAACTGGAAACTGCAGCGATGTACGGCTAAGGGTACTGTCCAGACTGAGACTGGGACGGACCGTACGATGAGTAGTCTTCCGACGTCTGGTGGACCCGGTACACCGGCATGGCGGGCGACACGATGTCAACCGTCTTCCGGGATCCCGGGTACCGCTCCACGTCTGCCGGGTACGCGTGAACGCCGGATATGTCGACCACGGCTTCGGCACACTGCCGGTGCGGCACCACCGCGCTCTCCTCCATCAGCGTGGCCGTCAGGTGGCTACCGCCGCCCTTACCACCACCGCCGCTGCCCTTCATGCAGTTGTAGATAGCCATGGCCAGCGCCACGCCAGCCGTTATCAGCGCCTTGCTGGACAGCGCCATGAGCGCGCTCGCGCCTACCGCAGCCATCGTGCCCGCTGCCCAGTACATTCCATGGTGGTCCTTCTTCTTCCTACCTTAAAAACCAAAATCACAACGTCAAACATAATATTATTCAGCGGTGGCACGTGAGTGTGGTCGTGTTGGAAAGAAATGTTCGGCTATATTTGGACACGGTCGAGTTCACGTTGTGTGTCGACTGTTGATCGGGATCAAAACAAAAAAACCACTGCTGGTACCCTATTTTATACAAACAATATAAAAGTATTTCGGTAGGTCAAGTCAGTTTCAACGGCATGAGTCCGGAGAGTTTGAACAGTTGCAACTCGTGTATTTTGGCGCTTATTTATGGTATAAAAATCAATTATAAAAAGGGGAAAACTCCTTGTGAGACTTTACAATCGGATGAGTTGCAGACTAAGTAGCAATTAGATAATGCAAAATATAGATGTATCTAAACAGTAGTATAATTCGTGCACTATTTCCCTTTAAACTTTTATTAAAATTTGAGTAGATTTGAAACCTTGTAAGTGTTCGCACCTCTTCTAGACAATTTTTTAAACGTAATATTATTTTAATCACGAATAGTATAACGAATAAAAAACTATATCTATATATATATATATAAAAATGGAGACAAAAAATTCGAAATTGCATCAGTTGAGAGCGGCTGGGCCGATAATCTTGATTTTTTTTAAAAATGATAGAGAATGTCGTGGAGCGTGTTTATAGGGTTTATATATGGACGTAAATCCACCCCCGGGAGGTGGTCAAACAGGAATTTTGAGATTTACGATAGAAATTTTTGTTTTTTTTTATAAATGGTTGCTATGGGGGTTATAAGATTTGAGAATAATATTTATTTATTAGTGGTTAATATAATGAATTACCCGACGTTGCAAGGTAACCAAAAAAAAAAACATAAATAAGTACTTTGAATATTTTCTTTTTGTTTGTGTCATTAAAAATGCCAAGAAGACGCCAGAATGCCAATTTTTGCAGCTACAAACATGAGAAATAGAAGAGCGCAAATAACAGACGAACAATGCCAATCCGATAGTGCGAATGATTCGTAGTTGACTCATGCAGAGCAAATGACCAACTACGCCAACAGGTACATCGAACATTTATATCTGATTCATTCCTGCGTCTAGCATTCCAGTATTAGCCCGATATTGAATATTATGCTCATTCAAAAGTAGTAATTTGTGCTATGGACAAGGAATGCCCGCACTGCTATGCTCTCAAATTCAAAAATCAGCCAGTCTGAATGTGTTGCGCGTCAGGAAAGATGCAACTACCTGAAATTGAAACACCACCTGAACCATTGAACGGTTTACTTATCGGTACAGATCCAGATTCTAACGTGTTCCTGAAGTCAATTAGAACATTCAATTCATGTTTTCAAATGACATCGTTCGGAGCAACAGAAATAGTTCGAAATACTAATGCAAATGGTCAACAATACAATTCTACACTACGGATTTTAGTACGTTAAGTTTAGGTTAGGATTATGTATTAATTGATTATATTAATCCACCGTATTATGTCAAACTTGGTATAACTTTGATATTTTATTAGATTTAAATCATACACTAAGGTACGTACAAACAGCACTAGGTCCGCGATCTTCCGCAGGTAGATTGCCTACCTGATAATATACTGCTGTGAATCAGAATTTTTATTCCTGATAGAAAACTTAAGATAAATCTAGAACATCATCCACCGAATATTAAATAACGAGTTGAACAAAGTTAGAGTCATATAGAGTTGGTATATTTAACGAGCAACGAAGTGCACGGGATCAGCTAGTTTAAATATAATAAAATCATTTTTTACTTAAAAATCAAATTTACTCGTTTATTAACATTAAATAATATTTAATTAATTAAATTCATTGATTTAATATAACCATGATATAACTTGAATTATTTTGTAGTTAGTTCAATCTTAAATATATTCTTTAAAAAAAGCTTTAGGTTTTTTAGTAATACGTAATAATAATGTATTCGATTAAGAACTTGTCATTAACTATAAGTGTAAATAGAAATTATTCCCGGGATTACTGACTTATATTAAGTTAAAAATTAAAATCTAATTATTGTATTATAATCATAGGAACGAAAACTGACGTAGATTTTCGAGCAAATTAACTTGCTAGAATTATAAGCTCATATAAATATTTGAACATACCTATAAACACTACAATATACATGATAAAATATAGATGAATTAATTTACAAAAATGATAAATAACCCAAATATTCAATAATCTGGATTATTGAAAGGCGAAAAACTGTGATGGTTCAAAACCAATTATTATCGTATTTTTGTTCGTAATATTTTATAACGAGCTATTATAAGAAATTATATTATCTCAATATATATATATATTTTTTTTTTTAATTTTTGGGAGAAATGCTTATTGCACCTTTATTAAAAACAATGTTTTTTATTCGACCGAATTACGCACGTGTTCATAGTTTCATAAATACGATTTCTATAATAATTATAACATTTTCTTTCTATAATATACTCAATACGTACAGCATACACAATCGATGATTTATTTTAAATACATCTACTGCTGAAGTATTCTGTTTATTTGAATTTACCCGGGTGGTAGAATAGGGGAGGGGGAAACTTTCCTTTGGATATTCAACAATTTTTTTTTTAATTTGCTTTTTATTTATATAGATATGTATACAAATTCAGTTGGCCCAACGCAAAAAGAAACGGTATGACACGTTGATGATGCGTGTCTCTGGCGTCACGCCGATTTTAATTTTTTTTTTCTTTAAACAACTGTACCTAATAAACCGGTTGACGGATAATATAATTGCCATACACCGAGTTTAATTTGTTTCCTAAGTAATTTTGTTTCATTGTTGACGTACGAAAAATTCAGACGACTTTCACTCCGCCACATAATACAAATTTACCAATTACCGAACACAAAATCAATAATATGAGACAATGATTATGATATTATATTATATTAAATAGGTAATACAATAATTTCGTATGTATTTCAATAATAAGTATTTAATTGTATTGTAAATAAAAAATGTGCACAATGCGTGTCCCAAACAACATTTATATTTTCTTATAATTTCCAACCATATAAAAAATATAGTTACTCCTAACTTCATACATTTTTATACCTAATTAATGATTCAGTGTTATTACTTCAATGTACTTAGATTTATATTAAATAAACAATTAATAAATAATCATATTAGACTCTAAATTGAAAATTCATATTGTTAATGCTTTATTAATATAATATGACCTTAAACTACGCCCGATAGTTGTTTTATTGAAATTTCGTTATGATCGCAAGATAAATTGCATGTATTTACAGAATAAACATTGCCGATTTATAGCGTTATATTGATAATATATATTTAATATAAATACGTTGACATCGAAATATGTCTTTAAATGATTATTATGAGAAATTTGGATGTGGTTTTATACGCGGTAAACGACGAAAGTTTTGAAAAATTTAAGGAAAACAAGACCTCAAGAAGATGTGGGTGAAATTAAATGTCATTTTCGAATTTGTAACCGACCCGATATTCGGGTCGACTTCCAAGGGGGGCCCCGGCCTTTTTTTACGGGAAATGACGAATTAGTATAAAAATTATGGTTTTTCGTGGCCGGCAGCCCAGCACATTGCTTAGTTGCGTTTGGTTAGCCGATTAAATCTACGATACGTATGATATATAATATTCGCTAGTTGTTTAGTTTTGCCAACAGTTTGGGCAGAACGTATCGCAGAGAGTTGACGGTGATTAGTAACAATATGCGTTTGGTCATACTCATCCGGAGGAACGGCAATATCCGCTCGAGCATGCTGTTGCCGACCGACCGGGCCGTCGTGTCGATCGGATTGAGGAGCTTCACGCGCAAGTCGATGCTGTCCACGTAATCGTTCAGCCGTTTGGTGATCAGATGGTCCAGCCGCGTCGAGTTGGCCGCGTCCAACGACTCGTTGGACGACACCGCGCCACTGCCGGACGAATGCCGCTGATAAATTGTGAAGCCCGGATAGATCTCATAGCTGCGTTCCGCGTCCAGCGCGTCCAATAACACTAGCACGTCCCTCTTGACGCACGTCATCGTGTAATTGTTCGCGCATCGCACCGCCGCCGTCGTCGAGCTCTCCTGCAACATTCGTTGAAAATAACATGAAAACGTGATGATGTAACCATAAAATTCAAGTAATAATATATAATGCCATAATAAATAAATTATATGATCTCTTACGAGAAGAATGATTAACAATTATTACTAGCAAGGGCGTGTCTAAGAGGAGAGCGTTATCGTCTTCGGGTTTTTTACAATATATTTCTTTCGCAAGTTGTATAATTCCATTTCGTTATTAGAATATATCTCGTATCGGTAGAAAAGACCATAATATTTTAATAGATACTTCTACGCAGTGAACGAACTGCAGAGACTATAAACAGATATATTTGTAACGCACCGTTGAACATGTCCAAATCATTATAATATATTAATATCGTTTAGTATACAATAATGGTGCGATCGCGCATCTCGAATCCGATGTATACAAATTATATACGCACCATCGCCACCGCACTACAATATGTTCTTCTATAGGTCTAGCAAACAGAAATGTTTTAGATACGCGTCTTGTACCTTTTTTTTTCTACTCAAGAGTACTTACAACGTTCGTTAAAAATACAAAACAAAAACAAGCATTCTTGTTTTATATAAAAATAACATCAACGCAGTACCTATCTGTTATAGTAAGATTAACACATTTCACTCGGAAACTTTTTTCCCATGCCTTGACCTGACCTATGATATCACAACGATATTTACAATCGAAAACAATTTGAAACACACTGAATTATTAATATAAAAAGTAATTATCATACAGCTCACTCAGTATTATAATAATTTATTTCGGTCGACAAATTACAATATGGAGGATCGTGGTATGCCGTATGTACTACGTATACTTGAATATTATCACTAATATATTGCCACACTTATACGTTGCTAATGTATTTTAAATATTATCTACGTCGACATTTTTGCTATAACACATGTAGATATAAAAACTAAATACATTAATTAAAGTATAATAGTCATAGCACACAACAAACTACGATGATATTAATATAAACGTAATTCGTGTATGTTAGACCATTATGTTGAAAGTACAATTTTTAGTTCTAGCTAAAATTTTCGAGATCTGATCTAAGAATATCAATACGGAAATCCTTTTACAGATAAACTTTTGGCACATTTAAAATGTACGATGGTTTTCCCCGAGACGGATCATAATTTTTGTTGGGTGTATTTCCTGCAGCATTAGCAAATGCACGGGTTACCCGTCGTTACAGTAATTAATCATTCAAAAACTAATCGTTACAAATCTAAAATCATCAACAAGTACACACCAATAATTCCTCCTGGGTTGAGCGTGAAACTGAACGAAGAAATATGTACATTTTTGTATTCTATGAAAAGGTTATACGCCGCAGATGTAGAGCACGTCTGATCCGTCACTAATGGCCATATCATCAAAATGCAGGTCATTTAATAATAACAATAACAATAATAAAAATATTATTATTATTAGTATTATTATTATTATATTTGTATAAGATATACGATAATATAAGAATTGTATAAACGTAACATTCTTTACGAAAAGTGAAAATCGTTTTAGCTATTTTTTATATATTACTTAGTCATTCATTTTCTTTTTCTCGTAATAAAATTAAAAAACGATAATATTGTATGCTCAGTTGATTATTTCACGCGATTTGACTGTATAATATGCACATCGTTTACACGTTTGTAAACGTATTATGATGAGTCGCTAAGTGTGTACGTGCGTATATAAATTTCAGTTCGCTCTGAAACGTCTAAAGCATGAACCGTTTTCAATATTAATACAATTCTTATGGTACGAGGCTAGAAATCCAAAACGCGTTGAATTGATTTCATTATAACGATATAACGTCATAATGTTGAAACATTAAAATATAAACTTTAAAAAAAATCGATGAGTATAAATCACATTTTTGAAGCAAACAATTGCAATGGATAGTTTTTTAATTTTTAACTAAATTCATAATTTCAGTTTTCGAAAAAAAAATATTTGTAACAAATTATTTCGATCATCAATTGTAATAATATGATTATAATATTCGTACATAGACTGTATACAATTATATTGAAAATGTATGATTAAATTTTAATGAAATTATGTTATATATTTATTCAAATAAGTGGTTATATAAACATGACAAAAATTTAAAAAAATACTATAAATAAATCTTATAATATATAAATAATAAAAAAAAACGATGCAGACATTTTAATAATCTATCATAATACCCTATAATCGAGTAAAATCCACTCTCACTCATCCTAGCTTAATAGAGTAAATATCAAACATATAAATTACGTATTATTATGTTACTTTACCGTTCTTATAATTTTTTACGAATTATGGAAACATGCAACGATACACGTGATTCAACAGTGCATATTATGATATTATTTATGCTTCATCAAACAATACACGCGTTTGCTTTATATTGAATCATCGAAAAGAAATATATTTTTTATAGTATCTAATAATATTAGTATTACGTGATAATTGTGTAAATAACATGTTATTTGTATTTTCGAAGTAATTTAACCATATAAGGTGCTAAAAAGTATATTCGTCTATAAAAATTTTGAATAACTTAAAAGATTTATTTAATTAAATTTATTTAAAAATAAGTACAACTTAAACATACACCAACTTAAATTTATAAATTTATGTATAGTAAATTATATAATAATTTTTAAAATTTACCTACCTTTTAGTTTAAGAGTATTTAAGTCATTTTAATTGAATTTTCAATTTTTCCTTTTTATAATTCAATTATTTCTGAACATTTTTCAAAAAGTATATATTCATAAGATCACTTATGATTATATATTTACCCCTTAGCTGATGTCGATCAAGCCCCGCCTTTTTATCTTTTGGTTATTTCATATAATAAAAAAATAATTTTATATCAACTCATTCATATTTTTAATGATAAAAAAAAAATTTTAATCTATCAAATTATCACACTATGATTTACCGATCCGAAAATTTTAATAAATTTAACCTCTTCTTGTGTACATCTTTATTTTTCCCCGAAAAACAATGTGTTTATAAAAAAAATGTTTACGATAAATAAAAGTATATATATAAGTAAAATATAAACTGTAAATCATCGTAGTTTTGTTTATTTGACTTAAAAAATTCCAACGAAATTTAAATATACCTTTATAAATATTTTTCTAAGACATTATAACATTATTTTAAAACATTTTACTAAAAACATCTTAATATCTACTATATTTATTTTATTTCGACCAAATAACCGTGTACTGAAAGTTCAAAATATTCTATGCAACAAAACAAAAAATCATCGTAGAACAAAATATTTATCGGAAAAAATACCACCGAATCTAACAAGCTTGAAATTTCATGTTTATTACCATTAAAATGTTTCAATTTCATTGATATGAATAAAAGATTAAATCCTAAACATATTGTATGTTAAAACCAGTAAAGGTCTAAGATTGAAAGCATCAATCAATCATAATATTTGCTAACGAACGTTATACATTTTAGTTTCCAAGAAATATATATGAATGTGGTGTAGCCATTTACAAATAATACTATTCAAGATGTATCAATATATTAAAAGTATATTAAATACCTAAAGAAAAAAATGGTGCAGTACTGCAAATAAGAAAGTCCAAGTCATTGTTCGGTCTCGGCACAGATTAAATTTTACATTAATTCACTGATTTTTTTTTCCCCATAAAACTTAATTAGATACACAATGAAAGTGTATATGTGTACAAGTATGTGTGTGTACGTGAGTGAGAGAGAGAGAGAATGAGTAATAGAAATTATTTTTTTATTGTTAATCATAAAATAGTTACAAAATAAGGGTTCCAGAATACTATTCTTCTAGGTACTTGTTTTCCAAACCGATTCCTATTTGTAGGCCTAATCCATTATCGTATAAAAATATTTTTTTTAGTCAACAAAACGAATTGTATTACGTCACGTAGTAAGTATTCAATTATAAAGTAGGTAATATATAGTTACATGAAAGAAACACAATAAGTCATATTTTTACATATTTTACACTATAGTTAATCTCATATCTATACGCAATATTATAATAAAAAATTATAATAATCATTTAAATAAAATATTTAGCAACGAAATAGCCGAAGATATACTGAGAAAACGATAAAAAAAAATGTCTGTGAAAATAGAACGAAATTTAATACAAAACAATACAGTTAATTCTACGGTTGAGATTTATATTAAATATAATGATAAACATATAAATACTTTACTAGTGATCTAATACTGTATATCAGAGATAAATAACTAAAAAGTAACTTAAAGTAATTAGAGGGCCAATTTTTAAAACTTTAAAATCTGACGGTCCAAAATAAAGTAAAAATGAAAAATGGTTATTAAAATTGACTATAAAAATTTATTTTAAATAATGTAATTTTACGACTGAACTAGTATAATTATATAAGTACCCAACACTTATAGTTATGCGATATGGATATAAATTACTCGTATATTTAGATTTAGCTGGAGTTTAATGCTAGAGAAAAATACAATATTTACATTTCACGATCAACGTGATAAAATTAAATACTGATAACGCTAAAATGTTAAAAAGTGATTTTAAAATATAATACGGGTCAGATAAAAAAGTACACAGGCTGATTACTACTAACCGGAAGCGGCCTACAGGTCGTCAGTTAACAATTCTTGTTGTATATAAATACAATACCGATATTAATATATAAAAACAATTTATTAAAGAAATACTATTAGGAAACATCCATAAAGATGTATATTTTAATTTTTTCAGTCAAGATAAAAATTAATGACATAAAAAACAATAACATTACCTATATTTAAAAGCAATAAGTATAATAAAGCAAAAAAGCAAAAAAAAAAGCAAACCCTGAATTGGAGTATTTTTTACTTATTGATTCTGAGTTATTGAAAATGCTCTATGTACAAATTATTATTTAAATATTTTATTTGAATATTTACTTTTGGTCGTTCGTAGACATTTTAAGTCAATAATTTATGAATCATAATCCTGTACAGTATGCTGTTTTTTAAAAGTTACACTGAATAATTCTATTTAGTTACATCAGATTGAAGTGAAATTTAATTTTTAAATAACTAAATAAAATTAAAAACTATTGAAATATACTTTTTCTTACAATTTTTAATTTGTTAACCTTTTTATTATACGCATGTACAGTACATTTACATTTTTTTAAATAGTAACACCTATTTTTAACCACAGTATTAGATAGACTGTATTTTTTTAAGTCAATTTGAAACTTTTACCATAACTGGTAAACAGTTAAAATTTTGATTAAAATTATTGTATTTTTCAACAATTATCAAAAAATCTTATGAATTATCATGCAATTTTGCATTCGTAAATTTTCAGAAATTATTCAATCATTTAAATTTAATTTTAAGAGTCTATTAATTTCAAATACGCATTTGAATTAATTAATAGTTATTTTACTAAAAAAAAAAAATTAAATAAATTAACAAAATTTTATAATTTTAATAATTTCTATAATTTTTTTGAGTAAAAAATTTTCCAATGACTGTCTAATAAACCGTTCAAAATTTAGCCCATCATTCTCCATGCATAATAGAAATTCACGCATTACTTCACTTTCAATGGCTGCTAATATCTGCTATTTATGAAGTTCTGCACTATAATTCCTTATTTTATTTTTAAGGTCTTCAATGATGGAGTTGAATACACTAAATTTTTCAAATGTCCCCACAGAGCAGATTAGCAGCCACCCAAAGAGGAGTTTTCGATTTCAATAATGTATGGAAAATGATGGACTAAATTTTGAACAATTTTTAGTTATTGAAAATTATTTTATACAAATAAATAATTAAAACTATTAAAATTATAAAAACTGCATTAACTTGTATATTTTTTTTTTTTAGTAAATTAACTTAAATTTAAGTTAAATGCGTAATTTAAATTAATTAATTCTTCAAAATTAAATTTATACGATGTCTGCAAATCGACGAATATAAAAAAATAATACGCAAAATTGTAAGATAATTCATTAAATTCTAGAACGATTATTAAAAAATTCAAGAATTTCAATCGTTGCCGTTCAGTGAATATTGGTTTTAGTGCTCTGATAAAATGAACAAAATTGAATTAAAAAAGTTTTGTTATCTAAATGTGTTTATGAAATTAAGTGTTGTTTAAAAAACTTCAAGTATTCCTTATGTGTACAATAAAAGGGTTAAAATTGTAAAAATTTTAAAAATAATGTATATTTCAATATAATAGAACTATTTCAAAATTCTCCACCTCAATCCAATGTCAAAAGATAGAATAATTTAGAATTACCTTCATACAAAATAACATTACATACATATAGTAAATGTATAGTACATTTAAACCAGTTTATTTGAATTCAACATTTCTTGCAGTGCTAACAACAACCCAAAAGTTAATATTTCTTTAACTTCATTTTCTATATCAGTGCTTTTCAGACTGGGAGCCGTGGCCCACCAGGGGGCTGTGAAATATTTATTTTACCTAAATTATTTTCTTTAGGTCTTAATGTATTTGTATTTATACATGTATACAGTTCAATACTGTAATAAAGTTTTCTCGAAAGTACAAAAAAACATTAAATTTACTGTACATTTTAATAATTATTCTGGATGAAATAGTACCTACATATAATTTCATTATATAAAAAAAAAAAAAATTAATGATTTTGGTTAAATGAGTCTTATCGGTTATACATTAAATTTGGGAAGGAGAGAGGCGGGAGACATGACAAAAAATGTTGAGAAGCTCTGCTCTATGTTACAGTATATTATTATATACAGAAGCGTTCTAACAGGGTGGTTAGGTAGCCGTACTCATCCAGGTTATCCAAAAATTTTGTTTATGCCTCAAGCATTATTTGTAATTGTTACATGAGTCGCTTGTTTGCTAGTTTGTACAACTTATACCCATCCAGATCAGGTCTCAGTCCACCCTTGGTTCAGAACAATTATGTGCTTTGCTGTTTTTGAACGTGTCACTTATTATTACGACGGTAGTGTTACGACTATAAACGCCAGTCTAGCTAGGGAATGCATAAATACTTTTATTAATTATGAATGTTATACTAGTCCAATAATGACACTTCGAACAAATTTAGAAATTGCCTACACGCGACTCCTATTAAACTATCGGTACACTCTATATGTATGTTCGCCAAATTCGTGAAATTGTGAAATCAGCCACGCCGTTGCCGAATGCGTGAATTCGGCAATGTAGTTACTGTTTTCATGAAATTGGTAAAAAAATTTTAGCCGATATTTCACGAATCAGACACATTTTTCTGTGCATTTTGTGTGATCTACATTTCTATGACCTTATAGTTATTGTAAGTGAATTCGGTAACGAAGTTCATGATTTCAAGAAATCGGCAATTTCACGAATTTAGCATAGCATATGCACTTTATTCCTCTCAATTTTAGTGTTAACTGTTTTCAACAAAATCCAACAGTGTACTATAAGGTCAAATGAAAACTGTGTCAAATAATATCGAATAAACGAATCTGTAATGTAGGCAAACTGTGGTTTTGATATATGTATAATTTATTGTATCTCTGGGGAGTCAATTTTATACGCCGTATGAACAACTTCAGTCTAAGGAAAATTAATATCTTCCGCTGTGTAAAAATGTATTATTATTTATGTATTTCCGGAAATCGTTCGTGCACAAGATGCCTCTTACACGAAAAATCTTTATCGTTTGATAATCCGAGTGGTAATAGATAACTATTGATAAAAATAATGATATTACGACAATAATCGGTTACGGCAACTAATACGTTTATCCAACATAATTATACTATTGTAATAAAACGATATGATTTTTGTTACCTTTATTATTTAGCGCGTGGCATAACAGTTTAGTAATGACACTCAATAATGGGACTTAAAGTTAAGAAAAAAATGGGGCAGGGAAAAAAATTAAACAAACGATTTTTCATTATCGACCAACCATGCTACAACTCAATAGTTTTACAGAAACGGTATCGTAATTATCGGTTTTACGGACAAAAGAACGTTCAAGAATAAAATATTGTATACGCAGAAATACCTAAATATTTAAATACCTATGATCAATTTTTAAACATAATAGAATACTTAAATCATTATAAAACAAATTTCGTGTATTATCTTACCCTTGTAGGGTGATAACAAACAACTTATCGAAATGTATACGATTCACCTGATTTTTCAAACCTTGATCGGTTTCATAAGCTTATGAAAAAATGAACAATTGCCGTCGAGTTATGGATGTCATTAAACTGAAATAATTATAAAAATACAACACGGAATAAATTGATATAATATTATGTCTAAGTAAGACAGTTTTATTGAACCATTTCTGATAAAAGAAGTAAATAAAATAAAATAAAAAATGTTAATTTATTAGCATACTATTATTTTGTTACAAAGAAATTTGAAATTTTATACTATAAAAGTTTCAATATTATTTTTAATAAATAAAAACATTGATTTCACATTTATAATTTTGCTAAAGGCCTCAAAATGTCTAAAACAGGCCCTGCTTGTTAAACATCAAATGGAGTTTTATTTCGAAAAACTTTCAAATAAAAATGGGATATCAAAGCTTTTAAATTAAAATACCCCAACTAATTATTTTATTGGTTCAAGCAACCATTGTGAAATCAATCTTACTATAGACTTATCAAATTACTATTTATTAATGAAGCTACTTTAATTTTAAACAACTATTTTAAAATGTATTATTGTCGATTAAAGCTAAAACAGCAGAAATATTTCTATGTATTTGTAACTTACAAGTAAATACCAATACTCGGGAAAAAAACTATTGCTTTACGCTTGGAAGATGAAAAAAATAGGTAACATATGAATATATGAGTATATCCAAGCAACGCGTAGAATTTAAGTTCGTATATAGTGAAGGTTTAATTCGATTATAGTGACATGAAATTAAACCTAGGTTATTCACGATTTGAGGAATGATCACCAATATAAACTTTATGGAAAGTAAAAAAAATTAATAAAATCATAGAGTGATATAATATTAGCGTATAAGCATACGACCGAGGTATCTCGATCGAGCCAATTCAACAGTTGTAACCTGGCCGGGGCACCTCTGAACGCTAATAATAAAATATGTTACGTACCTGTGAGTTGGTCAACGTGGAGTTCTCATCGGGTGCCGGACCGGGGTCGGATTGATCCGTGGCTGTCAGTCCGTTTCCGGTCAGATACAGGACGAGGTACAGCGGCCGCAGAAACGAAGCCGATGGGTGCATGATACCGACGTGGTGGACGGCTACGAACGGAGCTGACAGTTGACTAGTTGTCACCGGGATGTGCCCGAGGTTAATGACTGACAATAGCTGTGCAGTGCGCACTGAATGCGTATTATTCGGGGTGATCCACTACCGTTGCAGGAGCTGATGTCATGTGAATCGGCGAAAAATCGTTTGTCGAACCGCGTCAAACAATGGAGTTGGAGCTACTACGATTTTAACGAAACGTTTCGCGTGTAAAAATCGTTTAATTGTTTTTTTTTTTTTAACTGCTAGATTTTTTCCGTCTTTCCCCACCTGCTAATTATACTTCTATTACGCGTATTGCACAGTGTCCCCGCAGCTGTCACCCTCGTTCTGTAGGTCGAATGAATGTGATGAGGTTACCTCTTGTCTAGCAGACGTTAATTTTCCAACGCAGAAGGGTGAATTTTCACGTCTGAAACTCCGTTTTCGCCTGGATAAGAGCAATACTGACACGTGCGTGAGCGCACTTGCTTTGCGGGTGCTTGGGATCGACTGCGCTGTTGCAGCATCCGGCGGATACGCGCGAGAGATGTTCCGCAGGACGGCACCGTTAATGCGTATTCGGCCGCCTACACGTACCAGTCGGATATATCGCATTATAATAGATGTATACCCTATTGCACGCTATTTTCACTGCGCCGCGTGTATGCTCGGCAAACTTGGAAAATTGGACTCGTCATGGCCCGAAAATAATTAGACGTGTTTTTCGTTTGCTATAAATGTGCGTGTGTACCAGTGTGCCAGTGTGTGTGTGTGTGTGTGTGTGCATGCGCGTTTTTTACGGAAAATTAAAGACACGACGAAAACGCCGGCAAAGCTTGACCAGGCAATGATAAACAAGCGTTTGGCATTATTTTCATACGCAGTCCACAACGACACATACATATATATATATATATATATATATGTATATATGTAAATCGAACAAAACCTAATCAGGCCGGTCCGGTTTTGCACGATGGAATTACAGTCGTGCGCGTGCTCAGAGAGCGCGCGCGAATTCGTAATGAGTAAAAACAGAAGCGAAACAAAACAAAACGAGAAAATAAAAAAAGGCCTGTAAAAACCGTCGGCGATTGCGTGCGATTGGGAGGGAAAAAAAACGCCACGAGGCCCATTGAAATCGCGGCGGCCGTGATAATTATAATTTTC
Source organism: Sipha maydis (assembly GCA_034509805.1). Taxonomy (NCBI): domain Eukaryota; kingdom Metazoa; phylum Arthropoda; class Insecta; order Hemiptera; family Aphididae; genus Sipha; species Sipha maydis. Next base: position 262,648 of record JASXSY010001421.1, read on the forward strand.
CGCGCCGAAATCTCCTGCTCTATACCCTCTTGACATACATCAAAAAATGTTTATGCCGAATCACCGGCTCGTTTACTTTTACCTACGAAACGCGGTTTCCAACATCGTTTTTTTTTTTTCCAAATTTTCTTTTTCCCTTTTATTCTCTTACCCCCCATTGCCTTCCGTTTTTCCTTTTTTTTTCGTTTACTCGTTCCTTTACTCTCTCTCTCTCTCTCTCTTTCTTTCTCCGTCCGTCCATCGCCGCATGCGCGCTCGTGCGCGCACATATTGTATACACACTCTTCCACCGTCGCGATAATCGTTTCGTTACGCGGCTGTATAAAAACTACCCGCGCGCCAACGGACGGTCCCAGTGTGTGGATTTATTCCGTCCTGATAACACGATTTATTACATATTGTTGCCTTGTTACCGTACCCGCAGTGCTTTAAGACGTTTTGTACTCGGCGAGCAGTCGACGCGGTGCAGCTGAAGCCATAACAGTAGTGTGTCGCACGTCAACCGCCACGGCCAACATGTGCGCGTCGCGTAAACGAATGGGCGCGTCGATCGTGGTCGCTTTGTGCGCGATATGTTCGCTGAAGGCGACGGCAGCGGCGGCGCACGGCGGCCCGGAGCAATCGCCGACCGAGCAGGTCGCCGGGGCGCAACAGCTACCGGTGCCGCCGTCCCTCGCGGTCGCGCAACACCACGCCAGGAACGATGACACGGCCAACATGGAGCTCCTGAGACAGGTATTTGGTTTTTCTTTTTTTTTTTTCAATCTTTTTCGCCCCGGATGTCGAGCGAACACTTCGACCAACGGTACGTGCGATAACGTGTTCCCGGGCTGTTAATCGTGGCCACGACCAGAGCCAAAACGTGGTAACGTACCCGCTGTGTAACGGTGATCCTGCACTCAGGCGGTTCGTCGGTTCCGCCGCAATGTTTTCACCAGAAGGATTACACGTCGCGGAATATTTCTTAAAATATCGTTCCCGCGACGTACGACTGATCCGGTTGCACCTATCCGTTGTTCGTCATTCGATTTTACACGTCAAACATGTTGCGGAACACGGTTTTATCGTCCGAAATGGAAACTCCGTGGTGCAGCGTTTCGCATGTTTCGAGAATCACGTACACATGTTACTGACTCAAGACCGATCGTTCCTAGCGATATTCCATCCGAATCCATCCTACGAGCGATAAATAATATCAAATTATGTAAAGAATGCGTTCTGATTTCGGCCTTTTTATAAATTGAAATCTTTCACGTATCGAAATTCGAATCGAATGCTGTGTTGTGTTTCGTTTTCAGCGTTTTCGTCCAAATTTATAAGACATAAATACACGATTCCTAAGAATAATGAAACGTAATTTAGTTGAAAATCTTGTTTAAATTCTTGATAAAATAATTTGATGACATTAACCAAATAATATGATATTTTACTCGTAGCCACGAGTATAGTCTTTATGACAACTATTTGGAGTGACGGTCGACAGGATGTAATCGCTTAAGTAATAAAGAGTATTATTTTCTCTTTTACCTACACAAATCGATTTTTATCTTATTATTTATTATAACGACCAGCTTTTGTATTTATTGGACATCATTATTTATTTTTTTACTTTGTATTTAATTGCGTAATTTTCGAGCTATTATTAAAATATATATTTGTGGCGAAAGAAAATAAAAAAGTATATAATGTTCACTTCACAGATCGATTATAATTTCTATGTAAAGATCGGTAAATCAATTACAGCACGGCGTACCTTCAATTACTTTGATAGAAAATCTAAATTTCGACAATTTATTAATGTGTGTTCAATGAGAAGTGAACATATTGTTTACGATTGATTTAGGATTTGGAATAATTCGAAAAATAAAAAAATGTGATTTACACCACCCGTTTCTTTTCCACGTGAGCAAATGAAGATCTAGGATAATTATGTGTTTTCTCGTTTTTTTCTTAAATCTTTTTCGGTCACGCTACTGCGCGGATACGCCATCCAATTTTTTCTACGCTATCACTATAATATCAATTAATTCACTTATCTTGTAATAGACAAAACTGTGCAAATATGAAGATTTTCTATGGATGGTCACGTCAAGGAGAACATCGATTATTACTATAATAAAGTATATAGCACAGATTTCGTAGAAAATCATTCATTTTATGATTGATCAATAAACACAGAATTATCTGTATTGGCCGTACAAGAGAAGATGCACTGAGTACTTAAAAAAAAAAAAAAACCATATACAGCTAAATCACTATAAGGCATCTTTCAACAGTGCATACTTTTCCATTTCACCATAGACCACAGACCACAAAGTTTTTAACGTGTTCGTTATTCTTCATTATTTATATTAAGACTGATAAAAACTCACAGTTCTCATCCACTAAATCCAAAGAACATGTGTCTTCTCCGCGATCTCGTCGATTTGTCTGTTTATTTTATCTTACACGTCATACGAGTGTGAAGAGTGTATGTGTGTGTAATATGTACACATCTGCAAGATAACTTAAAATTCGTAACCACTTCCTTTGATTTGATTTAATATTTAGTATATTTTAATTATTTGTTATATTATACAATCAAATTTAAACTAGAAATAACAGTTTTTAGAGTTTAAGTATTTTTTTTAGTTTTTAAATATAATTCAATATGCTTATGCAGTGATACTCTATGCACACTGTATGATTTCTTAAATTAATTTAACATTTATTCGGACATTTTTGCTATAACATAGAAAATATTTATTTTAACCAAAAGTTTTGGAGCTCCTATTTACTGCATAATTATTTTAAGAAAAAGACAGTTTTTCCATTTAAAAAACAAAACTTGATGGAACTACGGAATATTCTTAAACGATACCTACAATGATCTATGTACTGAGAAATATATAGCCATTTAGTACATCAGTTTTCCTGTAGTATTCTTAAAATAGTGAAAAAATCATCTCATGTGTGTATAGTGTATAAATAGAGCATCAGTTTGATTTAATTTCAAAATCATAAAAATATTGAACTTTACAGCCTTGGAGCCAATTGTTCTATTAGATTGAAAACTAAAAAATAAAACCTCCATTGTAGACAAATGTTAAAAGCCTCTTGAAGATTAAATGGTGTCATTGTTATCATTAATACTAAAGAACGGATTTAAATGTTCGAAAAAACCAGAGAAATACCTTAAAAAATAAGATTTAATGCACTCATAACACAAACATGCTAAAAAAGTACTAATAAATTATTTTTAATATTGAAATAATTTGTTTCGTTATTATAAATTCTAATAATTATTAATTATTCGTCTTCTTTTCTTTCTTTTACCTTTTACTTTAAAAATGTTTTCCAAAAAATTAATACACAATTTAGATAGATATATTCGTCATAACTTTTTACTTAATTTACCTTATAATTTTTTTATTGTATTCCATATAGATTCAATATGAATATATTAAACTTAACTAATTTTTTATCAAATTCTTTCCATTCTAATATAAAAATAACTTAAAAACATAAAAATTCAACAAAAAGTGAAAAAGTCTTATAAACGCAAAAAAAAATAGAACGAAATAAAAGTTACTTTTTTAACTCCTTGATGTATCAAACAAACTTTGTGCTTAGAAAGCAATGTTTTCAGACATTCAGAATTAAAATTGCATTCAAATCCGTTCCTTAATTATAACTATTTTTGCGTACAATACTTGCTTGCCAACGAGTTTTTCATTATATTCTATTATTATATAATAAGCACACCATCTTAATCGGAAGGCAATAGTTACGCAAATGACGTGCGTCTATATATTACGTAACAGGTACTGACGAAGAAATGTCTGCATCGGTACACGATGACCTGCCTGAAACTGGACTTGGTGCGACTGATCGATCGTCTGGGAACGGCCCGAGCCTATCAACTAGTACCGGGAGTGTCGTTAATCAGGGCGCAGATGGACAGTAACCACAATCAGCAACAACAACAAAGCCGCGGTATCAGTATACCACCGGATGTGGTCAGATCGCTGGTCCGGGGCAACGAGTCCGCAGAAGAGCTGGACGGGTACCTGATGGAAAAAGTCGACGCGTACCTCAACTCCCTGTCCATCAGCGTCAAGCTGGTCGACTCGGCCGTCGTGGAGAACGTGCGCAAACTCAGCAGCCAAATGCTGGTCAACATACTGCCAAGTGGCTTGCTGGAGACCGGTAATTAATTATAATATTGTAATTGTAACAGATACGCAGTGCAATTCGCGATAATTACAATTACTACGCGTGCTATTGATTTCATTACAATCTATCTTTTCTTTTCTCTTTCCATTACATTAAGACGATCTTCGAACGTGGTTTCTAGGAATCGATTGATCTATGCAGCTACGCATTTTTAACGCGATTTTTTTCATCTCAAAGAGCGTTTCTCGTTTTCATTAAAATATAATAATGGACATTCGGTCTGTCACGTACCCAATAACTCTTTGAAATAATACATTTTTTTTCTTCTAAATACGTGCGATAGTAAATAATTGTAGGCACTGTATTTATAGGTAGTCCACATACATAGCCGTATCAAAGCGGTCATGAAATATACTCGTGACCAAACCGATTTGAACTAGCTCAATAAAGCAGTCAACTATTGACAACAGTAAATTCCCAATCTTAATAAATATGTCATAAAACATAAAAATTTACCCAATTTCAATATGAATTTTACTGTAATCTCGAGCTTTAATATTCGACTTCAAATAGTTAATTGATGTATTAAAAACTATCAAAATAAAATATAAACATACTTGTAAATTTTAATATCAATACAATATTCGTTAAACTATATGAAAGGCTACGAGGAAAACAATAATAATCAAAAGAAAAATATCTGATGATTATTTTATATTATCGTTTGTTAAAAAAAATTTTAATTTAATAATTTTATCAAAAATTAGTTTTATTACCACAATAATATGTTTTGAATTATTTCGTACTTTATCTCTTAGTTTTTTGGGTTCTGAAACTTTAAAACTCCAATACTAAGCAGTTTAGGAATATTGACTATTATTGTTTTTCTCCGTAGCTCTTCATATTTCATATTTTATTTATTTTGAGGGCATATTTAATGTATTTTTCACAAATGTCAAACATTCTAATAATTTTATTTATTTTATTATATATTATTTTATTTATTTTTAATTCAGATAAGTATACATAACGATAAGTATAATTAATAAAATAATTTTGATATAGATTCGAAGAAAAAAAACAAATTTTTAACAAATATAGTCTTAAAACCATTACACTAATCATTAGGTATACTTATCCGAACTCAAAATAAATAAACATAAATCACTAATTTACTTTATTTATGTTAACATCAACCATTATTTTCAACATGTCGAATAATTTATAAAAAACGAAATCCCTCTAGTAACTTAAAGTTGCCCATCCCTGTTATACACCATCATGAAAAATACAAATTCAAATTTTTTAAAGCTATTTATGAAACCTTTAACTCCATTTATAGATTCCATTCCTGACTCGGGATGTACTATTATAATAATATTATACAAGATAAAATAAATTAGTTTTGTCATTATAATAATATCTTCTTATTCTGCCTCGCCTTGCTCCCAACTATTTGGAGTCGGCCATAATTGTCATTATAATAATATATAATAACAAAAAGCTTTAGTATTTTAAAATGTATAATATATTATTGAATATTATAATATCCTGGAAATCGATTGAAAATAACTATAATTATAGTTTATGTACCTCTTTTTTTCTTTACAATAGTTAGGTGAGGCTGAGCCTCACTTGCCACTTTTGACGAGCCGCCACTGGTTACCGGTTAGTGTAGCGAGTACCGAAAGAACCTTCTCCACATTTAAATTAATTAAAAATTATCTAAGAAGTATTATGTTTACTTTAACGCGGCTTAGTGGTCTTGCGATTATCTCGATAGAAAATGAGCGTTCTAAATACATTGAATTAATCCTTGATCATAAAGACGTTGACTCAACATCGTAGTAGAAAAAAAATCATTTTAAGCAGTCGTAAAAACAAAATTATTGTTATTATTATCATTATTGCAGTTGTAATAATAGTTCAAAAAATCATTAACTGACTATGAATATTTATTTATTTTTTTATCGCGTACAATCAAAGAGCCCAATGTTTAGAAAGTTGGATAACATGTACAATCTTCGAAAAAAATGTTGAAAAAAATGTTATCCACGGACCTCGATGATCGCGTAGTTCCGCCACTGCGAACCGGTTTTCTGCACTCGATGGTGTACAGCATTCATTACGTAATGCAATCGTATAACATGCACAATCCCTGTGTGCTTTGTTGTTGTCACAGGACGGGGCAAAAAGAACGGGATGCACGCGGCCCTGTGGTCGGCCGGCACGCTGGCGGCTATCGCGTTCGCGGCGCTGGCCGCCATGTCCGGCAAGGCGCTGATGACGGCCATGCTTGCGCTGGTGCTGGCGGCCGTGTGCGCGCTCAAGGGCCAAGGCGGCGGCGGCGGCGGCGGCGGTGGCGGCTACGGCAAAACGTCGCACTACGAGATCATCACCAAGCCGGCCATCTACGACCACGATCACTTGGTGCACGGGGCCTCGTACTCGTCCGCGCCGTACAGTTACGCTCGTCACCTGACCATGGACGAGGGCGGCGCCGCGTACCACTTGCAGGGTCACGTCCACGTCGACCAACCACCGCATCGCGTGACCGTCGTGCACGCCGCACCGGCCGCGGCCATCCACTCGTCAACTTCGTCGTCGTCATCGTCGTCGTCGTCGTCGTCCGACGACAGCCCGTCCGGCCCCGGACATCACGCTTCCGGGTCGACCGGTGATGAGGACGCGGACGACGAGGCCACCGTCGGTCACCTGTCGTACCCGCTGTCACCGATCGCCTACATACCGACCAACAACACCTGACGCGACACTCGGCATGCTGACCACGTGGACACCATCATCGTCACGTCGTAAAAATCCGGCCACGACGCCGTTTATTAGTATTTCATTATTTCCCTTTGACGCGTGTTGTTTATCTATGTGTTTATATAATTATTTATTTATTTGTTTATTTATTTGTTTATTTATTTATTTATTTATCTAACCTTAATACTCCCCCCCTATTTCTTAGTTCTCCACACAATGGCCGTTTGTCCGTACAACTAACTATATTTTACTATATATTACAACTACCGGTTTTTGTATTTATGCGTGTTTTTTTCTTCCTTTTCACACTGCTGATGGTATAATGACAATATGATGCAATAAGAAAACATATTGACCAATGACACAAGTAACGAAACGTTAAAAGAAGGATAAAAAAAAGAGGTCATGCTCCAGACTCCGACTTGTTGGAGTTCGATTTAATGTAAAATATAAATAAATATTACATTTAACGTGTACCTGAATAAAACTTAGTGCAACAATAGATAATAATTGAAAACGAGGTGAATTTATGTATAGAAATTTAATAGAAAAATTATCTTAATTATTATACAATAATGTTAATAATATTAATTTTTTATAACACATACATACTATTCACACTATCTGCTACGTAAACAATGTAAAACTTACTAGCAAAATTACCATGAAATAAGAACATTCGACCGTAAATGCAGCTTTATTCAGCCAAGTTTTTTAAAGTTTTTTTTGGGTTGGAAAAAAATAAGATAACTGTTAGAACCAACTAGTCAACCAAGAGATTATTACCTCAATTGTACATCAAAAGCTAGGTGCGTCTGGAAACGTTTCTTTCGAGTAGACGTTCTCCACTCTCCGTCGCAGCGGCTTCGTCTCGCAGACATTTCACTGCAAATATACACGTCATTATTGTATTATAAAACTGAGCGACTATGGGTGGGATGTGTCACCGTGACGAGTTTTGTTCCGATTGATGACATAACAGTTCTAATTGTACATCCATAGCACGGGTGGTAGACTAAATGCAAGTGTACGAGTATGACAGTCGCCCTTGAATGTGTCAAGTATCATTTGAATTTTTAACAGTTTATTCTTTTCTTTCACTCTATGATGACGCAGTATAATATCTGAAAAATGACGCAGAGAATTCTAGTAGATTTCGGGACAACGGATTGAAACTGGTAAACAGGTATACGTATCATGCTTCATCATGCTTCATCGACACGCCAATAGGCAAGAGCAAGGCTGACGAGAACTTTTGAGGGCCCCGGGCCTGATCAGTTTCAGGCCATCTTTACATGCACTTGTTTAATCAATACATACATACTACTTGTACATACTTTGATACAATAAAAATATTTAAATTTGCGTCTTGTGTTACGGCGAATGAGATTATAAAATAATTTCGTATAAAAGGCTAAGACGATGTGCACTCGGGCGGGATACTTTAAGGCTAAAATGAACCTTTCCCTTTTTGATCATTCTGGAATGTCCGTTTTCGTCCAGTACACTATTTTGGTCACCAATTAAGAATATTCTTCACGATTTTTTCTGTTAAACTATACCAATTATTTTTTGTATAATAATCACATAATATTATTTAGTAAAAAACGTTAGTCAAATAATATATAAAAAATATAAAGTCACAACTTTCATAATTTACAATTTATTTTAAAATCTCGTATTATGTCAAGTAAAATAATATATAAAAATTAAAATTGAATTTCCCATAATATAATCAGTAATCACTATTAAGTCTTAATATAATGGATATGTGTGCATGTGCTACAGTTATTAAAAAAATTTAATTTTCTGTTTTTTTTTTTTTTTGGCGTAAATTCATAATATAATGTAACTTAATCTTTTTTACTATAGATATAATTATTATACAAAAGGAATATTTTTAATTTAATTTTTAATGACCAAAATAGTGTACTGGCTGAAAACAAACATTTCAGAATGGCCGAAAAGGGGAAGGTTCATTTTGGCCAAAAATGATTCAACCTGAGCCCACTCGGTGTTATGGGCCCTGGGGCTCTAATCTTCGCTGCCCCACCTCACCGACTCTGGGCAAAAGCGAAAACATCATACACTACATAAGCACGCGTGCTTAGCAAAGATTAACACTTAGGCTAAATTTAATAATATTTGTGATTTTTGTGCTTGATGTATTATTAAACTAGCTGAATAACTTGGCTTGGCCTGGGAATTTTTTTAATATTTTGAATTAGAAAAATTACTACTTTGACGGCAAAAATAATTTTAGTTGAAAAATACACTGTTAGTTGTATACACTTTTACTATTATCAAATTATAAATACATATTGGAATTATTGTCAAAATTTACGGAGTTTGTAAAAATATGTAAAATTAAATATTTCTTAATTTATTGTAAATCATGTGAAACGAATTTATCATTTACAATAGTTAATTGTATTTAATCATGTTTTAAAAAAAATATGTATTTACATACAAATTTCAGCTCTAGTAATGAGTATACAAATCATAATGGGTACCCGATCCATAGCGGGTACCCGAAATTTTGTAAATCGGGTAATACCCGTAAAACCCAGTAACCCGGGTACCCGGATAGTACCCGGGTACCCGGGTATCAAGAGCACTAATAAATACTCGAAATTAATGAATTAGTTTAATAATAGATGTAAGCAATACATTGCAAGTGCGAAAGATGCAAGTATTACTATTATAAATTAATTCGAATACGTCAAGGGCATAACTTAGCCAATTCTGGGGTGACAATTTTTATTTTATGTCGATATACCATTTACTTAAAGATACTTTTTAATATGCATCAAATAAATTTACAAAAGGGGGCATTGTCTCGTTAAATTTTTTGAGGGGAGTGCCACCTTTCGTCCCCCTTCCCCGTTTACACCTATGGTACATGTCTTATATGAAAATTTCTTGAACAATCATCATTGGACTCGGATATTTTTTAAATTTCATTTAAATTGCCTATACTAAACCCCTTGTAAATCATAAATCATAATATACAGTATCGTATATCTATAATTTTACAATAAGACGTATACTTAAGTGTAAAGCTAGCAATTTCAATTACTCATCTATTCTATTTTGTGAACATTTATATTTTCTAGCAATACATTATTTCATTCATTCAGTCATTTTATAGAGTCATTAAGTATAATATACTTAATATACTTTAATCTAAAGGTGTTTTAATAATAAAAATATATTTTCACACGATTTCAATATTTTTAAATAATTATAATATATATTTACAACATGATACAAAATTGTGTTAATGGTAGGTACAAATCACCCGCTATATGGGGTTTAAAAAAAATAAATACGATTGTATATATAATTTTATGTTAAACTTATGAACTATTAACATTAAAAATGTTTGCCGCTTTCGAAAAACAATCTAACCATGCGGTTATGAGGAACTGAACGTGAACGAATTTTAAAATTGCGTATGCTTAACACGTAGATATCGACGTGAATTGATCTGTCTGGAAATCTAATCGAGCACATCATACTATTATTGTTGTTTCCGCACTTTTTTTGAATAACAATTATTGAAACGATTGGAATTTTCTACAATCGACTTAACTGCCGAATTGAAATCGAATCGTACTTATAAAAAATAACGATTTAGGTGAATAATTAACATACTGATGTCAAATGAAGTGTACGCTTTTGTGTTGTATAGAGAAGGGAAGGGAAGACGTAAGTAGGAGAAGAAAGATAGAAATATAGGAGACTGCGGAGGAAGTTGAGCAATCGAAAAACGACAAAGTCGCGTCAAATGACGGTGCGATCTCGACGATGCGGACCGACAAAACTGTCGTCATAAACTACAACCGTCCATCTATAGGGTTTTACGTTTACTGTTGCCGGTTGTAGGCACTGTATGCCATGTCGTTGGCATCGTCCTTGAAGGAAACAGAACCGGAGGACGGCCGGAAGTTGTTAGCCGGCAACGGCGGTGACGTCTCCTGCTTAATGTCCGGCTGGTTACGGGCCGGCCGATTGTTGTACGGCTGACCGTACGACGGTTGACCGTCCGGTGACTCGTACAAGTACTGCTGCGGGTCCTGCTGTTCGCGCCACGGAGACAACTGTGGTTCCTGATGTTCGCGATACGGCGTGTACACGGGCCCCGGAGGCGGTGGTCCGCTGCTACCGTGCGACGGTCTGTGATAGTAGCTGCTATGGCCGAACGTACCGTAGTTGTGCTGCAGGTCGGGCTTGCACAACTTGAAGAACCCAATGAGACCGGGTACAACCAGCGCCAGGAAGCCCAACACTTTTTTGAACGATGCTAGGCCCAGAATGAGTGGCAAGAACAGCAACAGCTTCAACTTGAACAGTTTCAACACGATCAGCAACGGGACCAGTAACTTTTTCACTTTTTTCTTGGCTGGAAAATAAAAAAAGAGAGAAAAACATCAGTTATTGTATACGATAACATAGAGAATGAAAAATATCTTTGATTTAAATTTTCAATTATATTCTTTAATAATATTAAAGGAATCAAGTTAAATATAATCAACACAAAATAAATATATAGTCTACTTGTTTCTCAGAAGGCTTAAGTTGCTAGTAAAAACTAGTAACTGATTAGCAGTGACCACGATTTTTATTTTAATGTGACTTAATGTTAACAAAAGTTTTGTGGTTTTTTAAATTTCACTTGAATATATAATTTTACAAACGATAATTTACATTTTTAATTTAATTTATTAACTAGATTTACATTTATGACTTAAGTGTTCTTGAGAGAAATTCAAAACTCCCAGCTTAAGGTACAAAATTCAATTTTTTCAATGTTTTTTTTTTAAACTTATGAACTATTACTGGAAGAAGGAAGTATTTATGCTTATGCTGCGTTTTTTCTTAACAAGATAAATAGTCTAAAATAGTCAAGTGACAGCAAAAATCTAATATTTTACCAATGTCGTGAGAATCGTTGGAGTAATATAATACTATAATACCTGTATAAGTAATACACTTCATGTATATTAGTACCCAAACAAAAGATAACATTTGAATAACAAAAACTCCCTACGAATACATAACGGTAACTAGTAGAATCATAATACATCATTGCTTTCGGACAAATCGTAACACCAACTAGAAAACGACTAAATAGGTTCGAAAGCATTTCGTGCGTGTGCTAATTTGTGACCATTCAAAAAGTAAATCCTTTTACGCGTGCTTTCGTTTTCGTTATGTAAAATAGTTAAAGTATTAAAGAGTATTGTATACGAGTATTATCACAGGCGAAATTGTATAATATAAAATACGGAAATCCTACGGATCACGTTGGCTGCTTATTATTCATTTAACTTATCATTCATTATCATCGTGATACAAATGAGTCACGAGTCGTGATGACAACGACGATCAGCGAATGCTCACCTCATGACACAAATAACGTGCATTTACGCTTGACCATTATAAATTATATTACATAAACGAGATAATATTTATTTATTTTTATGCTCGCGTTTACACATTGTACTACTATACATCAAACCGCGGAAGGAGGAAGTCTGTGAACACTTGAGCCGTCATCTGATAATCACGGCCTGCAAATTTTTCTAGCGAATTATCAACCGGCCGTCATTAGGTACAGCACTTAACGATTTGCTCAGGTCTTTTATTTGCCGAGCGTAATAATAGAAAGTTGGACGAGCACGCAAACAAAACGTAAATATTATTAATATTATAGATACCTACAAGACGTTTGAATAGAAATATAAAATGGCGCTCGCAATCCACCGGTCAGATTTAAGAGAGAAACAGACTAAGAGGATAAGAAAGAGGGATAGAAAGAATGAAAGAGAACAAGAAGTGATTTAAGGGCGACAGAAAAACGCAAAAAAAACAACCGTTTGACGGATACATATTATAAAATAACGTAATTGTAGTATGCGGAGCGTTACTCTAGTCTCGAACCGAATAATCTAAAATCGTCCTGGGCACTATACAACCAAGTGTTTACGTCGTCGTTGAATATATTACGAAGTTTTCATCACATCACAATAAAATTGCTGCATTATGTTTCGATAATCGGAACGTTCGAAAGTAAGTGACCTTACACGTACGAACAATTTTTTTTTTTGTTCTTTAACCAGTTCTGGAGCGACGACAATAATGTGAAATCAGAAATAACCCAAACCGAATGTACTTTGATGGTATATTTTATGTACATTATGTTTGCTGTTTAGTATGCGGCAAGGAAAAATTAAAACCAAATACTTCATAGAAAATTCTAGATGATTGCTGGGGAGAAAGTAGACTGTAGGATCGTATTACTTATACGAATACGTAATTATTATTCTACTATACATAGGAGAGGTTTACCGATCGCGTCTGTGTGTGATAAATATGTAAATAAAAAAAATACGTAATAGCTTGGTATAGACGAAATTGATGAACATGTAATAAAGCAGGGTTCTGACGTAAATATTTTTCTGTTTAAATATTGATGGAGTAACATACATGTTATGATTCCGTAAAGCGGATACTCCTGTTAGTATAATTTGTACTTATACATTTAGCTGTCCGTTAGAGATCTCTTCTCGTTGGAATAGTGATTATAAGCAAATGATATACCTACGTACCGTATCATAAACAACGTCAAAAAAATTACCATTGTCATCAATAACAATCATCACTACATTAAACTATCTCAGTGATCAAATACAATCGTTTTAGCTACAGGTTATAAAATCATGTATTTTTCATACCGTTATGTTTCGCATGATCTGCATATGATTTGTATCGCTAACCGAACGGTATATACGTGTTGACTCATCGTCGTGCTACGATCAAATACCAACTAAATGGTACAGGGTGTCCGGTAAAAGGATGCGACCCAATGTCACAAAACCCGTTCAAAATCATTACAATAACATATACGCATGTTACCGCAGAAAACGAGGTAACGTATTTTCCACCACGTGTTCCGACCCAGAAACTTCTCGCGTTTATTATTGAGTTACTCGAATCGAAAATTTTATTTTTTATTTATACTTAACGTAAATAAATTTACTTTTTACTCCATCGAAACACATATGGTCGCAAATTTATGATGTTGTATGTACTGCAGTGTACAGTATTGTGTGCGGTGTGCCGAGTAGGGATAACACAAATAAAAATATTATATACGCCGCAGCTTACGTTACTTTACGTACGTTATCATATGAGATCGTATACATTTGCAGATATCGAGGGTTTTTGAACTTTCTAAACACACCCGTTCGTGCTAATACGATTGTAAAGATTGGAAAATATCGACGTCCAGATTAGTTTTTTCATAGAAATTGAAAATTCCGAACGCTTGTGTCTATAAATATTTAATATATTTGGTTTTCACTAGTTCTGAAACAAGTATAATGGTCTTCGTATTTGTTTTTCGATTGTTGTCCTGTCGTAGCTCAAATCGTTGAATAACACAAATACGTGCATAGTACACCGCAAGTGGATATTTCAGGTTGGCTGAGGTCAGTAAGTCAAATGGAATGCGAACCGCACTCTAATCATTTCCGTTATAAACCACTTCGGAAAGGTAGTGCTAAATAATTTACGTTGGTCAAAAATATCAGTACCCGTCCCGAATTCAAAACTACATTATTAACCTATTACAAACACGGCCAACATTTATTTCTGGTATTCCATCAAATCTCAAGAGCAGTCACATTATAATCAGTAGGCCCTCGCAATTAAGTAATATTATTCAACCGAAAATTATATAAAGTAAATAGTTTCAAAATTAAACCACTGGTAGCACAAACAACACAGGAATATAATGAGATGGATAATATGGAAAACCTATGATATTTACCTAGCGGATATTATTTTGATTCAGATATTATATTATGATGTGTATAATTACCACCATGCTCTCAACAACATAGCTATTATAAGCCTCTAAATATAATACTTAAACATTGCAATCAAATTAAAGATTTTATTATTATTTTATAACTGTCTTATTTTACATTATATATGTCATAAATATAATATAAAATAAAACAGTTATATACTTAGTTTTTGTAATATATGTTCACCTACCGTGATCTAACTGTTATAATAATTTCAAAATAATTATTTATAATTATATATTATATTATATATTTATATTATATAATATAAATTAATTATAATTTTGATACGTTTTTTTACAGGTGTAAAATTGTGAATTTTTTTTTTTGACTTTTTAACTTCCTGTCTCTAATTTTTCTCTTTTATTTCTAAAATATATTGTTATATCACTTGCTTTTGGGGCATTAAGCAAACGATTGTTGTTTTTATAATTATTACTATTTTACTATGATACTCACTGATGATGCTGGCCTTCTTGTCTTCGAGCGTGTCCAGCTCGGAGGATATCTCGTCGATGAATCTGGGCGAGTACCGTCCTCCCTCGGTGAGCTCGTCGGGCACTTGGACCTCAACCGCGGTGGACCGCAGGAATCGCTCCACCTTGCGCATGGCGAACTTGACCAGCCTGTCCCACTCGGTGTCGTCGGGCCGCTGGTCCGTAGAGAACTCGAACGCCCTGGACGAGCGACCGTCGTCATCACCCTGCAGCCGGATGACGCGCACATGGTCATTGAGTCGGTACGTGTCGCGCACGAAAAAATCATCGAGGCCAGACAGGGCGCGCGCCTTGAAACACTCGGTCATATCACCCTGCAGACAGGCGCCGTTGGCCGACGACAGGTACGGGTCCGAATCCTCTTCCGCGAAGCTGCCCAGCCAGTTGAACAGGTTCTTGCCGTTCCTGTTACCGCCAGAACTGTCACGGCCAGTGGCCGTACCATTTTCCGCAATGGTGGCCGCGGAGTCGGTGGCCGCGTCCGGAAACGACATGGACTGGCCAGCGACCGACGACGCTAACAGCAGCACCGCCAACATAGGCAGCACCTCGTGACTCGTCTTCATCCCTCGATTGTCGTTGCGTTAAATTCGCTGCAAGAGCACACAATAATAATGTTAAATTATCGTGCGGTTATAAGTGTACACACTTGTAAATTAAACGTTTATTTTTGTTCGTAAAATTATTTAAACATTTATTAGAAACGCTATATTAGCGTTATTGCATTGCTCTATTTTATTTTTCGTAAAATAAACTACTATATAGATGTAGCGATTGTATGAATACACATCTACCACGTGGGTGTCAAGTTTTCAAATTCGCTGTTATTAATACGGTAAATTAGGTCACCTGAAATAACCCCACTCCCGTTCACGGGAACTGATTTATTATCATAATTTTCTATAGAACACACAAATATTAACATATATAACAAATATTGTATAAGCTTAGTGTCGGAATCGGTTTTTAATTTTCAGTGGTTTAAGAGATACATAATCAATCCTTAAAAGTATCTACAATTCTATTATATTTATTATTCATACTGATCAGTACTATAACACCATACCGGAATTAAATCTTTAAATATCACAAGTAATCGATATTACATTTTATAGCAAGAATACATATTAGTTTTTATAAATATCATAAAAGTTAATTAATTAATTAAACGTTAAAACAAATGTCGATTGGATTCAATGGAAAAGTCTAGTTCAGTACAGATACATCTTTTGTGTACGTCAAACGACGCGTGCTACATATTCCGTAATGGCATGTACGCCGAGGAGTGCGATGTGATCGACCGTCGCGGTTCACGATCACCGGCATTGTGATTCGATGATGTTGCAACAATTAAGGATCTTAAGCGTTCCTCGACCGATCTCAGTAGTCGTTTCGTTTCCGAGTGCATAACGGCAATGGACTATCGAGTTGGGTACGTGTTGAGTATGATAAAAATTTAACAACCGTGTTGTACAACGCCGCAGTGCGCGATCGCCACGAAAACAAAATTACTCACCGTAAGTCCGGCGCGGCGTGTAGTGTGTACCACGGTGCGATGCGCACGTGTCGTCCGCGCGGTGGAATGCTCGGCCCGGCCACTGGCTGTTCAACCGTTGTGCTCCGTGCTCCGCGATGATATCACGTTGTGACGTGCGTCTCCGCTCTGCGACCGCTTTGCCGATTAGAGACGTGTGTGATCGGACGTGCGCCTCGGAGCTGTCTGCGTTCGTTGACCGTTCGGATGACACTGACCGTCTACCGGTCGACCGTCCGTCGTTTTATTGGTCGCGGAGCACCGGTCCGAGACGCGCGCGCGCGCGACGCAACAGCAGCGCCTCCGCGTAAACAACGTGTTGGGTAATCGCCGGCACTGGGCTTCGGGCGTCCCTCCGCTACACCCGCACCTAATGCGTTTGCACGTGTTCGGGGATAAGCGTGTGAGTGGCCATTCGAAAATACGGTATTTTATCGTTTTTTTGTATTATACCGCATTACATCTTGTTTTATACGCGTATTAAATTATCTATAATACTATACATATTTTAGTATGGTATTTAATACATTTTTCTACTACACCGTATTATTCCTAGTCTTCTTCTCGCATTTCGCCTTATAATTGGGTTTGCAATCGAATATGCGTTCTCCGCTCTTCTTTGCTTCTAGCTAACCTCTTCGGTTCTGTGTAGAATTTTCTTGGCTAAATAATCTAACGTCGGAGATAATTTCTTCTCTAAATAGAGTTCTTGGACGTCCTTTGTCTCTCCCTCTAACCTTTGACTTTCCCTTATATTATTCTAAAAACTAGTTCGTTTTCGTGCCTCTATATGTCACAAATCATGTTTCATTGTCTTACTTTGATGATTTTGAGTAATTTTCTACATTCATTTATTTCACTGATTATGTTTTCTCACTTAACCAAATAAAATTATGTTCGAACATCTTTGTTTAAAATCGTTCTATATAGCATATATAATAATGCGATATTATACACTTATATTATAAAAACATCACTACATATAGTCATTAGATATATGCATTTGTTCAAAAATAATAAAACGAAAATAAAATGGTGGTTGCGTATTCATAGCCGAACGAACTGATGTCTGCGTATTTATACTGTACAGTACACAGTATATGTCAATTTTTATAGACATGTGTTCAACAACTGAGTTTTTCTAGGTTGTCACAATCAACCAAAAAAAGAAAAAAGTTGTCATTGAACAAAAATATATTTTATGAATAATACACTTTCTTTATCTCTTCTGTTTAAAATATTAATAAGTAATAATAATTTTAACTTTACAAAACACGTATTTTAGAATATTTTTCATTCATTTTAACAAACGTAAAACCGTTATTTATTACTATATATTATAACTACATGTGATCTTAATTAATTGTTATTAATCTAATTTTTATATTCAGGGGTTGAAGAAAAATATATAAATTTACAAAAAAAAAAAAATTAATATATACATTTTTTTTTGATTTTTTGAAAAAATCCAAAAAAATTATAAGGATTTGCGATTGACCTATTGACTACCCGTGGTATAAATCTTTAATAGTTCATAGTCACACTTACAACTTCTATGCCTTAGTTATCACTAGTTTTCGACATTTTTCATTAGCTTGTAGCAATTAGTCTTTCATTGGATAATTGGTTTTCTTAGTAATATAGATTTATTCCTTAATGTATATGTATTTATCTTTCATTTTCCATCACTTTAAGAAAATAGCTATCTCCCATTTTTCGGCTATTCAAATCTCATCAAATATTTAACAATAAAAGTACACCTTAATTTTAAATTTATTGTTAAAGTAGAATTTTAATCTATTATATTAAACCATATTTTCCTTACGATATCAATTAGTT
Source organism: Sipha maydis (assembly GCA_034509805.1). Taxonomy (NCBI): domain Eukaryota; kingdom Metazoa; phylum Arthropoda; class Insecta; order Hemiptera; family Aphididae; genus Sipha; species Sipha maydis. The sequence goes on from JASXSY010001421.1 coordinate 281,319, forward strand.
ATTCGAAACAATAATTAATTTAACAGTTGTTATTAAAGTTAATTATTTACTATTGGTATTTTTTGTTTAATCTTCCTCTTCATTTTTAATATCTATTATAGCACTATAGTCCTCCTTATTGATAGTATTATGAAAAGATACAATTATTCGTAGATAAATTTTTATAAATTTAAGTTTTGAAAAAAATCATTCCTAAGTAACACGAACTTGAAACAATATATTTAATATTTTATAACGATAATTCACTATATTGATTCTCTAAATCTGTAACTCACTCTTGGTTATACTTAAATATTGAGCCTGGATTTTTTGTTTTTTAGTCATTAGCATTCAATGATCTATATGTAAGATAATCGTTATCAATTCGATAAAAGTACGTGAAGAGGGAAAAATGTCTTGGTTAATAATTTGCTGGAATCTCAGAACGCATATAATAAATTCAGAATTTATTCCTGAAATTTAATTCTGTACAAAATTTGTGTACGTTTTTTATGAACCGTGATCTTGTCTTGGCCCACCGTTTAAGTCTTTATGGAAAAGGATTCTGACAGGTTTGAGATAATCGATGGAGCATAAATGATCGATCACGAGTATTAGATTACTGGAGAACTCAACAAAAAAAACCCCATCGGTAATATATATACAGATACCGAACGTGTTATCATATTACGATTTGTGATAATAATTTAATGTTATACAATTTTATATAATATAATTATTATGCGCTAATTAACTGTTTTGTTACGATTGTAACCTCATACTAAAAATAATCAATCGATTTTCACGATATTCGTGTTTTATTGTCGTGTATATTTTTCGTTCAACCACACAAATGTTTGAAAAATACCCTTAAAACTAACAATAACACGGAAAATTAATCCGATTATAAATCGAAACGTTTCACAGCTCGGTATGTACCATACGAGTACAGTGAATACGAACTCATCGAATTTCGATGCTGTATACTGATGATGAAATAAGCTGCTAGGACATAAAAAATGTTTGTTAAAGATTTCTGTTGCTACGTGTATACGTGATAATATTATATAACTTATTTAAAACGAACGACGAATGTCGTACCTATACGTGATCGTAAACAGGACCCGTACGCACGGGCGGAAGTAAACGAGCACCATACGGTTGTGTGAATACAATAATATAATAACGTGATATAACGCCGTACAATAACATACAGTGTCCGACTGTATTATACTGTTATGGTAATATTACACGTGCACCTAGTCGTTCGTTTTGACCTCGGAACGAGATCGGTTGTGCAGTGCCGACTCGCGGTAGATAAACAGTCACGCCCACGCCACCGTTGCCGCGTGAAAGTCCGGGCCACCCCGGGTCGTTGTCGTCGTAGTATGATGATGATTACATAAGAATAATACGTATTACTCTGAGTCACCGGTGTATTGCTACAGATATTCCGGAACCACACGCGTGCCAGTTGTCGTTTTTGTTCGGCCTCGAGCGCAGGATGAACCGCAATCGTGCGATAACAATAATAATATAGGTGCAAGCGACCGACGCCGTGGAACGCGAGTAATAAAAAACGAAAAAACCATAATATTGCATAACAACGAAGAGTCCATGTGACGCATCGTCCGAAGCCACTTTCTTCGTCAAACCGAAATCCTGGTCGTGTGCACGACAATGACGCACTACACGCGCAGCAGTTTGTCGGGAATAACTCCGAAAAGCCGTAAACGATATTGTATTATGCATGCGGACGTTTTTCTTTTAATAGGGCGATTTTAACGTTTGATATTTTAAGACAAAATAATATCTTTGATTAAATATTTTCGATATTAGGAAAAAAAGTTCCTGGTTAAAAAAGTCCCCGGTAAGAAAGTCGCACGACAAATATATCTAGGCCTTTATTAGTGACATGGCAATGTTCTTTTTCAAAACGTATGATTTTTCGCACAGTTCAAATCGATATTTAATATTGCTGCACACTGCATTTATACCTTTTTTTCTCATTTCTATCGAATGATACATAGACATTTCTTGTTTTTAGTTTAAGTATACCGTTTAGTGCAATTTTATAATTTTCTTTATTTAATTTAAGAAGTTCCATAATTAAAAACTCGCGTAAAAATTGAGCCTAATACGAAACTGGAAATTAGGATATTTAACTAGATATTAAGCTAAATATTAGGTACCTAAATATTACCAACATCAACTGTCAAACTATAGTTTACATCAATAAATTATCATTTACTATTGGCAGAAAAAATGTTTTCAACCCAATTTACTTTACAATAAAAATAACAAGTACAGTGGAAATATTTTATTTACACTACACAGGAAACTATTTTCCGGGGACTTTTTTTCCATGTAACACTTTTACCGAGGATTTTTTCTCCGTTTACCATGATTTTCAATCATATGATATTGATACATAAAATGTCAAAACCTTTCAATCTCGGCAATCACTTGGCGAATAAGATACGAGAATTCACGACAAATAATAATGTGCCGTAACTCAATAACTTTTTATCGAAACATGATATAACGAAATATCAAATATTCTTTATCTAGTATAAATGTTAGTTCAATATATTTTCATGAATTGTTTAAAATGTAGAAAAGCAATAAAAAGTATGATAATATACATGCAAAGCAATTAAATGTTTAACATACATAAAAATGCAAATGTAGTTCACAAATTATAACTATTAACTAAAAAAATTAATGTTTTCTAAAACTCATATAATTAATTAATGGCAGTCAAACTTGCTATACGGCAGAAAATATTTTATGAGTTATGTGTAAATTTAATATAATTTAAGTTAAATGTATGCTTCAAACGATTCCTATGAATGAAATGTGTTGTATTAGAAGAAGAGTCTTTTTTTCTATTATTATAGATATAGACTAGCTGATCCCGTGCACTTCGTTGCTCGTTAAATATACCAACTCTATATGACTCTAACTTTGTTCAACTCGTTATTTAATATTCGGTGGATGATGTTCTAGATTTATCTTAAGTTTTCTCTCCGGAATAAAAATTCTGATTCACAGCAGTATATTATCAGGTAGGCAATCTACTTGCGGTAGATCGCGGACCTAGTGCTGTTTGTACGTACCTTAGTGTATGATTTAAATCTAATAAAGTATCAAAGTTATACCAAGTTTGACATAATACGGGGGATTAATATAATCAATTAATACATAATCCTAACCTAACCTTAACGTACTAAAATCCGTAGTATAGAATTGTATTGTTGACCATTTGCATTAGTATTACGAACTATTTCTGTTGCTCCGAACGATGTCATTTGAAAACATGAATTGAATGTTCTAATTGACTTCAGGAACACGTTAGAATCTGGATCTGTTAAAACCGTTCAATGGTTCAGGTGGTGTTTCAATTTCAGGTAGTTGCATCTTTCCTGACGCAACAACACATCCAGACTGGCTGATTTTTGAATTTGAGAGCATAGCAGTGCGGGCATTCCTTGTCCATAGCACAAATTACTACTTTTGAATGAGCATAATATTCAATATCGGGCTCATACTGGAATGCTAGACGCAAGAATGAATCAGATATAAATGTTCGATGTACCTGTTGGCGTAGTTGGTCATTTGCTCTGCGTGAGTCAACTACGAATCATTCGCACTATCGGATTGGCATTGTTCGTCTGTTATTTGCGCTCTTCTATTTCTCATGTTTGTAGCTGCAAAAATTGGCATTCTGGCGTCTTCTTGGCATTTTTAATGACACAAACAAATAGAAAATATTCAAAGTACTTATTTATGTTTTTTTTTTGGTTACCTTGCAACGTCGGTAATTCATTATATTAACCACTAATAAATAAATATTATTCTCAAATCTTATAACCCCCATAGCAACCATTTATAAACAAAAACAAAAATTTCTATCGTAAATCTCAAAATTCCTGTTTGACCACCTCCCGGGGGTGCAGTTAGGTCCATATATAAACCCTATAAACCCGCTCCACGACATTCTCTATCATTTAAAAAAAAAATCAAGATAATCGGCCCAGCCGTTCTCAACTGATGCAATTTCGAATTTTTTGTCTCCATTTTTATATATATATAGATTATTATTAATATGATATTATTAAATATCAAAAATCTAAACAAATTAAAATAACGCAAATCTAAAATAATTCACAAAATATTAATAAATTCATCAAAAAAAAAAAACTAACAAAATTTAAAATAAAATTATTGTAAAATAAAAAAATTAATGTTTCAGGTTTCAACTTATCATAATAATTTATAATATAAGACAATATATGTATTATACTCAAAATCAAAAACATACTAAATCATACTATAGATCCCTATAACTTCCGACTCCAGGAAAATAATGATAGAAAATGCATAAAGTAAATTTTAATACTTACAACGATATCGAGTAGAAATTTTTATGTTGACCCTTCAAATATTTCTTGATGTTTTAAATTCATAATTGAAGATAAACGTTTTTAGCATATCATACAATAAATATATTATTAATAACTCTGTCATGTAATTTATTAAATCCTATACTTCGTACTTCGTTTTATCGAATTAATAATACCACGATGAAACGACAAAGGAATAGAATTGAGATGGACGTGTCAGCGTGATATCCGTATTGCAGAAAATGATTAACACACATATCGATTAGTTCAATAATATTACTGCTTTCATATATCATTATATCAAACCTGCAAGACGCATATTATTCGACTAAAGAGTGTACTACTTAAATGAGTTTACAGTACACAAAAAGGTGTAGAATAATGTCAGACAAAAATATTGTTGCAAACTCGGATTAAAATATTGTACGTAACTCGCCAATGTAAATAAGAAACCATCACATTACAGATCGATTTATTCGTACGGAATATTACGATTATTCTTACGAAATATAATTAATTTATCAACATATATTATTATATAAGAGTTCAAGAGTGATAATCATTTAATAGTATGCGGAAAGCTTGTAAGAGGTACGCTAAAAACCAAAGTTCAAAAATATCCGTAGGTATTATTATTTTATAACAAATTAATGAACCAATACACATACCGATTACTCATAATCACTTTTAAAGCGACTTTATTTCAAGTGGTACTTGAACATTTTTGAAAATCGTTAATATAGCACTGAGATATGAAAAGTTTGAGAATCGCTGGTATATCATGAAGTGTACTTAGTACTATACGTAAAACCGTCAAGTGAGGAGAAACAGGACCATTTTTCTCCGGCCCTCGTCTAGAAAAATGTAAAGGGAGCCCCCCCCCCCCCCCCACAGTCCAGATTGATTAGAAATATTCAATGTTACCCATTAGAAATGATTTTTATTAATATATTATTCCCAAACAATTTTTTGTATGAAATACTAATTAATTTAATTTAATAAAAATTACTTAAATTTATGTGTAAGCGCTATTATACGGACTGAATTTACCGTAATTCTAATTTCTAAATAGTTATAACTGTAATTTATTATGATTATTGTCAGAGTGTGAAGATTGATATAATTTTATCAAATTTACGTAAAAATTCATTACCGCAAAAATCGACACGACGATATCCAAATTCTTATTTTCTATGGTTGTTTATAAATTATCTAGAAATAAATTTAATTTTTATTAAATGTAGTAATTGGTAATATAGTGTTGAAAAATTATTAAAAATGTAATTCATCGCATATAAATAACCTTTATTGGTTAATGTTTGGAAAACTATATTTAAAACATTTTGCACACTTGATGTGTATTATTTTTATCATACTCGTATATTATTGTGATGATTGAGGGGCCCTCAAATTAATTTTCCCCAGTCACTTAAACGGCTCTGACTATATGATATATATGTGTACATTAATATTGTTGAATATCTGACTTGCCACTCTTGTCTTATAAAATCACGGGTATAATAATTGAATCGTCTTGGTTAGATTTATCAAATTTTCCGAATAATATAAAATATATGCACAAGCTTAAAGCAACCGAAACGAAGATAATTTTGTGTTCCATCTGAATACATTCAAGGCACATCTTTTATAGATAAATTTCATTACAACGGTGGGCATACAAAATACATCTGACCTTCTTATTATTTTGCCCAATCACCATAGAAACTTTAAACGCTAAACGAAAACAATTGAATATGTTGAACATTTAAAACTGTTAAGTTTCATCTAATAATAAAATAATCTAATAAAATACTATACGTTCCACAAATAATATGCTTCGAAATTAACAATTATTTAGTTTTTGAAAAAGATTGTCAATTCACTAAAGAATTTATTAAATGTTTTGTTTTTAATCGAATTAAATTTATTTAGACTATATTAAAATATGATACTATTTATTAATTTAACGTAGAACAATACAATAGAATACAAAACTATTTTTAGTGCTTTGAAATATGAATTTACATATAACCCACTTGTTTTTATAATGTATTACATATTAATTAATTAATCGAACTACTTTCAGTTCTGATGATTACATTTTAATTAAAAAACGTTTTAAATTGTGATTATTTAAATGCGCATTAATTGAATAATAACAATTGAAATCGATAATGGTCAAATTAATATTATTATTAATTATAATTCATATGGTTTTAACAATGAATTACATGTGGTTTATATGTTAACACTTAATATTAAAATAATGGATAGTGAAGAATATATGAGAATAATTAATTTTCAAAGGAAAAAAAATAAAAAATAAAAATTAGTTCGTGAGATTTTTGATTTTAAATTTATATCTTACAAACATTATTCTTTATCACCAAAGTAAATTATGAACAAATAATAATAATAATAATAAATCAGACATTATAATGTGTCTCTACAGCTTACATAAATCGGTATAGTTCTACATCCATTACGGTCTACTCAATTGTTCGTCAAATAACATTAGCGAATACCGCTCCATTGTGTGGTGTCCGGCTGCTGGCATTTGTGGGTGCCAAGTATAATTAATTTTAGAGAGTACCCGTAATATATTTACTTTTTTAACGCTCAGTGTAATGTAATCCTATTGAAACATGCACAATCATTCAGAGTACTTTCGCCGGTCGGTCTCGAAACCTTGAACAATTAGACACGGTTATGAACATATTATTTACATATATCTTTTTTTACGGACTCGGATTTATAAATTTTCCTGGAATCGCCAAATAGCTTAACCTCTTCTACAGTATCACGTCAAACCGGATAATTAAATTATTTACATCTTTATATATGTTTTATAATACTACTATAGTAGAGCCGTACATAAATAAGGTAGTAATATTGAAGTAAGATACATTTTCTTTTTATGGTAAATATAATTCAACTATGTTCAATTGTACGCAACAATTCAAATAGCTTCTATTCTTCATATTCTTCATATTTTTATTACATATTTTTTATCATTCGTTGACTTTTTATGTACGAAGTTAAGTTATGTATCTATATTAACGTGCTTTGGACTTGGTCCCCCGACAAAAATCAAAGCTTCTCGAGTACAATAAAAACTCAGTCACAAACATTTCCACAAATTAGTAAAGCATCAACGGAACAGGTTTCGCCATAGTAAATGGCTCTTAAGTCTGGAACTACAGATTTCTTCAGTTTCCACCATCAATACACCCATGTAATATACATAGAAACTTACAATTTTATCAGATAATAAAGTTAAATCATCAATGAAAATATTGATTTTTCCAGTAGGTAGCTAAAACAGTAAATCCATACATTTTATTTACTGTTCATTAACGTGACTTCAAAAAACTATAAAGTGTCAGAATAGTTATAAAATAATTGATGAATTTTGTTTCTTTTTTTTTCATTAATTGGAAAAGAAAAATTTGTTTATGGATCCTCGATATTCGAAATTAAAATCATAAAAGCCTTATAAGTCTCAAAAGTAAAATAATAAATTTTGGTAATTTTAAAATAGATTTCTAACTTTATATTTTAAGTTAAACCAAATATCGGAGTTTAATACGACCTGTAAAATATTTTTTCTTCCAATTAAAAAATATTTTCGAAATTCAACAATTCAAAAATACGTTACAATTTTTCCTGTGGAGTCATTTGTTCGTCAATATTGGTATATACCAAGGATAGGCAACTCAATGTTACTACTGGGCCAATTTTTAAAAATTAAAATCTAGCTGGGCCAGAAAATAGAAGATAAAAAAATGATCATTCAAAATATGCATTTTATATTAGCATTTATTTTGGTAGTTTATAAAGTAAATTAACAGTGAATAAAAAAATAAATAAATAACACAATTACTATTTGTTTAATGTGAGTTTTAAGGATGTGTGATTGGTAATGATATTGTGACAAAATCAACTTCTATTTCGGAGGAGGAAACACGAAATAGGTGACTTAATGTTTCATCTGTAAGACAATTTTTATTTTTTTTTTGATTTTATATGCTTCAAATTTTAAAATTTACATTCACAAAATCAAGTACTTAGTTCCAAACATAGATAATATTTTTAAATCAAACTCTCATAAAAGTGGATATTTTACAACAGGTAAATTTTTCTGTAAGCTAACGTCAATATCTTTCGTAAATAATAACAATGGATTTGTTTGCAACTCGCATAATTCTAATTGAAGTTCAGTAGATTACATAGTATTAAAGTTCAATTTTAATTGCCACTGGATCATTAAATATATTTCTTTGAGGGCGCATAAATTCAACTTCTTCAAATCGCCTTTCAAATTCTACAGTTAATTCGTCTAAGTGGGTAATGCAATGTTCAAAATTAAACTCGTCCAATTGTATTTTTATGTTTTCTCAACACGTAAAATGTATTAATTTTTTTCAACGACTAAATTATATATAATTAGAAGTTAGTATTCAATTTTCAAAACATTTTATGAAATAAAATATTATTTTAAAATTTCTAGCGAACGGTGATCTAGATATCCAGTGAAAATGTCAAGTCTCTACAATTAGAATTTTTTGTTACCATAATAACAAAAATAATATTGAAAACCTGTATGCCATAAATATTGTCATTTTTTTTTTTTATAAACTACTTTTTAGTTTTTCGTAGTCATTCAGAAAATTTTTGATTCTAAATTCTTATAATAAATAAATTCTATATATAAGTTATTATAATAAGTAAATTCTTATAATAACTCCTTTTAAATTACCAACTAGAGAACAATTCCTATCAACAATATCTTGTGATTGAGATGTCGAAACAGTCCTTTTGGTCTAAATCGTGTCTAAAAAAAACACACACACACACACACTTCACAGTAGACTATCAAAAGTGGCCAAAAATAAAAAAATAAAATGTTATATTTATCTTTGTTATAGACGTTTTTGTAAATTGTGTAGACCCATCAAATATAAATCGGCATATTTAGAACCTAAATTCCACTCAACTCTACTAGAGAGCGCTTCGCTTATCGTCAGGTGTTATAAACTTTTACACTTGTTCTTACAAATGTCACGTGCTTTTTTGAAATTATCCTTGTGGTCATTAAATTTGCAAATTTGCAAACTTTTTATGATGAATCCTTCTACTTAATTTAATACAATTTTACAATAAAAATATGATGAAACTATATTGTATAGCCAATTAAATTGGAATTATAACTTGTTTTATTATAAAAGTCATTTTTAACAATTATTTTAATGTTTTAAATGTCAAATATTTAATGATTTAATTAGGTTATGAGATCGAGTTTACTTTTATTTTTTTTATCCTTATTTATTGTAGAATATATAGCAATTTCTTTTTTTTTTTTTTGCACATATTTCCACTTTTATTTAATATCGTGTTTTTTAACAAAATACGTTATGTTATATAGGTAGGTACGTATATTATAGTGTATATGTACGTTTATAGCAGAACTCTTATTACACGGATCACAGAATTCACGTGTAACGTAAAATACATGTTTGTTCAAAATATAATAAAAACGTATAAGGTAAATCTTAATTTTGTTCAAATAATATTTTATTAAAACTTGAAATAGGTACTTAAACATAAAATATCTTATTTTAAATCCGAACTTAAATTTCGCTAGAATGAGGTACATCAAGTTGAAGAAAGATTTATTAAAGTTAATAAAGTCTGATTAAATAAGGTAATTTGATTTACCTCTTTAGAAAATAGTGATCGTGGTCGCCCAATGGTAATAAATACTTAATTTTTGATTAATACTTACGTAAAATACTAATATTACAAAAACATAAATTAATTTTGTTTGAATTTAAAAATATTGTTACACAAAAATATTAAGAAAAATAAATTCATAAACGATTTAATGCCACCATCGATAGTCTATTGCTCTACTGAGCACCTAACCTAACCAATATATTCCTTGTTTCACTGAAATTTTTAAGGATTTCGTACTGTCGTAACAATAAAAATTCTGTTTGAAATGTTCAGATATTATACCTAGCATGGCATTAAACTGTACATCAGATAAAGATCAAATAGTTTCTTCCAATCCAATGTTTACACAATTAACACATTCTGAATTATACTTAAAACTGTATTGGCACATATTTTGTACAAAAATATTTTTATGTTTTTATTACCGATAGTTAAGATTAATAATCAATAATAAAAGATTATACATTGTACTTTTGGGCTTAAATTGTTAACTATAAATTCAATTTAATCAAAACAGTCGACACTATAGTTATCTTAAATATATGAATTCAGCAATAGAAAAAATTTATATTTTCCATTAATGATTAATATAACTATTATGACGCAAAGAAAAATTTTAAAATTTCTATCAAACCTAATAACTAATGCAAAAATTAGAAATATTTTATAAATAATGTATATGCAGTATTAATTGATATTTCTTTTTTGTTAATTTTTTTCATATCCTTCATTCAAAATGATATGGATTAATTTTTGAGAATTTTACAAAAGGTTAACATAATATATTATCAATGGTTGTGAAATATATAGTATCCATATTAAGTTAGCACATACTAATACAAATCACATACTTACACAGTATATGAATTCCAATAAACAAACAAATATTATAAGCAGGGCTCGGGACTTATAGCATTTGCTTATTTTTATTGTTTGACATAAAATTTAGCAGAGAGTTATGAATGTATATGTCATATTATAACACGTTTAGTTATGAAATTTTAAAGTGCTTAATTTTGCTTTTTTCAACGATTTTTAAAAAAAATGCTTATTTTCTGTTTTTCTGATTATTTTTGCTTTTTTTTGCATATTTCTGCTTAAATATAAACGATTTCGTAGGTTACTGACCTCCTCCAGATTTTTTAACTATTTATAGATATCGGTTACATTTTATTTTTCACATGTCTTGGAAAATCCATAAACAAAAAGGCAAAATGTCTCAAAAGTCAAGGTTACATTTTTTTATAATATAAAGATTTATTTATTTATTTTTGATTTTTGAATTAAAAAATTATAATATAAACTACATTTTTTTATTTTAATATTTGTTGTTATCTTTAATTTTATATTTAACACAGTTTAAAAATATGTATAGTACCTTATTGTGTTCATGTAAAAATAAAATTTAGATATTTTCGCTTATTTTTGATATTTTAAATAATTTTTTTTTTTTTTTAATTAAATACTTTTATTTAAGTTAAAGTTTTTTAAATGCTTATTTGAGTGCTTATAGTGATGTTTTTAGTGCTTTTTAAAACGTATATTTCAATGATTTTAAGTAAAATAAGTTCCAAGCCCTGATTATAAGTCTTCTGTCATGTTAACACATAATTTGTAACGTATCTGACTGTTGTTACTATAATGTCTAATGTTATGCATCAACAATTTAATAAATATACATTTCAAACTTAATAATATATGATCACCATAAAGTGAAATAATGTATAGAAATACAGATACATAGTTGAAAATTATAAAACTACATTGAAACATTATACTATACTTATTATTATGTAAGTCTTATTTGAATCCCTTGCTATGAAAAATTAAAAAAATTCTTCATACCTTGATAGATATACTTAATATCTTATTTTACACTTTGATCTAAATTTGGTACATACACATACATAACCGACTCATCTAAGAATTTACTTGATAAATAATTAAATTATAATGGATATTATTACAATTTTCTACATTATTTATTTCAGTGATATAGATTGGACATTGAAATATTGTATTTTTATTTATATACTACATAATTGGTGGCTGACTTTAAATTTGATAGTAACTTATTACAATTATTATTTTATATTTTTTATTAATGTTTATAATCATTTACTATTATAATTATTTATTTATTTTTATTTTTTTAAAAATCCTTATATAAACTCAGCAGAAAAGTAAACTAAGAAATTTCTGCAATTTGCTTTTATTTAAAAGTATAGGGTTGAAAAAATTATTTATGGTCCATTATTGAACCTACAAAATAACAATTAGTTGATCAATAATTACATAATTGCATAATTATATTTATAGGTTGAAATTCTTTTAATTCATTGATGATTAAAATTAAAATTATAACTTCATATTTATCACAATAGTTAATATTAAAATAATTAATCAAAATAACTATATTTATTTTGATTATACTATACATCAATAAAAAAAAGTTTGAAGGTTGTTTAAGATTTAATTTTTGTTTATAATTTATTGTTATATTTTTATATATTATATTATTGTGTATATATTGTTTATTATTATTAATTAATAGTTTTCTCTAATTTAATTTTTGGTACAAATGCCATAAGTATATAACTATACCGTATCATATATGATTTAATATAAATTGTATAACTATAATATTATAGACCACATTTATTTACCAATGATTCAATGTTATGTTTGGTACTATAGTAGGTACTTAAACATAAGTATCTAAATAAAAAAATTAAAATTAAATAAATCAATAATAAGAAAAACTATTATTTATCCAAAATGCAACATATTAGATACCTCTACAAAAAAAAACAAAAAATTATATGTTCCTTTTTTCTCTTATTGACATTAAAAGGTCAGTTTGCTCGGGAAGAATAGATACTGGATCCCTCCTAAAGAATATGGTATGAGGTAATCGATCTGCAAATTTAGTACTCCAATGATGAAGATTACATTCAACAGGTATTCTTTCTTTTTTATTGATCTGTCATAGAAAAAAAGAAAAAGGAAAGAATTTAATATTTGTTAACTTACTATGTTTTTAACAATAAATGGACATAACTTACTGTAATGTATACAACAAAAGATTTTCCTTCTAAAGTAAGATCAGGTCCACTAATTGGTTGCTCAGGTAATTCAATTGAATCATCATTCAGTACATGTACATTCATTTTTCGTAATGATACTCTTATATGCCATGGTTCAATTGTCCAGGGATTATCTTTATTCATGCTTACACTTACAACCATGTTTTTTAAATAATTTATAGCCTGAAAAATACAATTATCAATAAACATATCAATAACTATTTGAATTTCATTTATAACTTTCTGTATTTATTGTTTATTAATAGCAATATATTGTGAAACTTATAATACCTGTAAAGCAGTAATAGAACTAGGAATTTCTTTATCATTGGTTTGTTTGTAAACATTTTTAAAATTTTCAACATTTTCAGGAGAAGCATAAACAGCTAATTTTGGAAGAAGTAAATGTTCATATGCATATGATGGTCGAACAGATACTTTTTCACCTTCATGTCCTATACCTAAATAAACAAAAATCAAAAATGTATAGACTTAAGAATACATTTTTAAGATTAATTGCAAATGTATCTACCTTCAACATATTGAGTTAGAATAACATCCATTTTTTCTTTTTTTTTCATTTCTGGATAATCTATAATATCATAGATAAAATGTCGTCCTTTTAAAATTGGTTTTTGTTTAGAATTCTTTTTTTGTAAATTAACTGGATGGCGACGTTTCAATATGACTAATGACTATAGAAAAACAACATAAAAAAAAAATTAAGTTCAATATAAATATAAATATTATACCATGATTAAATGCTAAGTAAACTGAATTAAAATAAGTTGCTTATATTGTAACAATAATTTATTTACTTGGTAAGGTATAACCTGAAAAAGAATGAATAAAATAATTAAAAGACATTAGGACAGTAATAATATTTCTCTACTTGTTAAAATACTTCCTAACCAAGTAAATAAATTATCGAAATAAAATATGAGTACTTTAATTCAATGAATTTAGTATTTAATCATCATGTAATATCTTTATAGTGTTTGAAGCTCTAATAAATTACTGACTTTTTTTTCTTAATCATTTCTTCTGTTAAGATTATACATAATATGCTTGAATGGGTTTTTATTTTTATCAAGCATAGTAATTTGACCAATTTTGATCAGCTACTGATTTTATAAAAACTGTACATAAGTATTTTAACCATAAATGATACAGGAAAAGATATAATTTTTAAAAAAATTATATTAGTTTCTTATTTCAAGAGAAATAAAACACACCAACCGAAAAAATTTACTTAAACAGATAAGGGGATAAAAATAACTTTTGCACATTATTTTAAAACACAAAAATTGAATTTCCAAAAATGACTGAATTCTGTAATTGATTCTTCCGTAGATGTTTAATAATAAATATAATATAGATATATGAAAAAGTATTACAGTATAACTTTAAGAAAATTATAGTAAGTTTGTGACTCTGTCTTGACAAAAAACTTTAAAATTATTTTAAAACCTATTACGATTTATGCAAACGATACACACTCAAACATCGAAAACTGTAAATAAGAAACATTGTATGCAAGGTGTAATTTTCGATATTAATGAAATAGATAAAATTAAGATGTTCTTGCAAAAAATCACATTTTGAACACGAGCCATACATACCCTGTTGAACTGCTGGATTGGGCTCCGCACAGTAAGCAGTTTGGAAAAGTTTCTCAGCACTCCGTCCATGGTTTCAATGTGAATAGGTAATGATTTTAGATATATTAATACAACAGCAGAACTACTAGAATAAGCAGAATATTTTAAGTTTATAAGCCCAGAGAGTAAAATTAACAGACGACGTTTTAATAATTAGTCTTTTATGTGGTTTGACGGTGTTCCGGCGATGGAACGTTATCACTCATTAGCGTTATCAGATATCTTAGAAATGTACCGCCCCGAGTTAACAACGCCGAAAATAGATCCGACCGATACCGTGATAACAGTCGACACTCAAATAACGTGAAATAATTATGCTAAATAGTAAGTTTGGAGCTTATAGCTGGATAGATGCAATGCCAACTATTTTGGTATTTAATCTCAAATAAAAAATGTGATCCACGTGATACTATTATTAAATATTAATTTCGTAATTTAACTGGTTTTTTTTTCTAGTTTTTGAGAAATTTAACCTTTTCATGCGTTTTAAACTTTCCTCTGCTAAAATAAAAATATTGAATTATATAAAATATAATTCAATATATCGTATATTCACTAGCCAAAAATAAAGTATTGGTGTTCGTTATCAATGAAATTCTACAAAAGTGTATCGTTCTTAAATTCATTATACCCTGTCATAGGCGCAATTTCAGTTTTTAACTTGGAGGGGCTTAACCAGTGGCGGATTTAACAATTTTCCGCCCCTATGTCAAATTAAATTTTCCACCCCTATCTAAAAAAAACTTACTACCTCTTTAATAAAATATCCTCAAATAAATTAATTTTTTCAATACCTACCTAATATGCAATTTTTGCTTATTATAGTATTACGAGACATTTCTTAAACAATAAGATGAGCTATAATACAATACTATCGTCGTTGTCGTAGACGAGTACCTGGGAAAATATAAATATTATTTTGCTAAAAATAAACAAATACAAAATCCTCAATTTCAAGATTTTGAAGTGATAAATACAATTTTAAAAATTATGTACCTAATTTTACAAAATCAAAATAAATTTTCATCATAATTTTGCCGCCCTATGCGGCCGCATAGTTCGCAGTGCCTTAAATCCACCCCTGGGCTTAACATATTTAAATGAAACAGAACCATGGGGGGCTCTGCCCCCCACACACACCATTCACTATCGATATGGCGATATCATATTTTTCTCACCTACTTTTCTACATTTAATATATTTTAATGCATTTATTAATAAAACTACAAATATTTGTTGAAAAAAAATAACGACATTTAGGTAAATAAATGTAATATATTATATTAATTTATTAAGTATATTATTATAATTGGAACCTTCGGTTAGAAATTGCAAATTTTTCTAATATTTTTTCGTTAGACAATTCATTTAATAAATCTCGTTCTATATAAATTAATGACAAATCTGTAAATCTATCTTGATTCGAAGCCAATTTTTAATCTTTTTTATTGCTGAAAATTATTTTGCACTGGCTTGTTTCATGTTTCCAGAATTAAACTTTAGAAACAATTTTTTTCAAACAACGTTTGCTGTATTATGTAGATTAGATAACTAATGAAGGATTTAATACTTTAATTTAAATATACATTTTTTGAGGGGCTAATTTTAATATTGAAGAGACTAAGCCCCTCCAAGTCCCCCCCAAATTGCGCCTATGTACCCTGTGCTGTTCATGTAGGATATACATAGGTCAGCCATTTACTTACGATTTCTCTTTAAAATTGGCATACTACAAATACAATTCGAAAACAAAATACTCGATAATTCGCAAATCCTCTCGTCGGTACTTTGATCGAACTTTTATTTTACACTTTTCGTAATATCTGATTGGTTACCACATAGGCGTGCGCAGACTTTAATTGCAGGTGCAGCATATATAATTAAACAACCCATTTTTAACAATTGGCCAAATTATTGTTGAACAGTTAAAATTATTGATCACATTATAATATAATGAATATAATATTATAATAATTATATAATATAATAAATAAATTGACTAATTATTTTATGATTTTATGTTATACAACTAATAATGTCTGATAATAATTGTAACTTGGTGTTTTCAAAAGCAGTGAATAAATGTAAGGAAGTATGTTTACATTTGTCTATTGTTGAAAATAAAAAATGATTACACTATTATAGCTACTTTGGTAACAAAACAGCCTATATATTATATATTATATTATATTATTATATATTATATAGGCTGTTTTGTTACCAAAGTAGCTATAATAGTGTAATCATTTTTTATTTTCAACAATAGACAAATGTAAACATACTTCCTTACATTTATTCACTGCTTTTGAAAACACCAAGTTACAATTATTATCAGACATTATTAGTTGTATAACATAAAATCATAAAATAATTAGTCAATTTATTTATTTTTCTTAATTAAATAAAAATTACTTATGATTTATATTAAATTATTAAATAATGAACTGGCCCAAAAAAATGTGGCAGATGCAACACATGAACCTTCTGCTGCACCCGTGCGCCACACGGATAAAAACAATTTAGTTATAGTAAATAGTTGACTACTTAGTGGTTGAATCAGCTATACAAATTGTTCCATTTACCATTTAATTTAGTTACGGTTAATGAAATTGTACTGTTGAATATGTTAAGTTGATTTAACTATAAATATAGTAAAAATTAGGAATTAACTACATTGTATAGTAGAAATACCAAAATAAACCTATAAAAATTACTGAAATAGATTGTTTATTAATTTCAATATTACCATTTATTTCTAGTTACTTTGGTAACGTTTACTATATTGTTTAGTTACAGTGTTGCTAATCGTATATTTGATTTGTAACCACCAAAAGCAACAAAAGCAATAAAAGTTGGCCATATGTGATTTTTGAAAATTTTAAAAAATTACAACTATTGTATACAAATACTTTCTATACCTCTTAAGGTATTCGAATATACTTGACTTAATCAAAATAAATAACTTTTTTGATTTAGAATTGATGCTTGAATTAGAAAAAAAAATTTTTTTTACCCATGAAATGTGTGTAATTTCGGTAATACTTAAAGTTTTTGTACGCTATGAAATGCTATACAAATACAGTAAAAATCAGTTTGTTAATTTTTATTTATGACTATAGGGATTATTAGAGTATATATAATCATCATTATAGAAATATTATGTCTGTACGATTAATAATTGTAGCAATAACAATTTAATACATGTTGTAGCTTCAGTTATATCTTTAATAACGTACGATTTTAATCAGTTTTTTCACTGACCTTCATGCCAATATCTATATTCCAAATACCTATAAGGTGTATAGAACCGGTAAATGTTTAGATTAGTTGCCCATATTTGCCCATTACTGAATAAAGAGTAATTGAATTGTAATAAAGTGCAATCGAAAACATAAACAAAATTGCGCGCGTTCTGTGTCATTTATTCACTATGAACTTAAAACCTAATATAAGTCGTCTAAATATTCATGAAAATATTTTTAACTGTGGTTTACAGTCTTCAATACAAGGAATAACAGAAAAGTTCAACTTTGTTACTGTGTATTAATAATTTCACGTAAAATTAAACATTTTTTCAAAAATAAATATTTATATATTAAAAAAAAAGAACCGGATGGGCCTCGCTCTGCTGTACACTTGGGGGTGAAGTGCGACTCTTCATAAGATAGGTCATTGTAATGGATTTGTTAAATTTGAATTCAATGATAGGTATCATTGTATACGAAAAACGATTCTGAACGGAGATGATATGTTTGTCTAGAATATAATACAATGTTATTTATAAATATTGTAATAAGTATATTATATTTTGAAACGAAAAATTTAGAAAAATCGAAAATTTAAATTGTCTATAAATAAGTCAAAATATGTCAAAATACTTTGAAAACTTAACCATGTATAGAGAACGTCAATATAAAGATTTGGTGAAAATTTCAAGTTGTTGCGGTTTTTCGTTTTTGAGTTAGAGCATTTTAAAAAAAAACCGATATCTTTGTCAGTCTAGAAAATAATACATTATATTATATTTTACATGTAATTTTATGTCAATATTCGCTGTTCAAACGCTTATAAAAAAAAATTGTGCCTATGGATTTTAATAATTTTTGAATGACAATAAGAACTACTTCTGTGGAATCTTCTATTAAATTTTCAAGTATTTTGTACGAGCCAAATTTATCACCGATTATAAAAATAAAATGTAAAAAAATCAATGTTAAACTCTAATATGCATGCTCATGGAATTTGTTTGGTTATTATAACGCTAACTGTTTTACGGTGGTGTGATTATTTTGGCCAACTCCGTCGTCGCACCACCCTTTTAATGGTCATTTCGCGTGTCTCAATTGGCAATCGTGAATAATAAAAAAATATTAATGATGGACACGTATTGTATACGACACTTGAAACATTAATAACTCACTTGTTTGTTTTGATAGTGTGAAGCTCTGGAATTAAATTTCTAAAACAACGCATATCCAACGTAAATATACGGATGATAATATTGCATTCGTTTACATCCCACTAAACATTAAGCGTAATTATTGACATCACACCGGTACATAATTTTTTAGCCAAGAAAAATTGATTTTAATATATAAAATATATATTAATAATATAAATTATAATTGAACATACTTTAACTGTATTTACAGGACACATTTTAACATCAATGGGAACCATAGGTATAGTCAAGGAACGTAACAACTTATGTTTTTTTTTATTATAATAAATATGCCTATTGACTCATAGATAGTTTTCAATGTGTAGAAGTTTCTTTAGTATTTAAAAGAACGTTGAAATAGTGAATACTCATGCTGTACACCCCGATTTATTACGTGGACGCGCAATATTATTTTATGTAAATATCGGATAAAACATTTCACGTTTATGTTTCTTCAAAATATCTTCGGAATAATATTGTCAATATCACAACAAATAAATTTTATTAACCAAACTGTATAGTTATTTTAGGTAGGTCTTGAGTTTACATAAGAAATAAAATACTTAAAACATACCAATAAATTTGAATAATCAATAACATCGTTGATTAAATTTTTTTAGATTGAATTGAATAACAACAAATAATAATTATAATAACAACAATAATCATCGATTTTTTTATTTTAAATAAATGTTAGTGTTACATATTTTATAAACACCGAGTAGTTATCAAATGTAATGAAATAATTACGATATATGAATGGTAATTTGCATCTTCAATCATCTTCAGTTATTAAATAATATAATTTTAAGAATACCTAAATAAATGTATATAAAAATAAATACGAGGTTCGAATATCCTCCATCATGTTTTTTTTTTTTTATCAAATTAAAAATAGAATCGAACAAAGTTAACGTAAACTGAAAAGTGATAATAAATGAATAATCCAAACGTAATGATAGGTATTTGGTAAAATTTTGCCACGTCAATCGTCGTCCGTTATGTCTATGACATCTTCGACATTTAATTCATGACGTCTGGTGATGACTGTTAGTGAAACAGGTGTATCTTCTGGCACCACGGTATCTTCTTCCTTACGTACCACACCTATTCCTGGGAAATTCTGTACCGTTTTTATATAACTGTCCAACGCAAGACACTTGGTAGACGAAATACTGCACAGTCTGCAAGTGGGGCAGTACGTCCGTCTCGTCACACATCGTTGGCAGAAGGTGTGGCCACAACTCAGCACCGTGGCATTGGTGACCAGTCCGCCGCAGATGGCGCACAAAAGTTCCTGCAGATGACTTTTGAGCTCTACCAACGCCTTGCGCTGCTCGGACATCTGCTCGGCCGCCCGTTCGTTTACACCGATTACGCAGGTATCGACGATATTTTGAAGTTCGACGACTGTGCACTTCAACGGATCTGTCGAGTTGGCTTCCTTATTGCCTTTGGACTGTTTGACGTTCAACTTTCGTTTTTTCAGCCCCTCGGGACGCCAGAGGAATTTGAAAGTTGTGGAGATTTTCCCGTCTTCTCCAAAACCAATAATATCGTTGTTTTGCAGGATATATTCAGCACCTCCTGCCATCTGTTCGCAGTTCAAATAGGTGCCTGATGGAGTGTTCAAATCCGCTAAGATAAAACCATCAGTCCTATATTGAATGTTGCAATGATGGTCCGACATGTATGGTTCTTCTACTGTAATATCAGAAGATTGTGCACGACCGATTACGAAGCGTCCGTCCTTCGAAACCCGAAACACATCACCAGTCATCACGTTTAGCAATGAAAATTCGGTGGACGAAGACTCGCACGATCGTTTATTACCCATTACGTATTTTGATCGTTCGAAAACAGAAATATAAATCGGCAAATTTGTATAATTGTATATACGTGCGGAGAGTTGAATGTTGTCGCAGAGTAGTAACAATATACTGATTTACAGATATGCAATGACCCATTATTATTTCAATTGTTGCTATTGCATATAAATAAAATGAATGATTTTATTCTTAAAGGCCACTATATTCTTAATTTAATTTAACATATAAATGTATTTATAATTTACTGTTGGAGTACTTTGTTTAGTTCGAATATTAAAGTTTGTGTGGAAATATACAATTTTGTCATTTTTCCAGGGACTATTGAACGTGAATTTAAGTTTAATATAAATAACCGCAGTGACAGACATTTTGTTAAGACGTTAACGCGAAACAATCATAAATTCCAGAACATAATACGAGGAACGAAATTTCAGAAACTCTCCCTATTTTATAAAGTGCCACACGAGTAGTCCGCACCCAAAAAAAAGTCATTTTCATAGCTATAATACTCTATGTTGGGATGAATAAAAATTATTTTCATTAAAATAATTGTAAATTAATAAATTTGTATCAACCCTATTGTTAAATTAACAATATTTACATTTAATTATATAAGATGTGTTTGTTTTATCATAATTTTTAAATTCATAGTTTTAAATAACATAAAGATAAAATAAACTTTATAATATGCAAGACTGCACAAAGCTGAAGAGGATGCAGTGGCATGGATAAGCAACCTGGAGATACGCTTGTGAAGACACTTATAAATAATAACCGGATTAAAAATTTATGTGGAAATTGTCATCCCTTTAAACACTAGATATAATCTGTAGTTATTTTGTTACGTTGTTGTTTTATTTTGTTAATTATTTACTCGCTGTTAACATATTTATACTTATTCCCAGTAAAATTTATATTTATACCTGCTACCTATTTATTCTATAAACCTATTTATTTATTCATACTTATATATATTTTCAAAGAAACCCATTTACATATTTAATATTTTATTTTTGTTACTTTATAGTGTATGTTAGGATATTATAGCCGATGTCATATGCAATATAAATAAATAATCATATTGTATAAAAAATGTTTTATATTAGTACTTGGTATACATTTTGTTTTTATTTTAAAATTCTGTCAATTTTATCACTTGTTTTAACCTGTCTGCGGGCGTCGACAATCTATTTATTACTTTCTGACCTCTCCCAATAGTACCAGCATACAACAAGCTATTTGTGCTTGAACCTCCTCACAGATAAGAGGTTGAAATTCTTTATTTGGCAGTGGTTTGAGATTTATATTATAGATTTATTTATATTTATAGTATTTTTATATTATTATTTCACTATACACTATCGTTCTATTATTATTTATTATAAATTATTCGAAATCGACTTCACGCGGAGCCACACTGATTATTATTTTCATATTTATAATTTTATGTTTTCCATGTGTGTCGAACAATTATCCTTACTATTTATTATTATTTCTTTAATTTCCGTATAAATATTTTATTTTCTACCCGCTGTATATTTGTTATTATTTTTATTTTTATTTCATAAAAGTACTTAACATTACACAGAGTTTGCTTAGTCATTTTATCAAGTGTATAAGTATTTTATTTATTATATATTATATTTTTTTTTCCATAACAAACAACGATTCTTGTAAATTTATTTCCCCTAAAATGAGTAAAAAATCAGCAAAAAGACGTTTGTCATTTGACGATAGTAAATCATCAATAATTGATGAAATTTTACCCGGACCATCAAAACCTTTACCTGCTTTGAACGACGATTTCTATAAGATTCACTAAAGAAGATAATGAGGTACCTCTATTTAACTACTATGTTAGCGTATAACTATAACTATACGCGTATACTATACGCTAATATAGTAGTTGAGTTGATGCATTGCATTGTTATTCCATGAAGGTCTTTGGTTTGTTCCAGTCATTGTAAATATACATTTTGCATTTTTTTTTTTTTTAAAATGTTTGAACATTTCTATAATATTATATATATTTTTAAAAAACCGGATGGGCCTCGCTCTGCTGTACACTTGGGGGTGAAGTGCGACTCTTCATAGGATAGGTCATTGTAATGGATTTGTTAAATTTGAATTCAATGATAGGTATCATTGTATACGAAAAACGATTCTGAACGGAGATGATATGTTTGTCTAGAATATAATACAATGTTATTTATAAATATTGTAATAAGTATATTTTATTTTGAAACAAAAATTTTACAAAAATCGAAAATTTAAATTGTCTATAATTAAGTCAAAATATGTCAAAATACTTTGAAACCTTAACCATGTATAGAAAATGTCAATATAAAGATTTCGTGAATATTTCAAGTTGTTGCGATTTTTGGTTTATGAGCTAGAGCATTTTAAAAAAAGAACCGGATGGGCCTCGCTCTGCTGTACAGTTAGGGGTGGAGTGCACCTCGCTTATAGGATAGGTCATAATTATAATGGATTTGTTAAATTTGAATGCAATGATAGATATCATTGTATACGAATAACGATTCTGAACGGAGTTCATATGTTTGTCTAGGATATAATACATTGTATATTTATAAACATTGTAAAAAGTATATTTTATTTTGAAACGATAAATATATTTTTCAATTAGGATGGGTTGGCAGTTGCATACAGCGATATAGTTTGTCAGTCTAGAACATTCTACATTATATTATATTTTACAAGTAATTTTATGTCAATATTCGCTGTTCAAACGCTTGTAAAAAAAAATTGTGCCTATGGATTTTAATAATTTTTGAATGACATTAAGAACTACTTCTGTGGAATCTTCTATTAAATTTTCAAATATTTTGTAGGAGCCAAATTTTTTTATCACCGATTATAAAAAAAAAAAAATGTAAAAAATTCGAATATTTTAAATGCCTATAAGTGGCTTAAAAATCAATATAATATTTTGAAAAAAAATATTGCATAAAAGAAATACCAAT
The DNA here is from genome assembly GCA_034509805.1 of Sipha maydis. Lineage (NCBI taxonomy): Eukaryota > Metazoa > Arthropoda > Insecta > Hemiptera > Aphididae > Sipha > Sipha maydis. The sequence continues at coordinate 305,441 of JASXSY010001421.1, forward strand.
ATTAACAGCTGGCAGAAATTTCAAAAATCTGCGACTTATACTTTTTGAATTATAACAAATATTAAAAATCGTTTGAGAATAAACGCTTTTTTATGCAATTTCGTAAATATTTAAATTTCAAACAGTCATAAAAATTTTTCCTCAAAGTACGGTAAAAATATTTTTAAAGATTTTTGAAGAGTAGCTTATAGATAACCTAGTGTTAAAATTTTGAACCTAAAGTATGAACAGAAAAAATTTTATGAATTTTTATCTCCAAATAACTTGCAAATTATCGTGATTTTTACACATTTTATACAAATTTGAGCATTAAGGGCTTATAAAAAAAATTTGAGTTAACCGATCACCGATATTTTTTAGTTACGATAAGTTTAACTTATTATAAACCTAGTATTAAATTTTCAAGAGTTTTCGCTCAACCAATTAAATTTTATAGATGTTTAAAAACAAAAATTCAACAAAAATTGAAAATTTAAATTGTCTATAAATAAGTCAAAATATGTCAAAATACTTTGAAAACTTAACCATGTATAGAAAACGTCAATATAAAGAGTTGGTGATAATTTCAAGTTGTTGCGGTTTTTCGTTTTTGAGTTAGAGCATTTAAAAAAAAAAAACGGTATCTTTGTCAGTCTAGAATATTATACATTATATTATATTTTACATATAATTTTATGTCAATATTCGCTGTTCAAACGCTTATAAAAAAAATTGTGCCTATGGATTTTATTAATTTTTGAATGACTTTAAGAACTACTTCTGTGGAATCTTCTATTAAATTTTCAAGTATTTTGTAGGAGCCAAATTGTTTTTATCACCGATTATAAAAATAAAATGTAAAAAAATCGAATATTTTAAATGCCTATAAGTGGCTTAAAAATCAATATTATATTTTGAAAAAAATATGACATAAACAAAATACCAATCTTAACAGCTGGTAGAATTTTAAAAAATCTGCGACTTATACTTTTTGAATTATAACAAATATTTCAAATCGTTTGAGAATAAATCGCTATTTTATGCAATTTCGTAAATATTTTAATTTCAAACAGTCATAAAATTTTTTCCTCTAATTCCGGTAGAAATTTTTTTAAAGATTTTTAAATAGTAGCTTATAGATAACCTAGTGTTAAAATTTTGAACCTTAAGTATGAACAGAAAAAATTTTATGAATTTTTATCTACAAAATAACTTGCAAATTATCGTGATTTTTACATATTTCGTATAAATTGGAACTTTGAGCACTTATAAAAAAAAATTGTGACTTACGATTTTAGATTTTTTTTTATCAGTTAAGGAACAACTTATAAAAAACCTTGTATTAAATTTTCAAGATTTTCTGGGCAGCCAAAAAAATCTTATCGTTATTTAAAAAAAAAATACTTAAAAAAATTTAAAATTTCAATTGTCTATAAATAGCTCAATAAAAGTCAAAATACTTTGAAAATTTAACAGTGTATAGATTACGCTAATCTAAACATTTGGTGAAAATTTCAAGTATTTACATCGATTAGTTTTTGAGTTATAGCAAAATAAAAAATTTGATTATGTCGAAAACTGGATTTGCGTAAAAACTCCCGTTTTTCCCTTATTTTTTTAGGGTTTTTCCCGTCTCATTTAAAAAATATTGAAATTTTTTACTTTTGACCCCTAAAGTACCAACTAGATTCACTTTCCTTTCAGAAAAGTTGCTACATAAGGAATTCGAAGCATTTTTACTGCCAAAAAAGTTGTCGTCAGACACAAAAAATAAAAAATAAATAAAAAAAAAACACACATCATTGTAAAACCAATAGATTCCATCACTCCGTTCAGAATCTAAAAGGCAAAAAGAGAGCAACTTTTTTTTCTTTTATCTGATGGTAAATGTTATATTCTAGAGAATTAGGAGCATGAATTAACTGCGCAAGACTGCGCAGATAAAAAAATAACTTATAAGTACAATAAATGGTATTATTTGCTATTTGACGTATATTAAGAGTCATTTTACAAAATTGGCTGAAAATATAAACTTGAAATTTGCATAAATGTCTTTTTCGCAAAATGTAGATATTATTTGAGTACTCACATGACCACCTTAGAAAGACTTTAAATTGTCGGTACTATACAGGCCACTACAGACCGCAAATTTATCAAAAATTTAAATTTCTTACCAAAACCTTTCAAATGACACTAAATGACATGTTTATTTAAAAAATGCCGGTTTTTTAATTTTTCGGACCACTGTGAACCATCGCGTGCAATTAACTGCGGTTAAACCAATTTTAATTTTTATTTCGTATACGAAATATTTATTTTTAAAAATTAAAATTAGGTATGTATTAGGTTATTATGGCTGACGAATTTATTGTTAACATATTAAAATAACTTTCATTAAGTGAAAACATAATTCAACTATTCAAAGGTAAGATAATTATTATAAATATAATTAAACTTTTTAATAATAAATAATGTAAATATAATCTACCTACATAATATTATTAAGTTAAATAATTTTCAACATGATTTATTCACAGATGAAGAAATTGATCGTTCTGCATTTGTATGTTTAACTGAGTATATGTTGGTTAATTTGATACCAAAAATAAGCCAAAGAGCTAAAATTCTGAACAAAATAAATGAATTAAAAAATTTGGAAGAAAGTAATGAAAATCAATATTTGGTAAGTACCTATATTTTATATATCATTTTATAAATGCTGAATTAATTAATTAATTTTTAATATGTTGTAAATTAAACACCTTAGGATTTAATGAACATATGCAAGCATTTAAAGATACAAAATGTAGTGATTTGGTTTGTTTTGTAATTGATCATGAACTAACACCATGTATTTTTCTTACGTCGAAAAATGGATCAAGTTTTGTTTCTTTTCGCTAATTAGGTACCTATGTGGCTTTCTAAAACTTATTTTAGTTCCTGAAGTACTGATTTAAATTAAATTATGTAATGATTTAATATTTATTTTGTAATGGTTTTTCTAAAAGTAAAACTGTTTTTTTTTTTGTTAATTAAGTTACTTTTAAATTTTACTTTAATTTCTATGCTACTGATTTCAATTGTATATTATATCTATTAATTGTCTTATGTATTGTAAATATTAATGGATTTTACGTTTGTAATACTACATTTTCTTAATATGTTATTTTTTAATTTGACACAATTGAAATAAAATAATATAGGTATATATATATATATATATATGTTATAAAGATAATTTTTCTCTTGATTTTTTAACAATTGCAACTGTAATAAAAATGTATGTCTAAATATATTATTATACTATTAATGTATTCAATAGCGTTATTATTTTAATTTTTTCCTGAAGAGTATTCATTTGTTGAGTTTAGTATTCCTGAACCCCCTCGTAAATTCATTTGGTAGGTACTGAATATAGTACAAGTAATCAAATTATATAGTTAATGTAACTATACATAGTTTACTTTAACTTATCAGTTTGGTTCGGATTACTATTTAATGACTCAAACTAAATATACTATTTAATTGGAGTAACAATTGTAATATGTTACTACAAAAATATTATATATTTATTATTACTTTTATATTTAGTTGGTTATGCAACTAAAAATTATTGTTAAATCTACTATAATATTCCAAACAAACTGTTTTGGTAAATGGAACTGAATAAAAATGTTATCCCTATATTAACCCAGAAATATAGTTTTAGATACTATTATAATAGTTGACACAAACATACATTTTTTTCCGTGCACGCCTATGGGTTATAAACTTTTGGTTACGAAAACAATTCATTTAGTATCGTTTTAAAGGAAAAATAAATATTCTTTATTTTTATCATTCGTACGCCTACGCATTGCTCTGTTATTAATCGTGTGTAAACGTTTTTAGTATTAACGGTTCAGATGCATATATATACCAAACAATTGCGGATATAATATGCGTATGGATTAGTAATGCGACACGTAAATCATTTGCAAATAGGTTATAATATATAGGAATAGGATGTTAGACTGGTGCTGCAGACGATCGAAATTAAAACATATGGCCAGGGCCCGATCTAGGAGTTTTTACACTCTGGTGAAAAAATAAAAATACGCCCTCTTTTCGGTAGGTTACATACTTTTTCTTATTATTTTAGGAAAAATAAACAATAGCTTACGTTCGTATTTTACAAATATATATGTGGTACAATAGTTTATTTAGAAGAAAGTATTTTTACACTAAATTCCGTTTATTGTTAGGCATCACATTTATTTGACGACGACATTTCATGGAGTCATGTCATTGTTTTTTTTGTCAAATTTAATAGTTTAAAAATAATTTAAACATATATTCTTACCTAACACCTATAAATCACCGGTAACTTATTCATTATTATAATCAGAGCCATCCCCGGACCCGATAAGAAGAAGATCAGAGCCATCCTAAGAATTTTTAAAGCTTAATTAATTCGAGGACCTCCTCTCAATTCTCATCATAATAACATACGAGTATAAAAAAAAAACACACCAAGTTTGCAAAATGTTGGGAAGTATTAGAAAATAAAAACTTGAATATTGCCGCGTCGATACTCACGATAATAAATTTCTACCAAAGTTTGAATAAAATTATGCCATTTTTCACACTTCAACAATAATCATAATAAATTACAGTTAAAACTATTTAGAAATTAGAATAACTGAAAATGTATTCTGCATAATAAAAGCTAGATATCAATTTAAGTTAATTTTATTTAATTAAATATATTAATATTTTATAAAGAAAAATACTTTAGGTATATAGGCCCTTACATTTTCAAAGACTGGGACCTGGTACAAAATAGTCCCGTTACTCCCTCTCCCTTTTTCGATGTACATGATTATTATAGCTAATTCGAAAAGTTTTACATTTTTATAAATTTTAATGAATTTAATTGAACTAAATTTACGTAAAAAAAATTAAAAGTTAAATTTTCATCTTTAATAATTATTAATTATAATTGAAATAATTTTATGTTCTAGTTCAAATCTCTAGTTTGTCCCTTAGATCCACCGTTACATATGTAGTCACGTATAAGTCATTTAGATATGTAGAATTTATTTTTCGTTTGTTTTATTGTAGGTTAAAATAGTGTGAACGGAAATACATTGAATTTTGAAACTGAAAGCACGTAAGTAAAGTTAGCAACAATTCAAGTTAATTTGATCAGTCCCAAACATTGCTAAACAATATTTTGAATTACTAATAATTATATTAATATACAACAATACGCCACATCAATAATATCATTATAATAAGTAAATAATACAAAGCATATACCCATTTTATTGTGTCAGCATAAAATTAATTCCTGTGACCTAGAGTTTAATACACCCCGAACTCGTTCGATCAATATCAAATTATTGTTATTATTTTGCAACAAATTTACAAAATTGGTTAAGACATTACCACGCATTTTTCTACGACATCAGAGTAAAATTTAGTTTAAATAGCATATATGTTATTCTTTGAATTATGTCGACTTAGCCTTTTAATTTCAAAATTAGCCGTACATTTCGCTTAATGTGTTATTAATAGCTTATAAACATGAAACATCAATATCATCCGGATAATGTTAATATAAACTTATATAAGTAGATTATGACAAAAAATGTATTAAAAACTATGTAAAAGTTTTATTATCACTCTGTATACCAGGTTACATCCTGTTTTATGAATATTTTGGGTACATTATACGGCACCACGTATCAATTCGATAATTTTTAATTAAATAAGAAAATATTGAAATTTTTCGGCACACCGACTATATATCCAATAATTTAAAAATGAATTTATGTTTTTCACTTATTCTAAACAAATGTTTGTTTTTATTTATTGTTGATTTTACGGTACAACAATATAATGTTGACACATAATGTCAACACTTTATTTAAATCGATAATATTATACTCGAGTCTTTTTGATTTCTATAGATCTATATACAGAAAAACCTTTTTCTCTTGGTTCGGAAATTTTGTTCCGTGCATATATGATTAATGTATAACCATCATAATAATCATTGCGATTGAAATAATATAATGAATTTATTGTAAATATTAATATATAATCCTCTTAAATTAATCAATTAAAATCGTAACAAAAATATTTAAAACCTAAATCTTAGTGTTTTTTTTTTTATTTATTTAAACAGATTTCTTCGAATATATTTTACAAATACGAGTATGAACATAATATTATAATTTATTATAATAACTATAATTACATGTATGGCAAAGTTATGTTACCTAAAGGTTTAGTTCTGTCATTTAATTTTTTTTTACATTAAGTACACATTTAATATAAATATATTTAAAACAGTCTGTACATACTTCAATGAAATATAAGCAATGCTGCAACTTTATTTATTCTTTTAGTTTCACAGTACAAAACTTGTCGTTAGAAAATGTTGAGTTGGATTTATAACCATGAAAATAGAAAAACATTAATTCGTAAAAATGATAAAAGTTCACATGGTCATAACAATAATAATATGCGCATGACCTCCAATTATTGTCTTCTACAATAAATTGTAAATTCGAGAGAGAGAGCGAGTGAAAGGAAAAGAGACGGAGAGAGCTTGCGTTTAAAGGGTTGCTCGCCGTCATTACATCATTATACATATAAACATATGAATTATTGTTGACACGCTGTGAAGTCGAAACGCATGTGAGGACGGACAGACGTCTGACGGTCAATTATACGTGATGTCCCGCTGACATTGTTCCCATTATAAACACCCTGTGGCACACGCGACTTACAATTAAAACGAAACGCAACGCGATTTCTCCCACGGGCCTGTTCGGGGTTAATATTTCATTTTATTTTTTTTTGTTTTTCCACACAATACAACGAAAACGTATACCAATTAGTAGAAAAATACGATTTACGTTATATGGTATTTTTATTTTATAAATGCAATTATATACTATAGTATAGCATATAAGCTATAGCATATAAGCATATAGCTATACTATAGTATAGCAGTATATACTATACTATAGCACATGGATATACCATATAGTATACTATATGGTTTATCCATGTGCTTTCGTTCGGAATGAAAATAAAGAGTATTATGCCGTTTTAATTGATTCTTTTTTCCACTTGTTCATTTTTTTTTTTTAACTTTTAAGTGTAGTTTACACGATGCTAGTTTACTAGCGACTAGTGAAACAACATACTATCTCACTAGTACATAGTAAAATAGTTATTTAATATACACGATATTCAAATACTAGTAGTTACTAGTAGTTCAAGTACCACTAGCACCAGTAGTCAGTCCACAGTACTTTCGTAGTGTTTTCACAAACTGCCGGGGAAATACAAGCTACTAGCTCGAAATAAACAACTAGTGCCCAATTACATGATACTATTTTTACTCGCATCGGATAAAATAGCGCGCTAGTTTGCTAGTAAAGTTGAAACGGTTCAACTTAACTCGCAAACTAGTTAACTACCAAAATAGTTTGCTAGTTTACTAGCACGCTCAACTAGACAATGCTTTTTTACTATCAGATAGTGAACTAGCTTACTAGATGCTAGTAAACTAGTATCGTGTAAACTATGCATTAACAAGACATTTTCTTTTCACATATTTTGGAGTTAAACATAATATCTACACATTTTACTGCTGAAGTTTGCAACAAATTATAAAATACTAAAACGTTGAAAATCAATGTTCGAATAAATCGATTGTTAAATTAATCGAAGTACAATTATTGATTTATAAATAATTTGTCGAACTATTAAAAAATATTAAAAAATGTAGTCCATTGCCACGGGTGCTCTTTGATTTACAACTAGTAGTAACTTTACCGCCTTGTTTACAGCCTTCCAGCCCTTATTGAAATACATTTTATATCGAAATACTTCCATATATACTTGGTTATAATAGTTATGATTTAGTATTTAAAAAAAAAAAAGTTTTATTATATTTTCACTATATGATTGATATGATTTACAAGTACGAGTACGATTAAAAGTTAAAACCATAACATTTAAACTGGATATAAGTAATAAAAGAAAATTTACGAAGAAAATAAGGATGAACGGTATACAATTCAATATAATAACCTTCAAACGATTATCGAATATACTCTGCTTATTTTGAAATTATACACCGTGATTATAATAGCAATTCGTAATTATGTTGTCAGTCACCAAGCCGACGGAGTTATAAAAACTGTGTGGTCCGCTGCGAAAGGCCCGCGAGAGATCGAATGCTATTGGAAGAACATAACACTTTAGTAGGTACTAAACGTAGGTACGTAGAAGTATTCTTTTGTTAAGACGTTACAATAAATGTTCGTTCGGGGGACTGAATACGGCTAGTCTTTACTGTTGGGATTCTAGTGGTTCCTCTAAATACGGTGTGATTTGTTGTATACGCCTTATTATTGTGTTCACGCTATACGAACCGTACAATATGACGTGTAATTCCAGACATAACAACGTGATAAATATCGGTACAGTGCGACACAGATGTGAGCATATCACTGTTTTCGTAATAAACGCACCCGCGGAGATTAATTAGAACAAAACAGTACGTAGGAACTGTACGAGTACGTTAAAAGCAAGTATAAGAATTACATGAGGCTTACAAAAAGTAAAAAATAAATTCAGTATTCTTTGAATACATAACTATTTATAATCATGTATGATTTTATGATATAAATGACATGTCCATAATATATAATAATAAAACATAAATTACTCTCTCACGTCTCATTTAATATTATGTGGATAATGTACAAATAAATAATAAACAATCTACACAATTAACAGGAATAAGTATATTATAATTTATATATATACACGTAATTATATTATCATGTTCTACTTGATACTTATGTGCGTTACGATACATTATATTACATAATATTTAAATTAATACGATAGTACGATCGAAAACGAGAAATATATTGTCATCGCAAGGTTTATGTACAGTATTTAACATTTACTATATAAATTATCATTATTAAAACAGTATATACAATACTGAAGCATGGTATGGACGAGATGTCTGCAAAAAAAGTTTTAATATTATGTGCAACAAAAACGTCTTCATCAAATCTCTCTTTCTGTCTTTATATATATATAAATATATCATCTTTTCACCACGTTCTTGTAGTATATCCGGGTACCAAATATCGATGTTTTGAATCAAAAAACAACGACTTCCGCGTACGAGACGGACCGTTAATATGTAGACATCATCATTCATCGTTATAAGAATATTATATTATACACGAAAACGGGCGTCCGCAGTGCCCGTGTACAATGCAGTATACACGCGAACCAGTTTATATTATTATATCATAGAAGGGTTGATTAGATATACAGATTTGGGCAGAAAACAATAACGAGATGAAGCAAGAGGCATAGCTTACCCTTTAGGTACCTAGGCTTATAGTAAACCGTATGGTGTGTGTAAGTAACGCGTAATATTTTATAGATAATTATTCATCGTTGATAGTGTTTTTACAAAAATTATACGGACATCTACGACGTTTACGACGTGGATTTGTACACTTGTCTGTCCCTATAAACATTCTGAACCACTACGCGTGAGCAACTTGGCACAGCAGACACGCAAGTACATGCCATGTCGAACAACTGCGGTTGTACCGTGCGCGCATAAGAAACGAACAATAAATCCGTTTCACGCGCGTGCGACTCGTCCATCACGCCGGTCGGTCGTTATAAGCGGTGCCGGACGCGTCTCCCGGACGGACTCTCGGCGGCGGGGGTGATGGCCATCAGTGCACGTACTCGTTGACGACGGCGTAGTGTTGGGTGTCCACGATCACGCCGTGGTGGTGATGATGGTGGCCCACCGGCGCGGCGGCCGTGGTCGTGGCCGTCGCGGCCCCCACGGGTGTCAGCGTCTGGTATGCGGCCGCCGCGACCGCGTGCTGATCGTCGTGGCCGGCCGCGGCCATCAGCATGGCCGCCGGTGGCGTGTAACCGCCCGCGCCGGCCTGATGCGCCAGCATCCGGTCGCTCTCGTTTGAGCTGGAACAGCTGGAACCCGAGCTAAACGGCCGCGCGCACGTCTGGTCGTAAGGGTAGAACAGGTCCGGGTAGATGTACTCCTCGACCGTGTACATGTTGTTCGGCATCATGTTCGGATGATGCTGGTGATGACCGCCTCCGTTGACTAGTGACTGCGGTTCCTGGAACGGCAGAGTTACGATTATTGTTATGTGAGTGCCCACATAGGGGGTTGGGCGGGGAGTTGGGCAACAGTGCAAACTAAATTGCTTTTTTAAAATTTTGACATTGTCGAAAATATATACCATAAAACCCCATTCTTATTAATTCGTTTAATCAATGGAGGATATTATATAACGTTATTATTCCTCCTACTACGATATCAACACGATGCACCTAATGATATCAGATTTTATATGTTAAATAGCCGAGTACAGTAAACCCTTGCCCATCATTAAAAAGGAATCGGTCGAGACAAACTCATTTTTCCGTCGTCGAAAAGTTCCCGTTTTGAATACGGAACCGTTTTACCGGAATTTCACAACATTTTATTAAAGGAGTTTTAATTTTTTTTTTTTAGAATTGTACATGATACTCGTTAGAACATTACCAGAATCTATTCCAATGTAACATAATTAAGTATAGTAGAATAAAATTTTATTAAGAGTTGATTTATCATGTTTTATGTACACTTGATGAAATCATTTGATTTTTATGGCAGTAGACTTTATTAACTAAAGTTGACATTAAAAATCGGCATAACACAAATGCGTGAAACGTTAGAAATTCGTATTTTTCATAACTCATAACATTATTTATTATGGACTATGACATATATATTATAATTTTTACGACAATTATTTTATTTGTTTTCAAAATTCAATTTTAAAGACTTAGTACCGTTATTTTTGTTAATTACGATTTACGAAGTATTATTGGTAAGTAAATAATATGGTAACTGAAGAGTGTGACTGCACATAAAACTCTCTGACATAAACAGCAACTTCCGTGTACCATGCGTAACCAAATTATGATAATATTTATCGACTTAAAACTAACGCCCACCAACCTACAATAAGATAAGACTAAAACTTATACTTCGGTGAAAAACTTCGGTGAAAACTTCGGTGAAAAATTTTCGAATTTGTTATTAAATTTCTTTTAGATCAAATTTGCCCCATAAACAAAAATATAAACGAAACATGTTAAGTAACGTAATTTAGAGGGGGGAATATATATATATGCATTAGCATATGTCACAGTCTAGAGTTTAACTATTCCAAATTCTACATCTCAACAAAATATAAATACGTCTTTTATAAAGCTATTGACATGTTATAAATCAGAAAAATGAGACATGCACTTTACGAGTACTTATGTATAAAGTACAAATCATTTTATTTTAGAACTGGGTTGACGTATCCCTCCCTCCGCGTTAATCGGCACTTTGGTAAAATAAGTCACCGAATCAATAATTTAATAAGAGAATGCCGACTGCCCTACTTTAGAAAAAACTGAAATAACGCCAATGAACATGTTAAAGAATACATATTTAAATGATATAAGATACTGGGAAACGAAAGAGATAAAAAAAGTGTATTTTTTGATTGAAAAATATTCAAATTGTTTTCGTAATTTTATATTGATATATGAAATATAATCGACCACAATGCCGATGCACACACGTCATACTAAATTATATAGTGTGACGTGTGTAATACTCGTATAAAAATATTTGAAATTTCAAGAACGACAATCTCATATTGTTCAAAAATCGCGTAATACGTGCATGCAGACAACACACTCGTGCACAAAGGGTCTCGTCCCTCAAAGTATTCGACTACACCCCGACTATGGCGCATTTGCCGGCGGCGGTGACGACATTTTAACATCATTTACGTGCGTACCTTTTTGTTTACAATTGTTTGAATTAGCACATTACTTTTCTTTCGAAAAAATCCAAGGGGCATCATAAATGTTTTTCTGCTTATTACATTTATGTAGTCAGCTTAAGAGTATGCGTAACTATACCCCAATCTTTAAGCCTATTTCAAATGGAATTTTCCCTATATACGAAAATATAGAAGTTTATATTTTATTTCGTTTGTGCGCAACACCAACAGCAAGTTAACATTTATGTTGTTGGCACCGCCTATATGTAAATAGAAAACAATATCGTCGAATATTCTCTCATTATATAGGTATATCAATCGAGATTTCTAAGAATTGTATAATTATTTTAATAAGAAATTTAAATGAAAACTTAAAATCGTGTAGGAATATATTATTATACTCGTACAGACGTTTTTGGTTTTTTTTTTTTTACGTTAATGATTCTAAAGACTCTCAGTAATAGTGTATATCACTACGTTAGATGTTAGCCGATGGGTACAATTGACGAGATCATAACAAAAGTCTTCGGAGAATTTTCGCCCTCGGATTGGATATTGTCTGACACATTGCTCGTTTACCTATATATCGTATCATAAAATATTCCCACGCGAACTATATAATAATATAATCCTATGTTGGAACTGCGTAGTGTTTGTACGCACTAACTATTATTACTACAATAAAGTTATTATACAATTCACGACGTTGGAGTCCGGAGATAATAACAATATTAAATGTTAGAGAGATAATATGAGTTTATATATAAGAAAGAAAAAAGAATAAACAAAACTACTAACGCATAAAATTGAATGTAGGTAGTATATTATGTATTATAACTTCTGAAAATTAAATTACTCTAACTCAACTGAAATTGGAAACAAATTGGAAAGCGGCGTTGCTGTTAGACTTGTGTAGGACACGGTGTATGATAGGCAAGTGAGGCCCTATTAAGTACAAACTTATTTAGTATTTGTCAATTTTACCAGACCCACTAAAATATTGTTCAAACATTATCTTCAACTAACAATTAGATTTTTGATCATGTACTTAAATAGTTAGTTAAGTAGTATTTTTTCATAATCTATTTCGATCAAAATTCAAAAAAAAAAAATGAGTAGTAGTTAACACAAGCTTCTATTTTTTTTTTAATTTCAATTTTCCATTGAATTGGAAGCCTCAAACCACGGGGGCCCCAGTACGTTGCACCACCTCCATTAACTTAGCTACGCTGCTGATTGGAAGTCGGATGAATAAATGATGTGATATAACACTTTCCCCATACAGCCCGTACAGAGACTACGTGAACTGTCTTTATACTTAATTATATGCGACTGTTCGTAGTAAAGTTGTTCTATATGAAATGGTAAAAAATATGTTTTCAACGCATTTGTTGAAAGAATAACTACGAAAATACTATTTATATAACTGAACGTAATTTTGAACTCGATTTATAACAATATACTATGTATAAACGTATGAAATAATAATAATATATTCTTATATAATATACTCTTTTCTGTTTCAAATACGTACTTCATGCTATTTTTTTTTTTTCATTGTAAAAATATAGTTTTATTTCATTAGTATTTTGAATACCTCTAAATCCGTACACAAACATCCTTTAACTATTATGAAAAAATATAAGAAAACTTATAGATAAAATAATGGGTATCTAGTGAAGAATAATGTATTTTCATTTTTATTGGACATAAAAATTGTAATCGATCAATTATTTTAGCTCTTGTTGAAGAAAAATGTATTTTTTTATAGCCAAAGTTATTATAATGCACCATTGTTATATCATATAATGAGAATTTAATTATTAAATCCATTAATAACTGTATTGTATGCTTACAGTATTCGCATATTTAAAATTATGTAACGAAATTTTATCTGTTAATTGTTTATTAATTATTTTTCTCTATTTTACCACGTAAATCGTAAGTATTATAATATGTATTTGTTAGTAGAACACTTACGCTGTTGTTGCTCACGTAGTCATTGTAAAGTCCACCGCTGGAATCGCTGTACTCCTCGTCGGTCACCACTGGTGGCCTGTGGTACCTGTGATTTTGATTCGATTGCCTTTGATTTTGTTGCGCTTTGGTTGGTTTGTTTTGAACCGTCGAGGCGTCTTCGTTGCCGTTCTGCGACATCGCGTTACTATTGTTGCACACGGACAGACAGATATCTTTCATCTCGGACTCGCTGTACGAACACAAAATTTACAGACAAATTAATAAACCGTACGTTTATTTAATGATGGGTGCGTAAAAAATATCCAAGTGAAATGTAGAATCCCGATAGTTCTGATCTTTAAATACCCATGTATAGTTTGATTTTCAGCCCATTACATAATATTATGTAATATATTTCAATCGTTTAGCGATTCTTGGTGAAATTGTATTCGTACGCCAATAAAATTAAATATTATAATGATTGACACAAACACATCCGTATGCGTATCCATACTTCATTCCTTATATTTAAATTATGTCCATTGTACTGATCAATTTAAGATCACCACTCACCTTAGTACGTAATTGACGCTAACTATGCAATGTGGTCTTGAAGATCTACTGTTGTGAACTATGGTTGCGTAACTCTGAACCCACACCCATCCACCGTCTTTAGCCAACAGTCTGTAGTACTTGGTCGTGACTTGGCCTTTTAATAAGACTGAAATGAGTAACATCAACGTTTATAAATAAAAATCCTGGATTTAGATGTCGCCGTTCTATAAAACTTACGAGTGTGATGCGACAGTCTCATGTTATGGATATCATTACCGTGAATATAATGATAGAGGGTTTTTTCTATTAGATCTTGAGGTTCGTAGCCCGTCAGCTGAGACACTCTGTAATTCAATAACAAAATGTAATACTATACTTTTTAGACAAATGTGTTTCATTAAAAAAACACGATCAAACAAAGGGTGCACCGTTCATGTGAAACATATTTTATAAAATCAATTATAATATATCATATATTGTACATAAAATATATGTACTATACAGTCAACATACAAATTGATTAAATATTAAACTTACCTAGCGTCTAAAAATATGAGTTTCAAGTCTAAACTCGCTCGAAACATGAACATATTTGAGTGCAATTTAATTTCGGTAATTGCATGTGGAGGTAATGAATGACCAACGGCCACTAGGCCGACAGTTTCTAATCCTGGGTATTGTCTTACTTTGAGGTAACCAGAACAGTGTATAACCTATACATGGAAAAAAACAAAAAAAAAATGTACATGATTTAAGAGAATATTGATACTTTAATTAACTGTATTTAATGTATGTGATATATTATTGTATTGATTGTAGAAATGCAAGTATAAGTATAAAAACATCATAATATATTTAAAATTAATCTCTAGGAGTTATGATACATCACCAAAACTTTTAGTAATTAGTAATAATATTTACGTATTGAATACTTTACTATCTATTCTGGCTGTAAATGGTATATACAAATTATTAAACTTTTAAAGGTGTACAAATATTTACTGAGCTAATTCGACAATAGGAAAAATGTATATTACCTTTAAAATTAAAGGACACAAACGGTTAAAGAAATCAAACACACTGTGTACCAAATTACATAACTTTTTAGCTAATTATGACAACCTATATATATATATCATTCATACATACGTAAGTGCATATATGTTTATGTTTATGTATACATATATGACCCTTTTACCGTATGAAGGCAATTGAATGGTATATTTACTTGAGAAATATGATCCCCTTGGGTGTTCGACAAAATACTCAATAATGAAACGGATGCGTATTTACACGTCTAAACAAATACAACCATTGGTACAAAAGTACTAACGTTTATTATGTAGGTGTACAATATAAGTACTGCACGCACTAGTCACAGCTCACAAACACTATATATGTGTTATTATGCCGTTGAAAAAACACTATTATACATATACGTATAAAAATAACCTAAGACCTGTTCTAAAGGTCGTAGCTGCATAATATGGTCACATGGGTTATAATAGGCTAGGTAATAATATAACATGCTCACTGAGAAGGTGTCAAGAAGTCCATTCATAATAGCCAAGACGTGACCACAACCAAAAATACGAGATTTAAGTATTAGAATAAATTAAATGCGGGTCTCTTCACAGGTGTGATATTTTTTTCCTCGTCCACCTCACTCCTTCTCTATCTCACACACCTACACATCTTCTGTCCTTTCTCCTCTCTCACTCACTACCTCGCTTATTTTGAAAACATACCCAAAAAATTCCGAAAAATACCTTCAGCACCCCGGACAATAGATCCCGAATAGTAATAAAAATCATAGGTGTTCTTCGTGTCTCAGACACGTTGGAGCCGATCGTGAGGTATCAATAAGCGGTCGGGATTAGAGACTGTACCTACATATACTACGAATGCGACCGGACCGCGTAATCAATCTTCGACTATCGACACCGCATGTGGAGCACGCCGGTGTAAAACATTTTCACTCTCGCATTCGACATACCCAGACTTGGACACGTTTCGGAAAACTTACCTATGGCGAACGTTCGTAATATTACACAATGGAAAGGATTTGAAAATGCTTGTGTATTATTTTTATCGTCGAGTATAATGCACCAGAACGTGACTACCTATTGCGTTTCGCATTTTCGTATAAGACATATAGTATAATACAAATACATAACATTACATATAGGTACAATAGTCGATGAGTTCCCCAAAAAAAAAAAAAAATAAATAAAATGTTTTTGCGCAGTAAGTGTACATTCTTAAAGGTACATTCTTAACACAAATCGTACCTATATACACCGTCTCACTACATATATACATAGCGAGTTGTAAACTACATATCGTCATATATAAATGATGTATACCACGACGTAATGTACGCTAAATTAATAATCAAAATATGGCCGCATACGCGTGTATAAGTATCGGAGTCAGTTGTGACAATGCGAACACACGCTCGTACGGACTTTAATCGTATCTGTGAAATTAAAACTTCTCAATCAAGATGTTCGACATGGATATTTTAATGTTTATGTATACAGTTTATGATCGGCATTTGTTGTACAAACGTATCTACTCGCAAAAAGAACTTAAGGAAATTATTAAAATTTTTTTCAACTATTAATATAATTACAATAACATATTAATATTTTGATTATATTATACTGAAAGAAATTCTTTATGAAATAATTTTCTACAAGCATTTCTATGTAATATAATTTTATCTTGTGTTGTACACAATTTACAATTTATTCAATTTGATAAGTAACGCTATCTCCCTCTAATCAAGGATTCTTAATTCGTAATTCTTAACGAATTGTTTAAAAAAAAAACCAAAGTACAATTTCCTGGTACAGTCAATATTTAATTTATCTATAAAGATTAAATGTTTTTGCACTATGTTTTCACTATTCCAATAGTTGCTTTTTGAAAAGAAACATTTACAAATAAATATTATGTAAACCCTACATTATATCCAACTGTAATAGGTTCCTCGTCTGTTCGATATTTCATTTAAGTTACATTTAAGTACATTTTAACTTTTACTGATAATATAATTGGTTTTTTTTAAACGATATTATTCAGGCAATGTTTAAATTACATTTAAAATAATGGAAAGAATCAAGTTAAGTCAGGCCACTTTACGAGCATGCCAAATAAATTATAATTATATATAGAATTTAAAAATTAGTAACTTATAAATGTTCATGCGTAGAAACTTAAATAACTTAACTATCTTTATTTACAAGATAAATAATTAATACTATGGCAACTATTTTTTTATATTAGCTATTATGAATGTATATTAAATATTCATATTTTGATATTTTTTAATAATGACTAGTAATAATATAATTTAATATTTTCAATATTATATTAATTATTATAACTAACTATGCTAGTTTTGCTAACTATCAGACATATAGAAAAATTAACATAATGTATTCTAAGTTTATGTTTAGAAACCTAAAACTTATTGTAACGATTATGAATTATAAAACTGTTGCGTTTAATGCTATCCTGATCAGTTTTACCGAAACACACAGTGATGTCACATTTATGTACTGCATCAAATATATAATTATTCGGTCAAGTTAATAATTTATAGATAATATATTCGCAAAATCTAAGCAAAGACTGCCACCGTAATAATAATAGTACGGTAATATGTACATAGGTTAATTTATCGGTTCTCGACAAATTGTACAAACAGTTTTAACATAAATCAACTGTCAATACGATAATTTGAACCGACAAGGTGCGTCAATATATTATAATGGTAATTGTGTACTTCAACAAAAACTAAGGAGCTTTTAAATACAGTCGTATCGCGCAGAAATTTCCTCTCGGAGTGATTTCACGAACATTTTGGCACGTTTTCGAAGGAAACAGAGATAAAAAATGTAATCCAAATCAGCCCCAGAATACGAGACCAGACTATATAGGTATACTACATTATATATATTTTTATGTATCTCACCTGTCCGACAGGCTATATGTGGCAAGAGTTGTACGCGTTTTCATGTTTCTTCGCGCGCGCTTAAGGATCGTCCTGCGGGAAATAATAAAAAAGAGGAGGAGTATTGAAAGGACGCCCGCGGCGCGCACGGCCAATGGCAAACGGACGTTCTAAATACAGGTAACATATACGACTACGATTAAACGCGCGCGCGCGTGTAAACATACACATACTAACATAAACATGCACACACACATACACATACACACACAACTATATACAAATACACACACGCAATGCAAACGTATGTATACGCAATACACACACATACATACATACACCTGGCCCCCGCAACATGGCGCCCATTTTATTTTACTTTTTTTTTTTTTTTAAATTTTTTCTATCCCATTTCCTGCCCCCCTCGTATATATTATAACAATCGACACATACCATGTACATGCCGTACACACACACACACACACACACACACATATAATTATACAATATAAATGTATATATATATATATATATGCAGGACGCATTTATTATACGAGCCTATATATGCGCGGGCATTAGCTTCGTAATGTATGCACGAACACACGCCGAGGCACATGAGTGATTTTTATGGTCTACACTTAAGCCGTATGCGACACAAAAAAAATGTACATACTACGTACATGGATATAATATGTATATTATTATACATGTATGTGTGTAATAAAGATCATAAATCATGAAACTTTGCCACGGGTGTAGAGAAAGTATGATATATCATTATGTTGTTATACGAACCCGGGCAATTCGTGTTACAATAGAGCGGATTTAAAATAATTAAAATTTAAAAAAATATTTACATTATAGGTGACGTCTCCCCGTTATTCGTTATAAAATCATTGTAAAATTAAATCACATAGTAATAATACGTTTAAAGCTAGCATTCGCTTTGTTTTGCGGTCATTCTAGTTTTAACTTTTAACCGTATACGCTGCAATATTAGTCGTCCCGAGAGTACGGTAAAGGTTGAACATATTATTTTTATTCGAGTTTAAATATTTCAACAGATTACTAGGCCTCACTGAGATAAACCTATGCTGAAGAGACCTTATCACCAAAGCAAAACTTTCGAACAGGCAGTGGGTAATACGACCAAGAGTTGGATAACGAAAAGCTTTCTGTCACATCGAACAGCTGTCGTCCTTATGCGTATTAATGGTATAATAGTATAATTCGTGTTGGCAAAACTGCGGTACAGACATCGAAAGGAATTCAATGGTTATAGAGTATGGCATAATGGAGCTAGGAAAAGCTTCGACCTAACATTCCAATTCCAGGTGATGACAAATGATCGCAGAGTATAACTATACCGTTATTTCTATATATTACGAACTTATAGTATTGATCAGGATTCGTGAACTTTTAAACTTGTGGAAAGAAATTCATGACTAAATGATATTTATAGAAATATGTATAGTACCGATAGAAACACCGCACGTGTGTTGGTTTAATCATATGAAATTGACCTAGGAAAAATATGTTGTCTTCGTGTTTCGAACAACTCTAAAATCAAACTAGAATACATAATACTATGGGCAGCACGTCACATATACATACATATGTATACCGTATAAGTACCGTATACGATGGTACTATTAGAAAATAGTCAAATAAGTCTCCTATACATTCTTTGGTACATTATTCACAGTTTAAATAACTGAATATTTCAATTCTTAACTCTATACGTATAAGTAATATACGATATATTGTTTATGTTACCGTAACAGTTAAATTTCTCTTTTAATTTTGTGCAATAGTGAAATATATTAATTACTATTGGGGTATTCAAATTAAATAAATTATCCGTATGTCATGGTTAATATAAATGTGAAATGCAAATTAAAACAATTTTTTAATATTATTAATATCTAATAATATAATAATACGTATATATGTATTTTAAATTATTAAGATTCTTCTCGTATTATGTTTTAACGTTTTTTATAAGTTTAAATTTATTTACTTCCTTAAATACCAACACTACACTTAGTACGAAAACATTGGACGTACTTACTGTAATATTAAAATGTACACCTAATATACAATAATTATTATTTTAAAAGTATAATATTAGTGAAGGTTATTCTGTATTGTTTACACAAATAATTGTTTATACACCAAACGCAACTAGTTTTAATCTGATTTATTATTATTATGCCTAAAATATAATATTTTATAAACATTCATTCTTAGTAAATAGTTACATTATGTTTTCTTCAAAATATTATTAAAATATAGTTCATATTATGAATCATATAAATTACATTTAGTTAAGTGATGAATATGAATAAGTCATTTGAGATTTAATACTATCATACACAAGACATGAAGAATAAAAATAAGTGTACATTTAAATTGCACACATTTTTTTTTTTATCTATTTCACTGTTTCACTGTTAAACTGTTTAACTATTTTACTATTTAACTATGCAGATAAATTAATGTTTTAAATTTATAATTAACAAAGAAAAAATAATGATAATTTCTCATTATTTGGTAGAAAAAATATAAATTAATTTTTTATTCGCAATAGTAGTTTAGTATAAAAGTAAAAATTAATTTAAATATTGATTTATTCGCCTTGTTAGTTTAAACACGTGTATGGACACAAATCACTAAGAGACGACTGAAAAGTAAATTATGAAAAAGTAAACATGTTCAGGTTTATTTTAATTTTTTGTATTGACTGAAAGTGTTTAAACTGCCACCAGACTATTTTATAGCTTTATTGTTTAGGCTCTGGCTAGCAATTCAGTACAACAATAATATTAAATGTCATTAACCTATCGGTAGCATTGTTTATCCGTGTTATTTTTAATACTTTTAAATTTTAAAATAAAACAAAAATAATCAATTAAATTGCTTTTTCTTTCTTATCGTTATCACATTTATAAGTACCTAAAATAACAATTTACATGTTTTTCTATCTAATTAATCTTAATTTACGTGAAAAAATGTAGGTATTTTTTAATTTAAACTTGATAATATATAAATATGAAATACCTATAAAATATATTAACTCATAATTTATCTTTTTTTTTAAAAAAAAAATTTCAAATATCTACTAAAACATTATATAATTTTTATATTTTAAAATAAGCTACATTATCTGATAGTAAATTAAAATTAAATTAGATTTTGAGTAAAAATAAATAAAAAAATGTAATATTTTTGAAACATAAACAAGTACATTTATGTACCTTTCTAGAACCTGAAGTTATGAAAATAATAAATGTTTTGAAACTATAGGTTGTTCACACTAAAAAAATCCCACTTTGTATACGTCAATAGCAAAACAAAAACAATAAACTGCAGGTTGGTAACGTTGATGCTCGATGTAGGAATTTCATAAACGTTTCCATCTTTAATATTTTTAAGCTATTATTATTATTATTTTTTAATTAATAAACATGGAAATAATATTCTTGGAGTTTTTTTTATTTTTACATACCATTAGTGTAAAAATGTTACATAACGAAAAAAAAATCTTTATCATGAAATTTTAATTAACTAATCAAATGTTTAACTAAAATGAATACTCAAAAATGGTTCGTTTGCAACGATTTCATTAACATTGATAATCAATATTTAAATATTTATTCTAAAAACCAATTAACATTTGTTTGTTTAAATGTTTCAGTGAAATTGATTTATAATACAATGTAAAAATATATTATATAAATTTAACGTACCTTGTATCCTCCTGTAGTGAGCCCTGCGTTCCTTTTCGCTAACACACATTTCATTCGCAAGAAAAATACACGCTGAAGTTCAAACACATTGGAATCTATAAAATCATATAATAATTGATTTGTTTAATATTTTAATTTGAAATAACTTACTCAACATCATGTTTTCCGACGGTAGGTTTGGAGGATGATGTGGGCTCAGCACTGATATCATTTCATCGTGATCAGATTGATGAATATATTCAAATATACTGTTTCCAGTTAATTCCACCTGAAAATAATACAATTTATTATTAAATTAGATCCATGAGTAAAAGTATTTCACAAGTGACCACAATTTCACTATTTTTCTTGTATATATGTACCTGTGATAATCCTAAATGGACTGACGCTGTTTCAGATATATACATGATCTTGCCATCGCCGCCTACGACGAATATAAAACCATCAAGACTCTAAAATATTAAAAAAAAAACAAATAATTTAAGTAGCGTTTTTCGTTTAGTCAAACATAAAGTAATTATTATATAGATTGATCGTGGCTCCGGGTATGACACGTTTTAAATAATTTTCCCAGAATCATCGTTACACACACACACACACACACATGTATGTATATATATATATAACTACATTCAATTGCTATACGCATAGAAATTTAATTTAATTTACTATAATTCATATAAATGCATCTACATTCAAATCAATAAGGAAACGATTTAGAGGGATAAAAAAGAATGTCATTTTATTTCCGAATCGCCACATTTTGTATTTTACCCGTTATACATCCAATTACCTTCAATATATTTACCTGTAGTAAATATGAACCAAGCTCTTTTATGCAAGCATCTTTGACGTGGTTTGGTGGATTCGCTGCACCCCACGCGTCTCCCAAACCTAGGTCGAAATAAATCATTATCTTAATTAACATTTCAGAAAAAATATCCAATAGACAGAAATATAAATATAAATTATATTAACAAATTATGTATACATCAATGTGATTCTTTTTAAAGGTAACACTAAATAATTCTGTTCAGTAACATTTGTTCAAAATGTAGCCCATTATCTTCCGTATATGAATGAAATAGAGATATTAATTATCTTAGTGTGACTGTTAATGTACTCTGAGAGAAGATATTAAAAATGTAGTACATTTGACTTTATCTTAAACTATTGAAAATCTCAAAAATAAAATAAAAAATTGTTGTGCAGAACTTCAAAAGGAGCAGATATTAGCAATCATACAATGAGAAGTAATGCATTGATTTCAATCATAGAAATAATGGGCTAAATTATGAATAACTAATTAGATGGTTATTTAAAACTATTTTACCTAAATAAATAATAAAAATTATTTGTTAATGTTTTTCTTAGTAATTTAACTAAAATTTACATCAAAAACGTCATTACAATTAGTTGATTCCTTAAAATTAAATTTAAATGATTTCATGATGTCTGTAAACCTACGAATACATAAAATAATAAAAAACACGAAATCGCATAATAATTTATAAAATGTTAGCACGATTGTTGAAAAATTAAATAACTTTAATCGAAACTTGTTATCGTTTAGTCAATTATAATGTTAGAGCTATGGTAAAAAGGACCAAATTGACTTAAAAAAATTCAATCTATCCAGAACTGTTGTTAAAATAGATTTTGGTTTTTAGAAATTGCAAGTTATAATGCGCTTGCGTACAATAAAAAGGTTAAGAATTTGATAATTGTAAGAACCGTGTATTTTAATAATCTCTAAATATTTAAAAACACTCCACTTCAACCTAATGTCACTGAACAGTGCTACCTTAAAAAATAATCACGCTGTATATTTAAATTATATATTTATACTCATACATTATGCTTAGGTATTTATTAATTATACTCATACAAAAATAAATTATTCACTGATAACACGTGATAGTGGTTCTTACCGTCTGGAAAGACGCGCCTCATTTTCAAATAGCTCGTGGTCAACCGGATCACCGAGGCTTTATCTAATTGGCTGGTGATGGCCGACGGTAACGGCAAGAGTTTGGCAAGCTCTAAGAACTCGGCATTCTCGTTCTCCCTACGTGTCCTCGCCGCATTTCTGCTCCTCTCTCTCATCTCTGTGGTATCCAAAACAAAAAAAAAAATTATTTTACTCGATTATTGACATGTGCAATATTAATTATAAATGCATTAGCTCTTAGGTATAATGCAGTAGCAGTGCATTATAATTCGCGTATAATATACTTATGGTATAATAATATGAATAGAGATAGTATATAGATGAAAATATATAGATATTACCACCAGCGTGCATTTTGAGTTCCTTATATTTTCTCAGCGGCGAACACATTAATAATAGAATTTTTTAAATAAAATTATACCAAAACGCATGTCGGAAATTGTGTGAATCCTGCGACGGTTAAAAAAAACTCGCTCTATCTGACACTAGCTCGCCGAGACAACTACACAAACTATCGGAACTAAAACAATTTGACTACATAGCATGGTTTGTTTTGCAAAGCAACCTTGACACCGAGTATGGAGTATATAATGTTTATAAAACGGTCGCTATATTTGTTTTATTTCCTAGTCGTTTACGTATTAAATGTTTATATTTAAAAATTAAAGAAAAAACGTTGACCTCGGGTTTACCGTTGCAGGTCATTTTCTTCTGATGCAAATCTACCAATGGTGGGACTTATAGATAACAAAGGTGTTAAGTAAACCTTATAAAACGTAATTATGTTGAGTATGAAATAAAGAATAATAAAGAATAACGATTATTGGATTATCGTGGAAATATTATACAAATCGATTGATTTGCCCAATATGTATATATATATTACACAAAGTTGAAATAATTTTAAATATTTTAGAGTAGCGGTTCTCCACCTGGGGAGCATGCCTTCTTAGGGAGGCATGAACATTTTTAAAAAGTAACAAGACATAAAAACTTGATTTTTTATTATTTATACTTAATCGAGACATAATTAGCTGGAACTAAGCAGAAACAAACCCTCTGATTAATTTATATCTACTTAATAATAATAATATTTAAATTTAATATTTAAGAAAGTGAATATAATAAAATATATTTGTTGTAATAATTTTAAACAATAATAATATTTTTTTTCCTAAGAAATTAATTCATTAAATATTCAAAACCATTTCATTGATTTTCATATTATCATTACTACCCAATAACTTATAATAACGACATAATTTAGATTGCCTAAAGTTAAACCGAATCTGTAGAATTAATATAGAAGCAGGAAATCAACTGCTAGAAAAAATGGAAAATTTAAAATACTTGGACAGTTCAATAACCAAGGAGACTGCATTATGGAAATAAGATTCAGAATCGCACAGATGAAGTTAGCTTTAATGAATAAGAAAAAAATGTAAAATACAATGTATGGAATATGGTGTTATGCAGCTGCAAAACCTAGATACTAAATAAGGAACAACAATGAATCCTTAAAATAGTAAGTTCTATAGAACTAACGTAAGCATAATTAGTGAAATAAATTATCACAGAGAATGAATTCAAAACCAACAAAGACGAAGAAACATAATTGGTCACATATTGAGGCACAAAAATGAACTAGCTTATAGAATAATAAAAGTGAAAATTTAAGGTAAGAAAGGATGTCCAATAATTTCATTTGTACGACAAATGATCTCCAATGTTAGACTATCAAACTGCATGAAGCTAAAGAGGTTAGCTGGAAATAGGGAATAGTCGAGATCGCGGTTCAACTGTGAAACAAACCATAGGGTTGAACACAAAAATATACATATATAAATATTAAACATAATTTAATCTTATTATGATGAAGGGGCATAATAGTATACCATAGTATGTACCATAGTATGAAAGAGGACATATACCTAAAAAGGTTGATAATTCATTAGTTTGCTTTCAACAAATTTTAAGAAATACATGAATTACAGTAGAATTTACTATTATAAATATTTGTCATAAATATTATACATGTAAATATTGTTATTAATATGTTTTATTTGTCATCTGAACGTTACTTTTAACAAGGTACTCAACATAAAATATTTGACTGAATTTTAAAAACGTATTACCTAAATACTGGGATGTATAACCGTGATCAATTGAAAATTCTCTGTTCCGAAAATGTGTTCGCTTTTGAAGGAATAAGATGATGTGCTTAACCAGGACAGTGTAAAAATGTAATTCACGGAAATATTTTTGCGCTATTGTCAACGAATATTTAATTGTGGTTTAAGTGAAATCTTAATCTCTAAACGCACCTATTTTAGTTATTTTAGTTATAGGTGATACCAGTGTAAAACATTTAAAGCATTATTTTTCCACAGTAATATATCGTGTTACTTATTTAAAACAATATGTGATAACGTCATTTCTTAAGTAATATGGAGAACCACTACGCACTACGCGATAACATTTGTTTCGAAGTATTGATCATGCGTACAACTATGGACGTATGTGATATTCAACCGAATGACACAAGCGTGAAATTCGCTCGTTGTTTTCGAAAACAAGTTCTATACAAGATTAATTAGAAATTTGATTACATCACAGTGCATACAAATAATTTTGATATGAATTACGATACATATTTTACATACCAATTCGATACATATTACGTATAAAAAATTATACTAAGAACTGAAACACTACCTGTAATTATATTTAAGATAAACTCTAGTTTTTACACTGAACGTTAGACATAACGTTATATTATTAAAATTTATAAAATAATAAGCATTAAGAAAATATGCGTAATTGATAGACCGATAGAAAATTGAAAATTCGGAAATTTCTATGCACTATTTAAAACTATGTATTATATAACTTATTTAAAGTGTTTTTTTTATATGTATTATATAACATAAAAAAAATAAAAAACACTTTAAATACTACAGATACAACGTATATAGTATTAAGGTTAAGTGGCGTTCCTGATAAATCGTCAAAAATACGTCTTCTCCAGAAAAAACTTTTTACTAGAATAACTTTATTAGAATTAATTTTATTTTTAAGTTAAGTGACATTTTTAACATGATTTTGGTAATCCTGTTTCCGTTTTGTTTTTTTAAAATCATGATTTTTCTTTAGAGGTTCTAGTTTTGCTAAATTTTTAACTTCAATATCCGCATTATCATGTTCTTTATTTTTCATACTAAGATTAAGATTATATGCAGAGGTTATCAATGTAATCATTAATGAAACTACTGAAATTTAAGGTTAGCCAATGAAACATATTTAAGAACAATTTTTCGATTTCTTTCTTTTTTTCACTCTTTTCTTTTTAAACCATACACCAGATTTGTTTTTATAGACATTTTATTGTTTAACCTACATATTCACAGTTTAAAATGAATTAATTTTGTCTTATGTAAATTATCATTCATTTTCATTTGAAATTTAGGTGTGAAACAATTTGGAAAAAAATCATAAAATATTTCGAAACAATATTATTTTTGTATATTGTAACACAAAATGTATAAAACGTGAAACATCAATATTGTGATTTGTCATTAGAAAAATAATTTATTATATTAAATTTAATTGTTTCAATATCAATTATCTGGATATTTACGATAAAATAGTATAATTTATGATTGCAATTGTGTACCTTGATCTCTTGTAAAATTATTATTAATAATTATTATAATGTACAAAATTATCAATATTATATAAGTACTTACGAAATTGTTATACACGTATTATGTCCTTTGTGATAGAGATATTTGAACAAAATGACAACAAAATTAATACAGTTTAGTTTATATTAAATTTTAATTTAAAATAAATTAACATAATATGAACCCATATATTATAACATCTAAATATATCATAGTTGGAAGTATTTTACAAAATTATGGCTACAGACCATGTATATTCAACGACACACCTCGTCGACCCGCCGCGACATAATAGGCACTGTGTTTATTAATAAAAAAATTGTTCAAAATTGTGACTAACGATTATTACTCATTTCTTATATTTCATAATCAATGTTCATAGATTCAAAGTCACATCTATAGTGTGATTAATACGTTTTAAATATATTTTATAAAATGTGATAAATCTAATACCTAAAAAAAATGTATTAATTCGAATAACTTTTAAAATATTTAGTTGGATATAAGATCTTGGTAATTATTAGTCCTACAGTTTGCGCCCTTCTTGGAATTACTCCCTTAGACCACGCTCTTTTGATTTTCCTTGAATATAGTCCTGAACGTATTTAACAGATTCATTTCTTAAAAGACTATAAAAGGAAAGAATACAACAAATTCTTGAAAAAAATGTTCTTAATTAAATAAAAACAGAAATTCAAACTAAAATTGTTTATAACTTTTCATTAGCGAGTTATAGTAATTTAAAGCACAAGATATCATAGAAATTATTCTCACAATGACTCCAGTTATTATAATGTACATATCATGCAACAATTAATGTATTTTGAGTTTCAAATTTCTATGAATGATTTATATCTTCAGTTTCAAAATATTTAAAATATATTCTAGTAGGTACCTGATTAAAGTTTAATTGTATTTCTTTTACAAAAAAATACCCACTTTTTAAATGTATCACGATGTCTTCTTCAGAACAGAAAAATTGTACATTTTTGCTTAAATATGATAAACTATCATAAACACAACACAAAGTCATATTTTTGATTTTTGTATAACTACTTATTGTTACACTTTTATATTTTATAAAATTTAAATGTATACAAGACTTTACAAATAAAAGAAAAACGAAATGCTTTATAAAACACGTAGTGGCAACTATTCATATCATAGTTCAAGAAGGACTGATTTAGTGATTTTTAAATCATAAATAACCCGAATGACTGAATTGTCAAAATTTTGTGCAATAGTGATAAATATTGGAATGGGAGTGGGAACTGAGAGTATCAATAATTACAATAATAGAGTATAGACTAAATTTTTCTTCGATATTGACTGTTGAACAGTATCGTATAGGAACTAATGCCTCTATGATCCTAATTAATATGGTTCATTATATAATGTTATAAAATTTAATTAAATTGTAAATTATGAACCTTAAAAATATATCAAAGAGTCAACCTGATACATTGAGTATTACGCTCATAATAATTGATAATAAAATTGTAGACGTAATATTTACATGTATATTCGCCATGTCACACGTCAATTTCAAAAATCTGTACGCCACCGACAAAAATTGGTTAACATTTTTAGTTTGGACCGTTATTTTTTAAAATAAAGTACCATTTTCTTTAAATGTAAAAAAATTATTAATTTTTTCCTTTCGTGGTCCTCTGCACTTCGTGTATAATAAACCGTCGGTGGACTGATTTCACGGTTTATTATGATTTTGTATTTGAATTTGATATAACAACGTAAATGCAAAAACTTATCGCAAGTAATATACGCTATATATCTCATCGGATTTTCGCATCAATAATCGTCTTCGACTCTGTTCAACAATCGTTGGATAATAATCGTGCGCGGGCACATTTCAAATGAGATTCTTAACTGACTCGCGACATGCAGGTACTACATGTATGTAATACGAACGAGACGAGACGACTGGTACTCGGGTGCGTATCGTTAGATATAAGAGTGCGGGCGCGGGCTTTATCGGCACGACCCGCCGATAAAAGTGGGCAAACCGCGAGCGCACGTGCGTGGTCGGGAGGCATTGGCGACCACGGTGACGCACTCGGTTTAGCGAGAACGTGATTTATCTACCAAAGTACTAACAATCAAAATCCGTTTAAGCAAAAATGTTTCAAACTCACGTACTCGATATTTCGATAGGGTACCCACCACGGGTTTACTGATAAAAAATAACAGAAAAAAAAAATAAAAAGTAATAATAATAATAAAATTGTGAGGAAATAGCAGAATAAAAAAAAAAAAAAAAAAAAAAACGGAAAATGGCGGTAGCATTGAAACGACTTTAAGTCTCGTAACGATATAACGAGATTTATATATATATATATATATAATCATATATTATTATTACATTATTATAATATTACGCTATTATATACCTTTAGGCATCGGTAACTCGGATTTCCTGAAGCATTTCCTTTTGGTTTTCATTTTCAACTGCTGGCACATAGTAGTTCCGTAGGTCGACGGCAAAACGTTTTCCTGGCACATGTGTACGCGTTCGACTGTATGTCTTACGATCTGAGCCCACGGCGATAGAACATTAACTGTGTGCACCGCACCGATGACCACTACTACCACTGCTGTTCTAAGACCGCCGTACTCGTATGATACACGATTTATGCCTACACGCACGGAGCACACTAGACACTACGCGGGGCACCGCCAAAACGTATATGCCGTATACTCACCGACGGGACGGAGAAATTTCGGAAACATAATAGACGCGCACACACCAGGTACGACACGGACCGTAGGGCGCGGTGGAGGGGCGAAAAAGGTAGACATAGGGTCGCCGAGCTATTCGGGCTCCTCGCAGTCTGGCCGACCCGAACGCTTTGTCCGGTCAAAACCTTTCGGGATAAGTCACCGCATGTATATATATGTATGCACTACAATAATATCACACGCGTGAACAGATGTGTGTTTTATTGACGGGACGGTCTTCTTATTATTATCATTTTTTTTTTTTTTTCATAAAAACATCACAATTTTTTTTTACGCACACACGTACACGTACATTGTGGGGGCACGCACGATTTTAGTAGGAAATCCATTGAGTTTTCAGGTAAAATTTAGGTCTAGAGGAACAAAACAAAACGTATTACTATTATTATTATTTTCCTCGTCGTGATGCCGCCGATGAATACCGATTATAAATTATAAACCTACGGTTATATGACAACATATTATACTTACATATACATCTATCGAGTACAATAATAACGCACACATTAAATAGCGCATAAAGCGTTTTGAACATGGTATTATATATATATATATATATATATATATATCATATGCTCGAATACGGTTAATGGAAAAATGCTCGGAAGATCCAATATATTATTTTTCAAACATATCATATCATCACACGTGCGTTATAACATAACTGTGACGGGGACGAATGGTCCAATAATATTTTACATCGAATTTTTAACAGCTAAAAATTGTCGCTCCAGAACACGAATTATCTTTTCCGAATTTTATTCGTCTGTGTGCACGAATAAACGGAATTACGTATTTATTACATTTTGCATGCGTCGAAGTGGCGGTACGAGATGAATGTGCGCGTGTCCGTTACACGTACCAAACACCGTTAAAATGCGTTTAGCTATTATAGATTCTTATTCGTGTCGCTGACATTCGACCCTGCTAATTGCAAGGTAGGCACCGCATTCATTGTGCATTTGACACGCCGATCCCCCGGTGTTTGTAATAAAAAAATAGTAATTAACGCGTTATGTAGTAGGCAAGTACAGTATATTAGAGTGAAAATGTACGTTTCGATCGAGCCACGAGCGTTAAGTATAATAATGACAACACGATTACGGTATGTTTGTTTTATGTGCTAATTTGTTACCGACATAACGCGACACGTGATTAATAGATACTAATATTTTTATAAGCTGAAATCAATACGACCTTTTACCGTATTTTCTCGATTATGCACGTGGTAAGCATAAATATATATCAGATACGAAATTAATTTATACATCGATGCGATTATTCGATCGAGTACTGAACGAAAATATTAATAATTTAAGGACGAGGGTAAACTATATAGGGGAAAAATACACGCGCGCGCATTTATAAATTTGTGTCCTTGTACATGTACACAACAACAAAACAATTTCACTATACAATAATATCTTTAAACCGGAGGCCAGACTGTGTACAACAAAAAATATACATTATTATTATACACTAGGCTGGTTTACAAAATAATATTTGACAAAACTGCGACCTTAATATTTATAATAATAATAATAATAGATAAACGACTGGGAAATAAAACAGTCTTTTCGAGGATGTAGGGGGATTTCGAATAAACTGTATTTATACGATTTCGCTCTTCTGTTCGAAACGTGCACATTATTTGTCGAACGTAGGAAGAGAGGAAAAACGTTACATTTCGAAGGGATTTTGTCGTCAACGAATACAAATATTCACGCCGTCGCCACGAAGATCAAAATAATTCCGGCACACGTCCAAAATATCACTGTTATAACACAGTCATGTGTGTGTGTGTGTGTGTGTGTGTGTGTGTTTGTGCATGTGTGTGGGTTTGGCCAGCGAAGGGATGTGTAGTGCTCATTGCGCGTGTACGCATGTGTATACATAGAGGGACCGGCGTGTACTACGAAAACACTGCACTTCTCGTCGTGTATATACGAATTTCCCTCTCGATCTCCTACTGCTGCTCTGCTACTACTGCACGACACGAGTGCTTACGCGGGATTTGCGAAATGTAATTGAATTCAATTGCCAATGGGCGGTGTAAACTCAGCCGCTACCCTTTACCAACTTCGTTCGCGTACACCATCACCACGGCAGCGATACGGCACACCCACGCCGATAAAAGGCCAAAGCTCTCTTTGATCGCATTAAAAATAATCCACGCACTCCAGTTGCCGCCGGGTAAATAGTGTTGAAAAAATATTTGTACGTTTAATTGCATTTCAAGACCAGCGTCGTGTCATAACCTCTATAATACGTAGTATAACACTTCAAAACGCACAAACATATTTTCCAAAAGACACGCGTACATATAAATGCGCTTTATTTTAATCCTACGTAATTTCTTATACATGTCATGTAAAAATTCATCGTTATTTTAGATACTAAATCATAATCGTGTGTACGAATTAAAGCAACTCTGCAGATGATCGACGTCGTTCGAAAAGTGTTGATTTCACTTATCAGTGAATAAAAAATTATATAAAATTACTGGACAATGCAAACAAGATAGATGCCCGGTAAAGTAGTTTGGTATAGGCTCAATAACGATATAGTCTATATTATAATATTATAATAAAAACGTAAGGCGTATAAAAATATTATTGTGAAATCTGAGATAAGCGTAATTATTTAATTACGGGTAATATTTTTGAACATCGACTTTATAATGATTTACAATATTTAACAATTACTTATTATACAAAGTTATTGTAAGATCTATGATGAAATAAATAAAGATCAGTTTTAAATTAACGGACCAACGTTATTTTTACGCAAACAATGTGAATTGAATAGGAACTATTACTTATCACTGTACAACTATTTATGTTTATGTACTATTTATTATTATATTGAATGATAACTGTAAATGTTAAATGAAACTTGATGGGCCATTGAGTCAAATATTATTAGTCGAACAAGTATGCATGTGTTTATGTCGTATAGTATAAACCGTTAGTGTACGACGTTTATATATATATATTATAAATAAATTTCATTTTCTGGTTGTCACCAATGGGTGTGGTGCTGCGGTCTTTATGACGACGCACCTGATCAGTCTGCAGGAAGGTTAAGGTAGGTCAATGATACAGTTGTTTTCTTTGAATTGGTTTCAATACAAAACGATTCCTTGCTAGGTTTACGTTTGTCAGACACGGTGTCGACCTAACACGAAATAATCACGTTCACGATATGTGACATTTATGCAAGTACCGATTTCTATTTAAGTAATTTGTATTAAAATTTAAAAAAAAAAAATCTGTACGAATTTATTCGATTATAATTTAAGAAAAATTAAGGATTAAGTGATAGTATCTTGATGTTACCGGTCAATCATTATTCATTACCTATACTGACTTTGCTACGTCTTGAACGTATTTAATTAACATACAAAGCATTAGGACTCACGCATTTTATGTATACGCACATTACACGCACTGAGTATGGTTTGTAAATAAAACAAAACGGTATTGGTATTTTTTTGATTACTTGAATGTCTACTGATGATACAGGATATTGGTTAAATTATGTTACATTAAGTAATATATACATTTCTTATGCGGCCGCTGATTATAACAGCGTTGACGTAAATCGTTATTACCTATACGTGTATACCATAAAACCATTATGTACCTACTACCTCTTATTAAGTATACCATATTACGTGTTGCAGGAATGATTTTCGAGCGGCGGAGATGCAAATCATGTTTATTTGTCACTCAGTCTACAATATATGAGTCGTACATATTTTACATCGAAACGAGTATCGCTCGAAAGTAATATTACCATAATCATCATCACCGTCATCGTCATCATACATCATTTTTCGCGCAGTCTTCGCAATAATATAGTCACTCGTAAATCGCGAGGCTAATAACACAATCTATTACAGTAAGACTTATTATATGTATATATAAATGTAAAAACGCAATCCTTATAATATGCATTTACAATGAGCTTACTTATAGTATTGTGTATATGTGTATAGATATAAGTCAGCCTGATAGCGATTTGTCGGCGAAAAAAAATTTAAAAAAAAACTTGTGTCTGCAGTGAACTAAACTGGCGATTCTGCAGCCAGCGAAAAAATGACCCTGACCTCCATTATATCTAAATTATTATTATTATTATATTCTGTGTTCTCGGAACACGATAAAATATTGGTGATGTACGATTTATTTTAATTTTATTGTACTGTACCTTGTATGTATTACGTCACACACACACACACATAAACATATATATATATATATATATATATATATATATATATATAAATATATATATGTGTGTGTGTGTGTGTGTGTCTATTATATTATGTAATACATGCAAGTATACAAAATGGAATAACTCGTATTGTGAAGAACCGCACTAGGTATCATCGTCACCCTTTCGTGACGCATTTTCTTAAATCACGTGTGTGAACGAATGTGATAAGTGTTAAACTGATTTAATTTCACGTTGCGTTAAGGTCTCGTCACCTTTATCAATTACATACGTTCGTTGATGCGCGCAGCGGCGTATAGTTATATAATATAAATACACGTGTGCGAGCTGTTCGTAGGCCTACAACGAGACACAGGTGTCCGAAAATCGATTATGCATACGTTTTGGAACCAATTTGTCATAGTTGAGAAACAAAAAATAAAAAAATAAAAATAAAAAGTAACAATAATAAAACAAAATAAAAGACGTGTAAAAATAAAAACGAAACGAATACCGTCTGGACCCCATAAAAAACAATAGTGCTCTATGCTCTGCCTCGCCCCCTTCTGTAATGTTTATACGTACTTACGTAGTGGTAGAATACATGTAATAAATACTAATTATTATAATATTGGACGTTCCGGCGATGAATATGAATGTAACTCCACTGTCTCAAAAATGCAGGGCAGCGGTTTGATGGATAATTTCCATGTATTTATATTCGTCTGATATTTGAAAAATTGATAATATTTTGTTACGTTTTTCTTCATTCGGGACATCGTATTATATACCCATCGTTTTCTGTGAAAGCGATTCAAAACAACGCAATTGTGATATAAATTAAAAAAATGTATTCCATCTCTACAGATTATGTGTTCGTAATTATGAAGAATCGTGAGACACAGTGACGGCACGTTCCTTTTTATGCTTTTTGTTACGAGTGATACCTGTTTTTTTCATCATAATGAACTTAAAATGCAATGAATTACTTTTTCTAGATTGTGCACGACAATACGCTCGGAGAGATTTTTCATACGAAAATGTACCAACTGTCGTTCGAGGCTCATGTGATCGTGGAATATTTGAAATCTTTTACTGTTTAAATTACGACACTAAACAACATCATAACAGTCAAAAACTGCACACAACCACTGGATTATGAATTTTATAATATAGAAATATATGTAATATCATACACATAATTATGTTACACGATGCAGTGAGTGCCACCTAACCTACACTGTAAAGTGTAAACACTCGCGCACGTGCAGACCACAGACAGACTAAACAAAGACCAATTGGCGATTGTCAAACATACATCGTATACTATATTAACAAAACGCTTAACTCGCTTACCGTTTCGTTTTACGACTTAAAGTGTACATTTTTATTTTTATTTATTCTCGCGTATTTTTTCTCGTATTACATTCATTCATATATTATCAAATCAAGGCGGATACGATAAATCATAACAGTATACTTTGCACATAAAAATAAAACAATTATATTTTGTCAAATATTAACTAAATCATAAAACGACTTAACCAAAAGTAATCTACGTTAGAATTTTTCATCGTTGACTACATAAATTGGATTGTTCCCAACAAACTGTACAATCAAAATATAAAGACATTTTAGAATTTCATCAATATAAATATTATGACGCGAGTTTAATAGTAGGCGAAGATGATCACTTCGCACTTACAAAAATGTCTATAGAACAAATCGTTGAAAAAGATTTGAGTCTGGATCAAAAATGAAACCTCATTTAAAACAGATGATTCAATTCGATTGTTGAAACAATGATTCACATTATCCAATTTCAGTGGGGGCGTATACCGGTTTATATTCTCGCATCGATTGTAATAATATTAAAACACCCACCCAACTACTGAAACAAACGGATAGAAAACGCGTTTAATTGATATAACATTTTATGTGTTTTTCCATAAACGAAACGATTGATGTGTGTCGTATTACCAGTGAGTTTGGTAAGTTTATGATACATAATATAATATATACTTTTACTGGGACCGAAATCGTCTAAATGGTCAATATAACAAATTATATAATAATATTGGATGATCTTTAAACGTTATATTTTCGTTTTACTAAATATTATAGAACATGTTCTATATTACTACTTAGTATTATAATAGTATCTATTATTAGTATTATTTTTAGATCATCCACTATTTTTATAAGCAATTCGTTATATTAAGTATTATAAAATATTAGAAAACCAATCTTAGAATTGAAAAAAAATTGTACATTTATATAATTTATACGTAAGTGTAAAAGTAACGTGTCCATAATATTCAAAGTACTTCTGTGGAAAATCAATATTTTCTAATTCGAGAATCTCAGTATAGATTATTTTCAATGTATATATAACTATTATATAACTAGCATGCTTATAACTAGCATTACTGATGACAACCAAAAATCCAAAATAACTATTCATAGATCAATTTTTCAATCAGAGTAGTTTGATATGATCAATTTTATTCAAACCATATTATTCTATAACGTAGATTTCAACTTAACGGTTTATATTTATTCAAATTGTATATTCTTTTATTTTATACAGATTTTTCATAATATTAATCAAATAATTGTATAGTATTACTATTTTTTTTAAAAAATGTATAAGCTATTTAGGTTTGAACGAATTGACGATATGCTTTAAACATTTCTAAAATAGCTAAAATGTATTAATTTTAAAACATCGAACCACTGAAATGTAATAAATTATTCGATTTTGATTCGTCAGAAAAATATTCTCGATTTGGGTTCCACTTTAATCAAAGGTTTTAACAGTTAACTGGTTTTACTCATGACTAAGGTTGCCAACTCTTATTTACAGATAAGTGGGAAACCAGATATTTATAAGCGGGACTTGACAAAAAAAAGCGGGACATGCTTAGAAATGTACAGAAACAAGAGAAAAACGATTTTATATCAATATTTATTTTGTTGTCGTCATTTCCATAAGTGTTCTATATAAATATTCTGTGAAAATACTGAATTGAATCTATAAATACTAACAATTTTTGATAAAACCAGTGCGTGCAATCAGAATTTCAGATGGAAAATAGTTTTAAATGCGCACAATAAGAATGTAAGGCTTATATAAAATAAGACTTAAACAGGTTTACCAAAAACGGGACAATTAGCGTCCCACGGATACACATCGAGGAAGCATTATTTGAGCCCTGGACGCGGGACGGTTGGCAACCCTACTCATGACCGAAAAATTATGTAAAGTTTTGAAATTACCTCTTCCAATCGAACCTTTGGTCACACAAATTAAACAAAAGTGAAAACTAGAAGCACATAATTTAAAACTACTGCAGGATTGCTCTGAAAACGCGAGTGACTTATACGGGACTTAAGAAACACACTGTATAGTTGTGGTCGTGTTCGTAGGACTGTGGACCACAACATTATATACGCAGACTCATACAATATTTAGTATATAGGTATAAATATACGGTGTGCAATATATATATATATACATTATTAGTTGTGCATATACGTATAGTGACAAACAGCTTAGTCGGCGAAAACAAACAAGTCGTAAAAGAAAGGGGAAAAAATGAAAATACTGCAATCGGATTATTGTTATGATTAGTTTGTCGGTAGAGAGGGGGAGGAGGCGTAGAGAGACTCGCTGCGATTGCAATATTGGCATGAAAACGAAATGCATGCAATAATAATATTTGTTGCAAATATTAAAAACGTAACGGTGGCCAAGAGGTGATTTAACCACACGAGAAGTAACAATATCATAATTTTAAATTATGTGTGAGGGAAACGAAGAACAACAGCAGAGTGGTGAGAAGGAATGACGTTGGTTCGCAAGGTCTTAAATAAATTACATGATATACGTACATACATTATTATATTAACGCGGCTTAAATCGTGCCCGAAAGTATTGTTGATATTTATCATTGATATTGACAAGTTATCTCATCGCGTGAAATAGGCACTTTTCGGTAAACCGTTGGCAGAACGTAAATCACTCCAGTATTGTCCGATACCCGCCCCCTTCGATAAATACGAAATCGGTACATATATAATATATATATTTATATAACTATGATTGTACACGCTTACTGACCTTCCTTTTTTCTATTTTTCGTTTTAATGAATAATAATATAAAATTACAAACGATATATTCGGTGCACATGCACAATCCAAACCGTTTGAATCAGAGGATTTGTACTCGAGACCCAGTATGATAAATTTGATTTAATTAGCGATAAGTGGGTACCGCGGCTGTTACTTAATAGGTGCTATCCGTTATTGTAATGTTTCACAGGCACGTGAATAATTGTTACACATTTGTTTAATTTTTAGTGTTATAATCGGTATGTTATAATGTCGATCCGAAAACTATACGAATTCAAGGCGTTTCGAAGATTTAGGCCGGTGTCACACTTGCGGAATATCCGCAGCGGACGTTCCGCGGCAGATTTTCCTCGTTGTATAGGCTGGTATCACACTTGCGTTTTTTCCGTAGCGGAATTGCCGCAAATGTAAACTTAATACTACAGCTCAGTAGTAGTTTTAATACTTCAGTTTGATTTAATTTGTCATACAGACTAAACCGTTTGTCGTATTAAAATAATTTAATATGGAACTATTAGAATTAAAATGATTTAAGTACTTTCGTTTTTCTTTTTGTTAACCGATCTGTATTGTTTCCCAATCGGAAAATATACTTTTTGCTATTTGGTTCCATGTTGTTTTTTCTACTTTCCGATTACTATATTCCTTATCGCTTAAATCCAATAAAC
The DNA here is from genome assembly GCA_034509805.1 of Sipha maydis. Lineage (NCBI taxonomy): Eukaryota > Metazoa > Arthropoda > Insecta > Hemiptera > Aphididae > Sipha > Sipha maydis. Next base: position 344,959 of record JASXSY010001421.1, read on the forward strand.
ATGGATTTAACTGAACTTCAGAAATCAATAATTCAACGTCTAACATGATGTTCGTTGAAGAATTAATAATCAAATGATGAATAAAATAAAATATTATGATTCAGCTACAAATATAATAAAGGTAACTCAAAAGAACATGTTTGGATTTATTTTGGTATCCGTCGCGGAAATAAATCTCGCGGAATAATTGCGACGTGTAGCGGTTTTTTTCCGTGCGGAAATTCCGCTGTAATGTGTCCAGTAGTAATTAAATATATGAATTTCGATATTGCAGAACTTCCGCCGCGAATATTCCGCAAGTGTGACACCAGCCTTATCGCGCTGCCACGCACACTTTTAGTCGCCCAACTGTTTCCGAGAACTACTTTACGTTGTAAAATGTTTGCGGATGCGTTAAGTAGGCATCTATTATTGATATTGGCATATGTTCCTAGTAAAAACGAAAACCACATGCATTATGAGCAGGTAATTATAACGTTAGTACGTTTATAGTAACGTAGGTACATTTATTCTATCATGACCATTATTATTTTTAAAAATTGTTCAAAATCGACGGCATTTACAACAACACACGTTAGGTTGTCAGTTTTTTAAATGCGAATAAACCGTGTTCATCTCTTGTCTAAAAAATTGTTTTTATAATTGATGACCTATTGGTACTTTTACAAATTTATGTATTTTCGCGAACTATTTAAATATTTTTTTAACAGTATTTATCAATTGCTTGTATATCATCGAATGAAATATTTAACATGGAATAATATAAAAAATAATGTCTATAAATTATTAATATTAATCATTACGACCATTGTTAACCATTAATTTAAAATTAATATAATTATAACATTTTTTGGATACTTAGCCAAGTACATATAACGGTACTTAAACTAAATATTGATGAAGTAATCATATTTAAAAGAATGTCATAATATAAAGTTACATTTTATTATTGTTAATGTATGATAATATAGATAACCACATAAATCGAAAACGAATTTTCGAAGGTTCTCATCCTGGTACACAACCCCTCTGTACCTTTTATAATCGCATGTATATTATACTTTCGACAGCGTCCGTGAGAAATGCGGGTATTATTTTATTTTTTTATTTGCTATGAGAACGATATTTAAAAAGATTAGATCACCAGTATGTGATAGTTTTTAATTTAATGCTTAGGCTGAAACTAGAAGTGTATTAATGATTTGATATTTATATTATATTGATTTTATATTAATACATGTGAACAGAAGAATTTGCAAGGAACAGGCGGTTTTTTTAATAAATTTTGTGTTACTGCATGAGTATTATCATCATAATATGATTTAATACGTTTCTCAAACTTAATAGTACGGAAACCCAAAAAATAAAAATTAATTTTCTAGTTTGTATATTAAATCAATTTTTAAATAAAACTCGAATTACAGGCTTTCATCATCTTATAAATGTTTAATAGTACTGTTATGATTAGTATCATTATATTATTATACTTATTATTTGTTTATGGCCCAGATAACTAACCAAAACATAGGGTCGAGATAATTTGCTTATAGTCTTGATTTTTTATAAAATAAATAAACGACAAGATACCGTTTAGGTACACATTGTTTATACACATGCTATACATATAATACATACAAATGTCGCCGAGGTAATATTTAGAAATCTAAATTAAAATTATGAAAAAATATTGTGTTCATTTTCAACTTCAGAAAAATGAAGATAACAGTACAAAATAAAAAATAAAATAATAACTTGTTTTATTGAATTCAAAGTTCACGTGGCTTTAAAGATTCTATTTTTTATAACTTTAAAATAACGTCAAAATAAAAACAATTATTATTTATTAAGTCAAAATAAAAACAATTATTATTTATTAAGTTTTCCATTATGTACAAAACTATCGTTATAATAGAAATCTGAAAACGTTATCAAAAAAATCACGTATCATAACATATATAGTCTTGATCGATTTTACGGATCTTACCTAATCGCACACGACTGGTCTTACACATTAAACTTAAAATATAATTTAACTAATTCAAACACTTTTAAATGTTTAATGAATGCTTATTATTTATTTTGTTTTACTAAATGTTAATAATACATTTAAATAGGTTAATAATTATATTAGAAAATATTTTTATTTTTAAAAAAAAGGATATATTTTAAGTAAGTGAAATCGGGTATTTTTATTTTTACTTATAACTCATATGCATGAAAAATATAGCATAACTGAATTTCTTACAATTTTCATGTGAGAGACAGTATAAAAATTAAAAATGTTTAACGAAAAAATAAATACAATTTAAATCACCACACATATTACGGACGTTTAAAGAAACAATGTGTACCTATATGGACAACGAAATTTCAACTTCTAACACAAACGTACTCCAATGTGTCATAAAAATGCATTCGACACGTTATAACAGTTATTACAATATGTGCGCTTTACATTTATATATATATATATATACATACATACGTCGACCATTTAGAAATGTGTTTCGTTATGACAGCTTTTTATTATGGTTGTCTCTCTTTTACTACTATTACGGAACGTATCGTTTATTATATTATATATATTATATACGTGTGTTTTTGTGTGTATGTGTCTACCGTATCGTACGTGTGCGCACGCATAATATATTATAATCATAATACGTAAAGGAAACTGAATGAAGTCGGATATCCACCGTATCCGCCCGTATGGTATTGTTACTTCTTTTGCACAGTACTGTGCAACGGTCGTACTACTATGTTCGCAAAAAAAAAAAAACAAGAGAGAGAGAGAGAGAGAGAAAGAAAGAAGACCCTCTCCAACCTGTCAGGAGTAATGCTATGTGTGCTCTTCGATCATATGTGAGATAAACACGTACAAATATTACACACAAAATCGTCGTTAAGTGTGTTTATTATATATTGTTGTCCGCGGCTTTGTTATCATTGTTATTCGTATATTTACAATAAAATATAAGTTTGTATATGTAGTACAAGTAATGAATATAGTACATTGATGTTGCGTTGACACATTTATAATGTCGTATACGTGTGAAAGAGATGTATATATAAATAAAGAGATGTTTTCGACAGTGTAAGTATCGAAAATCAAAATTATATCTCCATCTCGTTTATTATTATTATTATTATTATTATTATTATGCGAGTGCAGAAAATTGAATCACTTCGTAGTTTAATTTGAATATAGATGTATTCATACAAACCAAGGATGACATACGTTTCAATTTTATTAATAGATAAATAAAAACACATTCAAATAAGATTTATAAACTACGGTATTCTATAAAAACTATGAACGGAAAAATTGGTAATATGTACAATCTCATTTAATTGTAATTATTATTGTGATGGGCAGCGATATCAAATTAATTTATTCATGACATTTGAAATTGTATGGTTGCCAATTAGTAATTACTATTAATTAATATAATTATTTGACCATGACCAATCACGAATAATACATCTCAATGAAAATGCATGTCTAAATAAACAAGATTTAATATACGCTTAAACAAGAATTAAATTGTTGAATCATTTGATTTTAACCATGTAAATGCTTTTTTGTTAAAAAATATTTTAGTACAAGTATAAAATAAACAATATATTTTCTACAGTTTTATGGTCATTTCTTGTGAACATAATCATTAAATACATATAGCCATGATTATGCACTATCGAAACTGTAAACATTTAGAGCATACTAACAAATATAATACCTGTTAAAATTGAAAGCCATTTTGTATTACTTCACACAAAATTTTTCGTTCGAATTTGTTTTCACCACTTTAAGTAAAAAATCGATCACTGCGACACATTATATTATAACGTAACATCTAATAATGGTTGTGCAACACGCCAACACGTGTTAATGAGGTAAAATCTAAAAAAAAAAGCGTAAAATACACCATACACGAGGTATATATATATAGATATTTAGTGACGATATTATACACAGCACGGCTGGAATGTATATAGGATTTAATTTACACGACACGCAACGTACATCGTGCATAGTAGGAAACCGCCGTCGCTGAGCAGCTGCTGTCGGTGTCGCGTTACCATTTTGCCAGTATATTACACCGATAAAACAAAAAAAAAAAAAAAAAGAAGAAAAAAGGACCAATTTCCGAACGACCACACCGCAGCACTAAACGCTTTCAAACGAATCGAATCGTCGCGTCTTATAAATTTTGTCGGTCGAAATACACACACACACACAGATAAATATCTGAGTGTTTAAATGCGTCTGTGTGTGCACATGGATGTGTGTATATATGTGTAGACCCAAATCCGAAATATTTAGGGTAAAATATGAACATGCATATATTATATGGGTGTTAAACTTGTAGAGCAATTAATCACATAGCGGATTTGTAAAAACTGCCGTGTTTACTACAAACACGATTTGAAATCAGAGAAGCCGCTGCACTAAATTTCACTCGTGAGAGTCGAGAACGTCTGTTGTAAATTATATTTTCCACTCACTCAATCTCTCTATATCTATCTCTCTCTGCTGATCCGGGTATTTAGCCCGCTATGTCCACATTAAACAAGCCTAAGCACTAAGCTTAACGAAAACACATTTTAAAATATTATATGTATCATTTGTGTATTGTAAACATATTATGTTATATTATTTTATATTATTTTCTAATCGTCCACTCCACCGAAACAAGCACAATGAACGCTCCTAATCCTAAATATAATTACGATTTCATCAATGTACAAAAGTATATTAGTATATTGTTAGGTATAGCCGTACATATGGGAATGACATTCAAGAAACATATCAACTTGTTGGGTTTTTTATTTCTTTTAATTTTCAACTTAAAAATGTAATATAATATAATAAACAATAGTATAACTTAGATAAGAGATATACTATGTATATGTATATTATATGTATATGTATGTATATTATATATTTATTATATTATAATAAATATGTATATTTTCATTTTAAACTTAGATAAGAGATTAAAATGAAAATATACATATTTATATGTATGAGTATACACCTGAAAACATTACCGTTATCTGTAATTCAAATTTTTCAATTAATTATAACATTCTTAAGTGTCTAAAATATTATTACAAAATAATTTAAATTAAAAAATATGAGTACCTGTTGATATTATATAATATATAATTTTTAATACTGTTAAAAATGTGTGTATTTTATAGATATTAAAATAAATTATAATTATTATATTTTTAATGTGAACAATATTTTGAATATTTTAATTTTTATCTAATTAAAATTGTTCATGGGAAGGGCTGGTAACTGACCATCATAAAATTATTTTCTGCTTTTCTCCCTAAACTAATCATTAAATCTAACCATCACTGATTTGGGTAGACAATAGGATAGTTATATTAAAGACCGTCTTAACACTCATAAGCTTCTACGTTGCCAAAACAATAATAAAATTATCATTGAAAATTTTTGTTTGCACAACGTTTACAGAATAAAAATATTTTATTTTATTTTCATAACGACTACGTAGAACATTAAGTAAAATCGCAAATATCTAGCTTAACATTATAATCGCATGTACTACTAACGTAATACATTTGATTCAAACTTAGATTTTAGAACGTATAAAACCTTGATTAATTTTTAAATTATATTTGTTCATTTATATATATATTATATACATAAAACCATTATTAAATCTTCGAATACAGTGAATATTTTTATATTATTGTTTTTTTTTATTATTTACCATAGTCGTTCAAAAATAAAATATGAAATTCTTAACTAACCAATAATATATTAATCTATTATAATATGAAACTCCCTTTTGCGCCTTAATAATATTTTAGAATATGGGAAGAATACAAAAACTAAATTTAAATAATTGTTTTAACTTTTTTTTACCTCTAAAAAAGTATTGAACAAGAAGCATACACTCATATGTAGACTCTAAAAGTTCTTAGAATTCTTACACAATTTTTAATCTTTTCTGAAAGATAGAGGTGTAATTATACTTTTTCAGCGAAATATTACACTGTAAAGTGCTAAAAAAAATACATTATTGTAAGATCAATAAAAAGAAAACAATTTCCTCGTTCAAAGCAAATCGTTGTATAGGTACATCCACACCTTTTTTATGGAATATATAGGGGCGTTGGAGTGTTAAATATAAATGCGCATTGTGAAAGAACCCTTAGGGGTGGACCACACAAATGACGTGGGCCATAAAAGCTCTTGTCAACTTTAAAGTTTGCTAATGAGAATCCCCTTGAGGAGGATGCATCGTTGGGATCCAATACCCAACATTTTATACAGTAATTGACGAGGGAAAAAAAATTACATACAAAGGGTGACATTATAATAACTGTCACGTGAGTTTAAATTAACGATAGAATAGTATCACAACACTAACACATTTTATTATTATTACGTAATATTAGAAAAAGAAAATACTATAACAATAAGAATATATTTTTTTTAAAAAATATTTATTAACTGGTTTTATTTGTTACGCAATGACCATATCCAACAAAAAATATTAGTATAGATTACCAGTAATCTATTACTATTACTATCAATAAAATGCTATGATACTTACAGAAATAATGAATATATTATACAGTTGCAAACATAAAAGATGTACAAAAAATATTTTATTCAGATTTTATTAATTCCAGCTCAATGCAATTCATATTTATGCAACTTATTTTTCAAACCAAAAAGTAAGGTAATCTATGATATGGTCTATAATCAATTATTGTTAATGATGATAAAACATACATTAGAGACAATATCAAACTTTTCAAAGTTTTATTAACTTAAGCATATTTATTAAAAAAATATATTATTTAAATCTATGTATTTCACTTGTAATACCAAATTATTATGGATTATTCTAATGCAATCAATAATATATATTGGTTAGTTACAGGAAACAGTAAAACTGTCGATAAACATAATCATCTAAGAAATAATTAAAACCAGCAAAGATAAAGCGAAAAAGTGATTAAAATTAAGAATAGTATTTTATTATTTCTTTTTTTTTTTATTTTGCCTTTGTTTGAATAGTATTTTAAAAACTTAAAATTATAACTACTAGGTATCACGAATTAATGTAAGCATCCATTTAAAAACTGATGAGGTTTACTTACTACTGATATCAACATGATACCAAATTATATACTATAATTACTATCGTTTTTTCGTTTACTCGTTTACTCGTCTACAAAAATGTACTCTTTATCTTCTTCTTCTTCTTCTTCTGCCTCGCCTTCCTCCCAATTATTTGGGGTCGGCAACCCTTGTCCTACACCTCCACTTTACTCGGTCAATCACATCTCCTCTGCACACACCGACAGCCCTCATGTCATTCTCCATAGTCTCCAACCATCTCTTTTTTGGTCTTCCTCTTCCTCTTTTCCCTTCAACGTCCATCTTCATAAGCACTCTTACTGCATTCGTTTCCTCTCGCCTCATCAAAAATGTACTTTTTATATAATCCTTTTTTGTTAGCAGATATCTAATACAGAATATATTTTATAAAAAATAGAAACTATTTGGAAATTTCAAGTTTAATGATATAATGATCTTAAATAGCAATATTGTTATTTTAACTGATTGTTTAAAATGTAATTTTAATAGCAGTAATTCTTTTGGTTTAATATGAATCTTAAAATGTTTATAGTAAAAGAAAATCGTTATTTACAACTAAAAATATATAATAATAATATTATATACATTTATACCTAGAAGATAAAGTTTGTAAATATTTTCGATAAATTACAAGTATATGTACAATATATATATATACCGGAATATCTATTTTACATTTAATTGTTTATAATTAAATTTAAAAAAATGAATAAAACCTAATGTAATTATAATTTGAATTATTATTTATTATGATTAAGATAATATAATTAATATCAACTTCAATTAACCTTTATCCTATATCAAATTTGATAAAAATATTAAACAAAACAAGCTATTCTAAAAATAATCGAACTTTAATATGATTTTTAAATTGTATTTAAAAATAATATTTTTAGTTAGGGTTAATTTACAAAAAATAATTAATATTTATAAAAATTAAGTGTAATAATATTTACTAAATTTACATTTTTAATATGATTATATAATAAAATAAAAAATATTATGTTATTTTGCTTATGTGGTTATGGAATGTAATGAAAATTGATTAATAATTTGTAATTGCTTTTATTAGATCTAATAACAGTACAAGAATATTTTATATACAGTTAAAAACTTTTTTGTTGCACTACTGTCGTTAAAGTTTCAAAACGAAAAAAAAAGCAATCGATTTTGACAAATATTTTTTATCGTTTAATGCTTAAATAAAATTTAAAGCACCATTTTTTTAACATATATAACATTGTTCTAAAACCATGTAGAATACGCTCGTCTTATCGAATATCTAAATTATTAAAATGCAATCCTGAAAGAAATGTTTACGTAAAAATACGTTAAAATGTAGTAAAAATATATCGTGATCATAAAAAAAGTTCATGCAAAGAGAAAATGTAGTAAAAATATATCGTGAACATAAAATAAGTTCACGTAAAGAGAAAATATAGATAGATAATTAATCGTTTTCGCGACATGAGAAAAAAAATATAAAGAATGTTTTGCGGGTGTACGAGGTATCAATAATAGGTTAATGGTGTTAAAGAATATATAAATGATTTAAGTATTGGATTTGCAACACTGCGCTTGAACAATAGGTTAGTACCTATATCGTACATGATAAAACGTATTCTACAACTGAAAGTATTATCGCGTTAAGGAAAACACGGACGAGAGGAGTCGTTTGTGTTATGTCACGAGCCACATTCCGATATTAAAATTTCTATATTATTATTATTATCATTATTAGGTTTTTTTTTTCGATTATTGTTTTAATTGTTCGCAAACGATTTCCGGTAGTGGACGCGCGGAATGCAACAATGCAACGCTAATGTTTGACGGTACTCACCTACGGGCTTCTGCGCGACAACGGGTCCCTTTCGTGTCGCGAAATTCGACGACACAACGGAAAGTCCGGCGCGACCACGCACGGCGTTATCACGCGCGCGCGACCCGCGATGACGGCGACGACGACGAATGTACGATGCGTACTGTCCCAACTACTCGCGGCGGGCCAAACTCGTTCCGTCTGGCCAAGCTCTTACGGCGAACGATAGTCGGTTGATCGACGGATATGTTATTGTCGGAGCCTAAACGGCGGTTGTCGAAGCGGCGGGAGCGCGTTGTTTGTCGCGATCGTCGTGCCGGCGCAATGCGGACGCGTGGCCGATGTCGATGGGCAAACGAAAAGCAGCGAAAATGTAATATTTAAACTCTATTTGAATGCGTCCAAAGCACGTCTGACGGGGGGCGCGAAGCGAAAAAAAAACCGCCGCCGGAACCGGGTGGTGTGATCTGCACTGAGTCGACCGTCGTCATCATCGTCGTCGCCGCGGTGGTGCTGCCGACCGCTCACCCGCCCGCGGATGCTGCAGTTGGCGGCCGGCAACCGGGCGGGGCGGCGACCGTGGTGGCCAATCGCAATCGGCTGACGGTGATCGTCATCGACTCCGACGCCGCCGACGCCGACGACGACGACTCACGGTAGCTGCTGCTGTATGCTCGCGCGTGCGTCCTTCCGCCCGCTTCTTTTCCGCCCTTGGTCCTATCACGCGATTTCGATGTGAAAAATCAAAAGCGTTTTTTCAACTCCAGTCTACAAAATGTGCACAACGACAATATATTATTATTATTAGTGTTAAGGGCTGCTGCAGCTGTTATTTTATGGTTTGTACCATGGTCGTATAATTTTAAATGATTTATGAATTTCGTCAAAATAAAATATAAATGAGTGTGCGTGTGTGTGTGTGTGTGTGTGTGTGTGTGTGTGTTTCTACTTATTGTATAACGTTAAGTACAATTTTATCATGATAATTATAACAACATAAAGAAGGTTAAAACATTTTAGTACATAATATGTCTGTTGAGTCCAAATCATTTGTCGTGTACGCTTCATAAAAGCCCGACGTATAAAACATACATTTTTCAGCGATTGATTCCTTGACCGTCAAACGAGTAAATATCAATGTAGTAAAAGTTATTAGAATTCTCTAGTTTAACATTACGATCAAAAGTGCTGCACATAAGGATAATTTAACGAGTCTCCACAAGATTCACACTTTATAACTATAAGGTCACTTTACTCTCAAACAACTGGCTACGATAACGAGTACTGGATGTTCAAGAGAGAGAGAGAGAGAGAAAGAGAGAGATTTAAACCAAATCGTATTCATTCTTAACTGACCACGATAACGAGTAATACATGAGAAATTAATAACAACCGTTTCTTACTACCTTTTTAAAAATGTTTCCTTGCCGTAAACATCTTAGTACACACATTACATATTCATAAAAAAAAACAAATTTAAAAATGAAAAATAAACTTAAATAACTTGTTAAAAAAAAAATTAGAATATAATAAATTCCATCTTACAATAAAACATAACAATTAACTCTTAATCAATCAGTCGTTAATACACGACACTCCATGACTGACCCTTCTCGTCGTTACCATCGCCGTATGTTGTCTTTGAAGTTTAGTTTACTCAGCATTCGTTTATTTCTACTTAGTATAAAATAATAAAGGCTTTTATATTTTAAATACATTCATAAGTACAATATACTATAATGCGCATTTGAGTAATTTATTTATAACGTTACCTAATTATTAACTTAATTTATGAGTGTATATGTCATAACATATGCTTACTTTTTACGTTCGTTTTAACGACGTTCTTCATACATTTTTAATTACACAGTTACTTTCTATATACTACGTTTTTTTCGATTTTGAGTAACATTGTTCAATGAATAATACATTCAATCTAAAAGCAATTCATTTTGTTATAAAGAAATCAAATGATAGGTAGTGATTTTATAGTTAAATACATAAAAAGGGGACCGGTCCAATGTGTGATCTACCAATAAATGGCTGGTCTAATGTGTGATCTATCAATAAATGATTGGTCTAATGCTACTGATTGCTTCTTATATAATCATACTGCAAAAGTATTTTTTAAATCTGATAAAAAATCATCAAATATTTGAGTTTGTATCGGGTGACATGACCGCCACCATTCTTTTCTAAATTGGCGGTCTAATAGTGGAGATGCACCATTGACTTTTATATTGTACTTGGACTTGTCTAACTTCCACAATGACTCAATTGTTTGATTATGAGCTCCAGTATTTGGATCCACAAAATTTTCAGAATGATTTACAGTTTGATGAATAAATCCATGGTCCTTCAGAGAACTATATGCTCACCACTGATCGCTGTGAATCGTTGTACCAATTTCTACCTCTCTTTCTATTATTGGTAAGAGCGTTTGTCGATCCCTCTTTTCTACAATGAAAAATCGTCGTTCAGTTTTGTTGTCATTATTACAACATAAACCAAGTACCCACGGTCCTGTATTCTATTTCCATCATTTTCGTAATTAAAAATACAATACGGTCACAAAATCCATATCATATCGGTAATTATATAGATTAAGTATCCATATCGTATCGATAGTTATATAAATATAGTAGGCACTATAGGTAACTGTAATCAGTAGATCACACGTTCCACCCAGTGGCGTAAATACATTTTTTTCTGGGGGGGGGGGGTTAAGATCTTTATTTTCGACGTTCTTAGTATATTCTAATACGAGTTCCTATATACCTAATAATATTAAATTTACAATGGTATTATTATTTTTGTATCCCGTATTTAATGAAAATTATTTTGTAACTCAATTTTTATTATACACCGAATCTTAGTAAAATTAAAATATAATTTTACTATAATGTGTAGGTAGGTACATTATAATTAAATACCTAAAAAAAAAAATCTAGGTGGGGTGGAAACCCCTTACACCCTCCCCGTAACTACGCCACTGGTTCCACCTATACAGCACTTTATCGTAGGTAGCCATTTATCGGTAGATCACACACTGGACCGGTCCCATAAAAAGTAATAAGAAAACAAATTAATATACTTAATCTATTTATAGGAACATAATATGTGGAAGTGGAATGGCCTAATAAGCTTTAAAGGCAAATTTAGATGGAAAGAGTTTCTTGTATCAAGTATTCGAGAAACTGTTCCTTTCGAGAAAATCGTAACGTGTAAACAATATGTGCGATTATCATAACCATCATGTGAGTAACTTTTCGAGGAAATTGATAGGTTTTAGATGAGTTTCTCATACCTCGTAAACTTTTTGAGAAAATCTTGCCTGTTGAGAAAATTGTACCTTTGATAAAATTGAGATTTAGGGCATCAGCGTTAAAATTAATTTCGTACAGGAAGGTGTTGTTGTTGTGGTTAATATTTTACAACCCTACAGAAAAATAAAGCATTGCATTTCTCATGTCTTGGTTTTTATAATTTTGGTTACTTGTATCCCATAGTTACCATTATTCGAACCAAACTTGATTAAATTTTCAATAATTTTTATTATATCAGTTAACAACTCAATTTTAAATTAAAATATACATTTCAAAAACCACAAAAGAATATGTAGATATGCTACTTGAAAACAATAATCGAATTTATACGAGTCTTGAATGTTCGATAGAAAAAAACATCCGAGAGATATGAAAAATCGTTTACACTTGTCAATATTTTTAAAAGCAAGTTCGTACCCAATAAACTTGTCCCGTGTGAACAAAAAAGACTGAGATTATCACTTTCAAAAATTGCTTTGAATTATCAAAAACAACGTTTAAGCTTGTATTATGATATGATTCTCGAACAGAAAATCTCGTATTCGATAATCGCATACAAGTTGTTCAAATGCTATGAACTTTTCCCAACCAAATCTACCTTTAAATATACAAAAAACCAAAATCTTGATATAGTGATATATAGAAACAACCAACAGAATTTCTTAGTATTATCAATAAGCCACAAATTTAACAATAAAAACTAGTAAATAAATTATCAATTAATATTATAATATAACTAACTAATTTGAATAATATGTCTGATGAAAATACATGCTTATATTTTTTTGGTGTAAAACAATGTGAAAACTAAAAATGTATACTTTTTTTCTCTAAAACAAACTATATTACTTAATTCTATAACTTAATCCATGAGTAACACAATAAAAAGTCATTATTGTAAATATATTTTATATACAAATTAAAATATTATAATTATTTAAAAAAGATAACACATTTTTGTTCTCTCATTTTAAATTTAAATACCCCCTGTGTAGTAATTTATTTTAAAGTACTCGTTTTAAGTTATATTTCATTATTATAACTATTTTGTTTATCTTATATCATACGATTATGATTATTTTAAATGTTTTTAAATTAATTATGGTCATTCAATGATTGAATAATAGTTATGTATTTTATGAACTATAATGTAAGATATTTCGACTGCGATAAATCGTATCTTTTATTTATCATATTGTTGTGACATCACAATTTGACACTTGTACGAGCATACTATATAGACAATTAATAAATATAAATATGACATATTATTATTTTCTACAATATTATTATTTCTACGTAAGAGCTCGCGCATCTATTAGAGTATAACTAAGACTATAAATTGTATACATTATATAATATACGGTATGCAATATTTTGTCTTTCTTTCTTACACCATGATTAAAATAACTAGTTATTATTGATGCGAGGTGAACAAAGTTCAATTTTTGTATTTTATCATTTTTGCTAACAAAATGTAGTATTGTTTATAACTACTGAGAAATGTTTTCAATATCATATATTATATTTATTTTCAAACTTTGTATGAACTTCTCCACCACGAAAGTTACAGCTATTGGAATTGATAAAAATATAGAATAGGTACCTATAATAAAATATATTCCACTTAAAATAAAAACGGTTTCAATATTTTAAGTTGTATTCAAATAATTACAAAAAAATAACTATCATACATAGATGTACCGTTAAAATTAACACATTTTATCATTATTATACATATACTAAATTAATTTTTATAACTTTGTCAGTTTTTTTAAAATTATTTATTTTTATGGACAATCAGATATGTTACGTTTGGTATGCTTCTTATACAACAAATTCTCCCTAAATATACTTACATAATGACATTTCAAAATTGAATGCATTTATTATTATTGTAAAAATAATACAACACTCTCAAACAATACTTAAGTACAATCAAAATTTATAAAATAATTAACGTGAATTGATAATACCATTACGTAAAATATATGTATTATATATTTACATATAAATTGCAATACAATTATCATATCTAGTTTTATAATAAACTTAAAATAAATATACTATATGAAAAAAATATCGAAAAAAGATAAAAGTACAATAAAGAACTAATATTATTGTCTAGTCTAAATAACTTAAAGGTATAAATTAATTAAATTTATTGTAAATTTCATAACATTTATATATAAAAAAATTATTATATATATAACTAATTAACCAATTATAATAATTTAGTTGTAGATATTAAATTAATTATTATGTTTAAATAAATAAATCTTTTTTTGTAAACTATATAACATTTTTATTTAAATTGTTTCTAAGTTTATCAATAGAGTATTAATATAAATTGTATTTTATATTAGTCAGTACACGAAAAAATAAATCAATTTCTATAAATTACATAAATTCATCGTTATATAATAACGTATCAGTATACATGCATAAGTGCATATAACACATAATTTGGCTTGTGCAATGATTACATAGTTTCTAAAAATATCATTTCCGAAATCAATTACCGCGTGTCAGCAGTTTTCGTTAAATCCGGGTGCAAATGTCAACATTGCCTGAATAGGGAGGTATATCCAAGTATCCATGACAACGGCACAAACTGCTCCCTCCACCTCTTATCCCATCGTCAAAGTCCTTACCCATGTATTCTCATGTACGGATATACACATATATAGAATGTCTGTTTGTTCGGCTATTTTCCAGCAATTAGACTTGGGTAAAAAACAAAAATGGCAAAAAACAGAAGTGCACTCGACTGTCAGTTCTCAGTTTTCTTTGTTCTAATGAACGGTTATACTTATATGGGGTGAAAAAATAACGATGGGTAAATATAAAACCAAACTACCAATTATTGTATGAAGTGGGATAAACGAATATCGAAGTTATAAGTTAAAAAAGTTGGAATTCAAATTAAAATATTTTTTTGTACCACTTAGAGATCAACGAATGAAAAATATATTTAACGCAAAAATCGAAATGCGAAAATTTCAAGCGAATCTTAACAGCATTTAATATCGTGATAGCGTTGCATAATTATAATACAAATTCAAAACTTTAATGATTTATAAAAATACAAAGTAATGTTGTAATAATTATAGTACTGTCTTATCACTGAAATCATTTTACGAAAAAAAATTAACTCTAAAATTAAGTATAAGAATGAGTATATTTATAAAGGGTAGAACACGATTCCGCACGTTCATTGTTTGATATTACCTTATTTTTCTACCCAAATCCGTATTGTATGCGACGTTGCCATGTAAGGAACACGATTCCGCACGTTATTTACGTATCTGTACTTTTCCACCTCTTTACCACGACATTTCAAGTTCAAACTAATTAAAAATTAAATAATTTGGGTCTTTTGATAAAGTCGATAAAGACAACAATATACATTAAATTACATGTGTTCATTATGTCAACCAGCTTATTTATCTAAATTTATTATTTAATTTATTACTTTTAACTATCTAAGTTATCTCGGCGGCAAATGGACATCGTATGGTGGAAAGGCTAAACTGTAATAGTTCAGGTATACCATAATTTACCGAGCATCCGAGTCTATGTCAGTATGGCGATGGTAAAATATACCAGTATCGTCAATTTAGTCAGAACTGTTAATAATAAGTTGTATTAATTTCGAGTATTTTTCTATAATTTATATTTCTACCGTGTTAAAATTTATAAGTTAAATAGATAGGCATGGAGAATCAATTGGAGATAATAAAATCTAAAAAGGGTAACGATTTAGCATACATTATACAAGCATACATTAAATACTGTAGAAAAAATCCAACGTCAAATTTTGAGAGAAAATTGCAAAAGAAAAGCTTTTGACAACGTTGCACCCAATTTCTATTGTATTTCTATGAACAATAAAGTGTGCGGAATCGTGTTAAAAAAAAAAAAACGTGCAGAATCGTATTCCTCCCATTTATAAAGATCAAAGTGATAATTTTTACTGTTTTTTTTTTTACTTTTCGTCAATTTTTTGTGATTATTATGAAAACTACTGGAAATTTCGTAAAATTATGCATCAGATTTCTTAATTATACACCAATACCTATCTTTTACTTTTTTATTTGTGACGACCAGATTATTTTTATGGTCGAAATTGAGTACACAGACAAAAAAAAGAATCTGGCATTAGTCATTTCCGCTAAAAACTAGATTTTTGTTTTCACCAAGTATAGTTTCCACCAAAATGAAAAATGTTCGATTTTAGTTTCTGCCAAATTTATTTCCACCACCTGCCTAAATAATAGTTTGAGAACCATTTAGAGTTACCTAAAAAACACCACGGAGAAGAGGTTTTCATTGACCCCAAAAATTGATAATTATTTTTAATTAATTTTCGGCTTCAAGTTTAAAAATTTGAATTTAAATTAAATTGTTTTCAATTAAATTAATATATATATATAATATCAAATATTTCTGACAGTTCTATAAATTATTCATTACTTCGAATAGTTATTTTTAAAAATATCATTCATGAAATTGTTTTATTTTTGTATTCATCTATTGTATTTGTTGAATTAAATAATCTTTTTTTTATACATCTTAAAAATTTTTTCATACTTAAGTGGCAACTGTTAATTGAATATATACATTATTTGAACATTTGAAGTTAAAATTTTTAAAAGTATATGTGTGGTTATGATTTATAAAATTGTTCATTAAAATGTGCGTGAAAAATATTCACAGTTATTTGTTGTTCTGGATATTCTTGAACTGAAATTGGACCATATTGTTCTTCTTAAGGATTTATAAATTTTAATCCAAATGTAGTCCTTAACCACTCGTTTTCTTTATTTTCTTTTATTCTGTATTAAATGCCAACTCTTTTTTTAATACCAAATGGTTTATCCCAAATCCCGTTATACATCGATGATCGGTAGTATTGCGTATAAACTAGGAATTTTCAAAATTCATCTCAATCATATGGGTAGAAATAGATTTGGCGGAAACGATGATAGATCAAAAAAGCACACATAATAATAAAACCATAATCATATACATCAATATATTCCTCGTTTCACATGGAAATTTAAAAAAAAAAAATAGGTTTGCTATATTTTAAATTTTAATATCTTTACACGAATGTATTTATTCAATCAGTTTATTAAAAAAAATTTAAATATTTAAAAACCATCAAAACCAAAATCGTTCAATTTACTAAAATGAATATTATTTTTGCGATAAACGTCATTGGTTATTATATTGGTCATTATATTGAAGTTTTCTCAAATTTTATTTTATATAATAAAAACTACTGGAAACATCAAAAGTTGGCTTATTTTAATATCCGTGACCGATTTTCAATCTAAAACGTGGTTACATAAAAAAGTATGGAATAAATGTATTAGTTATAACTTAAACAAATATTTGTAGAAAAAGAAAAAAAATATTCTAAAATCAATAGATTATTTTCTTTGTTCTAAATATAAATTATTCATTTAATAAGTATACTTATACAGTTTGAAAACTATATATTGGAGATCATTGTAATATTTACAACAAACAATTACAGGCAACAGTGTATAAATCAATACTTGCTCAATATTCATAGAACAAACCGTGACTACGCATTATTTATACAGTAGTGTTTTTTTATAAACACATTTTGCAGTTTCATACTTATTTACACGAGATTGCTCACTAAATTATCATTCAAATTATGAAAAGTATTAAACCTATGTATTAGTTATAAATTGCCATATGCAATAAAAAAAAAGTTATAAATTATAAAATACAACTTATAATAAAATTAACCATTTCAAATAGTTACTAGGTTAGGTTAGGTTTATAAGAATATTTTAACTATAGTTGTTTCAATAATTTTTCTGTTTCATTAAATTATAATGGATCAGATTTATCGTTTGCAGTGAACCATTGTTTCAATTTAATTTGACTATCGTACTATATCGTAGCAAATCATTTTACCGCCAATAGGACGATGAACAAAGATAGGATTTATTGATTAAATAAAATTGATAAATTGTATATGCTAAATATCATAATTTATCTATACTTAATAATTAAAAAAAAAAAAATGTAATCCTGGTTTATTTAAAATTCAAGATGTTTTAATTTGTCATTTTATTTTAGAACTGAATACCATTACATAAAGCCATTGCTGATTGGACACAAATTATACTCGTAGTAAGTTATTTGGTTTCATTATATGTTTGTAAGTAAAAAGTGACAAATTCAAATATAAATATCTTGAACTCATAACATTTTTAAAATACTAAAAAAATATTTTATTTTTCCACTAATTATGTATGTTTTTAAATATTTTCTTATTTATCATATAGATTAGAACTATTGTTTACACTGAATAATTATTTGATATAGCAAAAATAACATATTCATCACGGAAAAATAATAATTGAGAAATTATTTATTACTGTACACATAATTTAAATGTTAAATATAAACAACACTTTTAGTTCTATATGTATATTTTCTAATAATTTTTTCTAATCAGCATTTGTTTTAGCGGTGTCGATGCAGATGCGTACGTCTCACTTGCATACACAATTATCGAAGGTCAAACTACGAGCGAATTATAGTCGCTTAGAGCAGCGGTTCCCAATTTTTTTTTGCCACGGAACCCTAATCGATTATACATCTTTTTGCGGAACCCTAGTTTGATAACATAAAATTATCACCTAGTAGTTTTATATTTTTATGTTTGATATGAAAAGAAAGAACAAATATAAATGAAAAACAATTATTTTATGTATTAAAAAACATTTACTGTACAAAGAAATACAATGTAACTAAGTGCCTGTTTTTATCAATTTAATATTTTAATGAGAAGAATGAAATTTTTTCACATATTTTCTTAAAATATCACTAAAATTAGGCTTTATATCTGATAATTGAATGCGAAAATCTGGAGCTGCATCAAGTCTATTTCTGTACTTGTTTTTGGTGTAAGCGTAAGCTGAAAAACCAGTCTCGCATCGGTAAGTCGTCACAAACGGAAGCAGAATTGTAATAGCTTTCTCAACAATTGTAGGATATTCATCTTGAAGTCCAATCCAAAAATTATTTAGATCAAAATTTTCAGCTCCAAATTTTTGTTTAAGAGAAGATGAACATTTAATATCAATTAAATTCTCATACTCTGACACAGTAAGCATTGATGGTTTGGTATGATCTGTGAATGGATTCTGCAACCAGTTCATGTCCTGTAACTTCTCCGGAAAATACTCTTTCAAGGATTTTTTTAGGCTTATTAAATGCTCATGTATATTTTTTTCCACATCTGAAGTTACTTGCAACTCATTTTCTTTCAAAAAGTCATTTAAAATAATAAAACATTCGTAATTATGTTGATCAACACATTCAATCCAGAAGTCAATTTTGTTTTCAAGTGAAGAAATTTTGTCATTTACTGTAAATATATTCGTGGTTTTTCCCTGTAGGGCTTTGCAGATTACGTTAAGTTTATCGAATATATCGGCCAAGTAAGCCAATTTTATTAACCATACCTCATCATGCAATAAATCAACAAACGCGTTAGTAGATGCAGAATCGGGTTGTTTGGTGAAAAATATCTTAAGCTCGTTGCGCAATTCAAATAGCCTCAATAAAACTCTTCCTCTTGAGAGCCATCTCACTTGTGTGTGAAGAAAAAGTGATTGATGCTGACTTCCTATATCTTCGCACACTTTTTTAAAAAGCCTTGACTGGAGTGGACGTGATTTGACGTAATTCACAATTTGTACAGCTTGATCGAGAACTGTCTTAAGCTCGTATGATATTTTCATCGCGACAAGAGCATGACGATGTAAAACGCAGTGACTGCTACTACATTTAGGTGCAACACTCTTGATTCTTGTTACAGTGCCTTTTATTTTGCCGATCATAGCTGCTGCTCCGTCACTGCACACGTCAATGCATTTGTTCCACTCAATATGGTGCTTACTCATGTGACTATCAATAACTTTAAAAATTTCTTCTCCAGTTGTGTTAGTTTCTAAAGGTGCACAGAGAAACAAATCCTCTTCAATAGATCCTTTGAAGGGGTATCTCACAAAAACAAGCAATATTGATAGCCCGGCGACATCTGTACTTTCGTCTAATTGTATTGCAAACATCTTGCTGTTCTTCAATCTACAAATTAATTCATCTTGAATGTGGTCTGAAATCTTATGAATTCGATCAGATATGACGTTATTAGAACACTGAACTGCTGTAATTTTCTTCGCTGCATCTTCACCGAGTACGCAGCTGACAATTTCTGTCATACATGGTTTTATTAAATCCTCTGCAATTGTGTGTGGCTTACCAGCACGAGCGATTCTGTAACTTAGCATGAATGATGCTTCTGTTGCGTTTTCATTATCTGTTTTTTGCATATTTGTGTAAAGCAGCCACGCCAGTTTTTTGTACTTCTTTGTGTCTTTCAAAAAAGCTTAAGCTTTTATCTTTCAGTTGCGGGTGGTTGGTGTCAAGGTGTCGTCTTAGCTTTGCCGGTACCAATGAACTATTACACATTATTTTGTTGCAAATAACGCATTGTCCATCCGGATTCTCAGCCATTCCGACAGGAATAAACCCAAAGGACAAATACGATTCGTCATATTTTCTTTTTTTAGAAGTAGTTCTCTCCTGAGGTAAAACAATTTCACTAACAAGTTTATTTTGTCGTTCCTGTCCAGTATTTACCAAATCCTGAAATTAATTGACAATACTTGTTGTTATATTTATAATTATTTAAATTTAAATAAAAAACAAAATAAATTTAAAAAATTGGCCATAGGTGCCCCTGCGCCCTCAGGCATTTCAATTTTATAAAGAAAATATATTATAATTTTGTACAAAATCAACAAATATAGTAACAAATATAGTAATAAAAATGTAATAAACCAATAATAGGTTTATAAATAAGGCTTTTATAATAGGTATATAATATTCTTATTTCTTACTGACAAACTAGAAACATCTATTTCCGAAATATTTTTATTATTTTCTGCTGGTGAACATGCTAAAACATTTTTTCCACTTGCGAGGCGCCCCGTTTTGAGCCAACTATCCATTATTATAAACTGAAATAAAATAATAACATGTCAATAAATCGCTCTTATTTAATTATGCACAGTGTGCATACAAATCTCTATGAATAAACAAATACATCATTACCTGTGAAATCAAAAATACCAGATATAAACAATCGCGATATGAACAAAACTCACTGCAATCCACTTCTTTTTTCACTAGTATAATTACGTTAACTTCTGCAGTCTTATCGCGGTCTTTACTCGAATGGAGCTGGCAGCGGCTACGTGCGCTTCCCCACTCCCGCGATGTTTTATCAGTTCGGTAAATCCATGCGTATTTTTATCGTGGGCCACCGCACGTGCGATTAGAAATACTAGTAGAAGCATGAAATCAAACACATAACGAATGTGTGAACAACGGCGGCGCGGTTGTGATTCTTTTTTATGAAAGTTTTGTTTAATTTTTGGACGGTACGCGGAATCCTTGAGGCCCTTCCACGGAACCCCGGGGTTCCGCGGACCACCTTTCGGGAATCCCTGGCTTAGAGGTTAAAATGTGGGCATTCCCAATGTATACTTTTGCCACATAAATATATATTATAAGCTATTTATCGTCTAATCGAATTAAAGACGTACGATACGTGACATCAGTGTGTGAATAGTATACCATACGACATACGGACAACGGTGTTACTTGCATTTTTTTCATAATTTTTTTTTATTATAATTTATTATAATGGATTAAATTTAGAAGGGACTAAACGAAAGAAAAAATATATAAAATTGAACGAGAGAATCAAACGTAATACTCAAAACTTTTTAGAAAATAACGACTTAGAGAATTGTCTCAAAAAATTGGCCATAATCGTTAAATTACATTAAATTTGATTATATTATTATTTTATAGATCATTTTACATTTAGAGTTAGCTACACACTGAACGTATTTATTTGTGCGCTCTCATTTTTAAACACGCCAGAGTATTGCAAAATATTCTAAGTCTGACCAAGAGAGAAGAGAAATGAGTGTGTACGCAAGTGAGAAAATTTGTAACTAAAAATAGGCTGTACGCAAATGAGACATACGCATCTGCACCGGTTTCAACACATGTCTTCATTAAACTGTGTTATTGCTAAATCCTACCTAATGGTATACTGATATTGGTATTGATGGTAATAAAAATAACAGGAAATTTTAACGTAGGAGTTGGTGTGCATCAGGAGTCAGTTCTTAACCCTTTTTGGTTCCCTGAGGTAATGGATGAAGTTACGAAAGAGATACCATCATGTATGATGTCTACTGATGATATAGTTTTGGTAGGAAAAAATGTGGAAGAAGTTAATAATAGGTTGGATGAGTGGATTTTAGCCCTTAAAGGAAAAATATTGAGAATTAGTACAAATAAATCAAAGTATACACAGTATAACTTTGGAAGAAGATACCAAGAAGTTAAGGGTGTGAGAAGACCAATAAAAATAAGCGGTGATGTGATAGGTGTAGTCGAAAACTTCAAATATTTAGGATCATTTGCACAAATTATACAAAAGAACAGGAACTTTGGCATGGATGTAAAACATAGGATTAAATGTCGCTGGATGAAATAGAGAGAACCATCGAGCATTTTTTTGGGATAAAAGAATTCCAATGAGGCTGAAAGGTAAATTGTACAGGAGTGTAGTTAGACCAAGTAGGTATGTTATATGGTCAGTGGCATATTAAGAGTTCATCTCGGGGTGGGGATGTGGGGATGAGACAATTTTAAAAAGAGGTTACCCAATCACTCACACACAATTACCTGGACATATTAAATTTTATATTGTGCCTATTTAAAGTAATAAGTTAAACTTATATGATAAAAAAACAACATTTTTACAAAACAAAATCTATTTTTCTTTTTTTATAGTAGTTTTACGAACACCATATTATTATTATTATTATATTCAGTAGATTGGGAATTAGCATGTGGGGTTAAATGCTGAATTAGCTTGTTCGCTTGGACAACTGACACCACACAACACAGCTGTCAGTCGTTCGAACAACAGCCTTTTATATACACATATTTTAATGCTAATACACTTATTCAATTAATTGCGACTCAATAAAATATCGACTCGTTTAATCTCTTTGTGTTACTAACTCGCCTAACACCTAAACCTTAGATTTCCTTCGTTGCAACTTCTGAAAGTGTGAACTTACAACGTGACGTGAATCAACGGACCAAACCGGACCGATTTATAACAGTAGAAAATATATGTAAATGTTTACCTATTTGTAATCAACGATACAATTGTATTCAGTATTTTTATTTCTTAATTAAAAATGTTATAAACATTTTTTCCTGTTCAAACAATGCTCAGGGGGGGGTTGGGGTTGCCTCCATTGCACCACCCTCAAATACGTCACTGTATATGGTTCGGAGTATTGGACGGTTGACAAAAGAATAGAACAGATTATGATTGTTGCGGAAATAAGAATGCTTAGATGGATGAGTGAAGTGACAAGAGAAAATAGAATAAGGAAAGAATATATGAGAAGTTGTAATGGTGTAACGCAGTGGCGTAGTTATGGGGGGATGATGGGGATAGATCCCCCCCCCAGAGCCTTATTTTTAATGTTTAATGCATTGACATATAAAATATAATATATTATAATTATGGATATAATCCACCATGTCCTTATCTTGGCTCTCAAATTATATATTTCGCCTATCATATTATCATACATGATACATGATACAATCATACGCGAAACGCAATACCATTGATTTTATAATAGACTATTATAAAATCAATGGCAATACCATAGATCAACCTAGTGTTTTTCCTACAAATTTATATTTATAGACATACAAATATATAGTATATACTATTTATTTATACAAACATTTTAAAAAAAAATAGGCAATAGCTGTTAAAATAGATATGGAGTTGACAGTCAAACGGTTGAATAAAAGACAAACAAATCGAGCAAATCCATTGTCTGATCAAAAGATGGATGCGGAAACTTACTTTAAAATAACTGTCTTTATACCATATGTTGATTATTTCATAACTGAATTGGAAAATAGATTTTTGGCACACACAGACATTTTCAAAGGTAGTATAATAATATAATATTATGTAGTCTAATATAAAAGATTAACTTATGTATAAATAATAGCGTAGTATTATATAGTAATATTAACAAATATTATTATTTATTAGTGTATTTGAAATTGTTTTAAATTTTTAGGGTTTGAGAGTTTATTTTCTTCTAATACAATTTTAACTGAAGTTGAAGAAACTTCATTTATGAAATTAGTTGAATTTTACCAACCTGATGTGGAAAACTTAGACATTTTACTGGTTGAGCTAAAGTTGTGGAGGCGCAAACTAAGCAGATCATCTAATAATGTACCAAAATCAGCTCTTCAAGCGCTTATTGAATGTGATGCTAATATATTTCCTAATATATTTATAATAATCAAAATTGTATGTACATTGCCTGTATCCACTACAACACCTGAGCGGATGATTTCATCCCTAAAAAGAATAAAAACATACTTAAGAAATACCATGACTGAAGCAGGCGCGGATCCAGCCTACCTTAACAGGGGGGGGGATTATAAATAATATCGCAAAAATATTGTTGTTATCGACACTTCATATGTTTATGTTATAAAAATAAAAGACGAAAATTTGTGACAATAACAATTAACAATACATTAGAATGGTATAACACAAAATAATGTAATTTAATAGTACAACAAATTAGATACAACACATTTTGTTACGGCTGACGGGGGGGGGGGGGTCGCCCCTACCGCCCCCCCCTGGATCCGCGCCTGGACTGAAGTAAGACTAAAAATCATTAACTTTTTATTCATTTTCATAAAATGATGGTCATTACATTTTCATAATAATCATTATTTGTTACTAAACAGGATCGATTGAATGGATTAACTATGTTGGCTGTCCACAAAAACATACATATTGACACAGAGGAGATAATAAACGAGTTAGCCAAAAAACCTCGGAAATTGGATTTTATATTATAAATTATAGAATTTATGAAATTAAATTTTTGTATTAATGTAACTGTGTATAGAATTATGTTAAAAAAAAAATTACCTGTTAGGGGGGTGTGAGGGGGCAAAGCCCCCCACTTTACGTTTATCCAATTAATTAAATATCCCCCCCAGAACCAAATCATAACTACGCCACTGGTGTAACGTTGATAAAGGACAAGATGAGAGAAAATAAATTCAGATGATTTAGGCATGTGATTAGACGAGAGGAAACAAAAACAATAAGAGTGGTTATGAAAATGAACGTTAAAGGGAAAATAGATAAGTCAAAAAAGAGATGGTTGGGTACGAATGAAAATTATTTGAGGGCTTTAGAAGTGTGCGTAGGGGATGTAGACAATCGAGACGAGTAGAGGTTTTGGACAAGGGTAGCTGACCTCAAATAGTTGGGAAAAAAGCAAAGAAGAAGAAAAAGTTACAATTCAATAAGTTTTGCTTGGGCCACTAAAAACAATTAACTAGAAGTTGAATATCGTTGATATAGATTGATCATTCATAGGTGGTAGCATTGATTATAGAATAGATCTATTCTATAATCAATTGTGGTAGATATTGCATCCTCATACCCACCTAACACCGATTAGATACAACCGCCTTATTCTCCTCGAACACTTTTTCCTCATAAAATTGCATTTATAGTAAACTAAAACTATAGTTAAATTTATATGCATATCAATGTAGTTAATCTTAATCATTGCGTTTTATCATATTATTATAACAAACTCTACGATTGTCGTAGTACAAATCGTAAATATCCGAGCGCCATCTATCAACTGCCGTATCCAATGTTTGTTTCAATTACCTGTTACATTTTCAGATTTTATGATATCCAATTTTATGAATAATACTAACTGTTTAACTATTTAGTCTATCGTACTAATTTAACATGTTGTAAAAATTGGGTTCTTATTTAATTTCAAACGTAATTTCATGAAAATTCTTTATACATTTACATTATAATGTATAATATATTCTAACTATACTTTATGTTTACAATAAAAATTGAATTATAAATAATTAATAACAATTATAATTAATTCAATTAGCTTTTTATCATATAATAATTACAAACATTATGAAAAGAAACTTATGAATCGGTAAGTTGGAATGCTATATGAAAAGATGCTGTGAATTGATAATAATATTTCAAATTAATTTTGAATTAAAATAAAATACAATATAAAAGTAACTGATATAATTAGCAAATATTAACATCTCAATGTTGATTTACAAACGAAAATCAGACTTGATACAGCCATACTTTTGTTCGTTTTATACGATTCAATATCTTGCAAACAATTAATATAACTGATGCAAAATCATTCTAACTTCCATACAACTTAAATTGAACACTATTATTACATTGAGCAGGCCATATACAACTTCATATAATTTCAATCTAAGTGAACACAATACTAATATAATAAGCAGAACTGCTATAAAAAGCATGCAAAATCAGTGACACAAAAATAAGGGAGGATAGCGATAGACATAGACCTGGAGGGTAATTTTAACACAAAAGGATTGAGTAGTGCATTTAATAATAAGTGTAATTAGTAAATATTCTTTATTGAAAAAATAATAATTTAACCTGTACTCAAATGGCTATAGGGCCTCAGACTTACCATATTGACAGTGCCCCTAACTCTAAGTTACACCACTGTGCAAAACCCTACCTTATTTACATTAAAATTTTTCAATGATAGTACCAAGTATTTCAACCAAGTATTAAATATAAATTAAAAAGCCTTTATCCTTACCATAATATTTTCTAATACAATAAATTTATTTTGGTAAGATTAAAATATGCAATCTTAAATTGTGTATTATGTCATATCATTTATAACTCATAATACAACCGGATTTAAATTATTATTTTTTTAAATTGTATTTTTATAAAAGCTAAATATATTTATAAGACCATGAAATACATACTTAGTTATGATTAAAACTGTTGAAATCTTAAGTACAAAACTCAATAAAAATAAAAAAAAATAATACCTCTTACTGTTACACTATTTATTCTAGTAAGATAGATAATTCTTACAAAAAAAAAATACATCCAGATAAATATTTTTGATCTCAGAAGTTTACAAAAAATATGTATTTTTAACACGAATTTCAATTTGATAAAAATATTAAAAAAATCCATAAAATGTATATAATGGAAAATTCAGTAAACCAAAAAAAATAAAAAATAGTAACATTGATCCAAGTTCGCTAAAAAAACATTATGGTATTTAAAAATAAAAATTTACAAAAAAAAAAAAAAAAAATAAAAAAAAATTCAATACTCAAGTACAAAGAAAACTCAACTTGAAGATACTGATTTATGTCATTTTTATTATTAAAATTTAAACAATTACTTAAAAAATACTATCCAATAAAAGCAGAAGAAAACCAAGTATCCATGTTCAAAACTAAAATTAAATATATGAGAGTATAACAATCAATCACTTAAGTAAAACATTAAGACTTATATTTTATAAGGTTCAGAATATTTTTTTTAATAATATAATTCTTAACCTGGACTTAAAACACAAAATAAACCCTTACTTTAAAGTTTACACTATTATTCCAATATAAATATAAAATTGTATATTAAAATGCTAAGTTAGATTAAAAAAAATCAATGGATATTATACAACTGTGTGTAATGTAAATATATTTTTTAAAAAATTATTGTATGAATATGCTGCATAAAAATAATACAGCTAGCGAGTTGTGGTGTCCAATTTTAAATAGAATCATTATCTTACAATTGATATGCTGAAAATAAAAACCCAAAATAAATTAATGAACCATACAAGTATAACACAAGATGATTATAAATCATACAAATAAGAATATCAAAGATACTGATAATCATAAATCAGAAACTAAACAATTTCATAAAAAAAAATAAATATAAATCATAATAAGTAAACCATTTCACTTCTTACATTTCTGACAACATTAAACAATATCATGTAAACAAAAGTCACAGTATAAATTAATACTATTATAGTTGAAGGCATATTTAAATACATATTAATAATAAAATCTTAATTCAAAACTGAAAAAAGTAAATTATTAATTAAATCTTAATTCTTTAGTAAAAACTAAAATAAAACTGCTATTTAATAACAAAATACTAATTTATTCACAGACAATATTCATATTACTGAACTTATACAATTCTAAATTAGTTCCTACAAATGGAATACTAAAAAATTAAATCTTATAATAAAACTAATAAAAAGAAAACAAAAAGAAATTTAGTTAACAACATTAACAAACACAACAACTATTTTCAGTCAAAAAATTATTAGGACACCAAAATTAATCAATCTTAAAACATAATATTCATTAAACAAATTAAAAATGATATTCTTACAGTATAATCACAAAAATCAATATATTATATAAAAATATACACTAAAAAATAGTAAAAATAACTTTTGTTCATATTTTAATAAATATAAAATAAAATGATAAAACTTCTTTTGAATTGATAAAAATAAAAATACAAAAAACTTATTAAATACTTAAACATGATATCTGTAAATAGCTTTAATAATTTCATGTCCGATTGCAGTACCCATAGGTGGAGGTACAGCATTACCGATTTGTCGATGTTTGTCAATGATTGAACCATAAAATAAGTATGAATCTTTGAAACCTTGTGATCGGGCACACTCTCTGACACTGACCACACGATGTTGCTCAGGATGAAGAACTCTACCTTGTTTACCCATTGGTTCAGGATTTGTAATAGTGGTTGAACAAAAGCCTGTCCAAGCCAACCGACCATATAAGCCTGCCCAGTTATTATGTCTATTACCCGTATGAGGTAAACACCATGGTATGATAGTATTGTTTTGACGATCCTGTGGGTTGCATTTATTTCCACTAGCACACTGGCAAACACCACGTAATGCACCATTATAACCTTCACCATTTTTTATGTCATGAAAAGAATACAAAAGTTTATTTGTCATAGTCCCATCAGAGAGTCTTACTTCAATATTGGGAAGGTCTCTCCAGTCACTCCCTTCCCCTACAGGAATCAATTCCATTCTTGCTTGTACTAAAGGTGACATGTCCTTGCAGATATGATCAGTCAATATAGAATCTGAAAATCCATTATTGGGATATCTAAGTATTTTTTGCAAATGTGTAATAGGATTGGATACATAAGGAAGTTCTTCTTCATATGCTCCATTAGATATCTCAGGTAAATCAGACCAGGCATCATATACAGTTACTGTTCTCATTGGAGCTGATTCATCATATTTGCAATTTGTTTTGAACTTCTTATCACCAACCTGAACAGTCAAACTTGAACCTTTTCTATTGAATACGTGAGTGGGCTCTGGATAAAGTGGTAATTTTTCACCAGGTGCTGCTGCCATAATTATTAATCTCCTCCTGGTTTGAGGAACACCAAAATTTCCAGCCTGAAGGACACCAAATGTACACTGATAGCCCATTCGTGTAATGCAACGAAGAGTCAACTTAAGAACCATACTTCTTTTAAATGACACAAAATTTCTAACATTTTCCATAACAAAATATTTTGGACGATAATAATCAATATAAGATAAATATGAAACAATAAGAGAGTTTTTAAATAATGAATACTGACCAGAATTAAACCGATTCATACCACTAAATCCTTGACAAGGAGGTCCTCCACATATAAAGTCCACTTCACCTTTTTGAGGTATTTTTTGATTTTTACTATTCGTAATACAACCAGACATCGCTAATTTTAATAAATTGTTACAATCATCAACAAATACAGTACATTCTGGATTATTTAATTCAAATGCAGCAGCAGCTTTATCATCAGATTCTACAGCCCATTTACTTGTAATCAAACCACTTTCTTCCAAGCCTTTTGACAAACCACCGCAACCAGCAAATATATCTAGTCCTCTGAGTGGTTTGATTTTTTTGTGAAATGGTATGTACTGCAATTTATTTTCATCGACAAATTTATACTGATAATTTACATATACTTCTTTTCCAGTCAGTTTAGCTGCACTTGGAAGTTGATAATCCGGAATTACAGAACCAGTTAAAAAATCATACTTCTTAGAAAAATAAAATCGGTCTGGTCCATCTGCAGACCAAGCTAGAGGATCTAGAATATTTGTTATGAAAGCCACATAACATTTACCATAAATATCTTCATATTGGACCCTGAACTCTTCTTCTGACCAATATAACATATTCATGTCTGCATTTTTATAATTATCATCTAATGGGATTTGTTCAGCTCTGTACATACGTCTTACAATTATCTTGACATTTTTCTTATCCCCCTCAACAATATATAAGGCCAAAATTTCAGCTATTTCAAAGGCATCAGGTGTAGTTTCATTTGAGCCACGCATAGTGTTTTCTATTGTTTTACGATAATATTCTGGGTATTTGGTTTCATCAACTTTTTTCATTATTTGATTATTTTTATTTTTATTTAACACAGGATATTTGAATGATTCATATTTGGTGAAATTAGCTCTTGTTGCTACTGAGAATACACCAGGCTTTAGATAAATAAAACTACCAATTTTATATTCTGCATTTTGAAATTTTAATTTGTAGTAATAAGTTATATAATTAACTGTTTCAATAAACTCAAGTAATTTTGGAATTTGCAATTTTTTTTCTAAAATATCATCTTCGCAATTTTTACAATATTTATCTTTTTCATCATTATATAAATCTTCAGGGTATTCAAATTTTCCAAACTCGTCATCATATTGTAACTGGTAGAAAAATGATTTCTTATTATTTCGATTGACAGGTTCTAAAAGTTCTTGTAACTTGGATCCGCCAAGATTAAACCAATCATTCCTTGGTATTTTCTGAGTGACATCTAAAATGTTAACTATATAAGTAAGGTCAATGTTCATACACTTTTTGAGAGAAAATATTTCTTGAGGATCTGAAATCTCACCTAATACTGTTTCATAACTATGCATAAATAATGTTATGTGTGCTTTATCTTTTAAATTTTCTTGAAATAAATATTCTATGCGACCAATTATTGGTACTGTTGAAAACTGATATTTTACAACCACAAACATTTTTCTTCTTTCATCGCAGTTCATGGAAAATAATTTATTTTTAATCTCTTCACTGCAGCTATTAGTAAGCATGTTCTCACAAAGACTGCCCCTTGTCTCTTCAGTTTTCTTGCTTTCATATAATTGAGCATCAAAAATATTTTCAAATACATCTTTTACTAATTCTGTGGTAGTTGCTTTACTAAACTCACGTTTGGTGATATTAGTTTTTAAATACCTGTTCCTTCCTTTTGCTTCTAATAGTTCTTTAGATTGATTATTATTTTTTACAGCTCCTGAAAGTTCAGTCAATGTTTCAATACATTGTGTATCACCTAATGGTAAATGATACAAATCATTTAAATCATAGTCATTTACTTGATCGAGTACAAATTGAGCATGAGCGATTAAATCTTCTTCTGTAAATTTAGTACCACTTGTTGGATTTACTGAGTTAACTACATAATTTAAAATATCTTCATATGTTGGATTATCAGATTCTTGATTATCTAATATTGTTTCGATGACTATTTTACTTAGATGTATTTTTTCAGTTACAGAAGTCATATATTTTTTATAATCAGAATGGGGTTCTATTAATAAGTAATCAGCATAATCAGTAGTGATACCTATTAATGCATGAGATCCTCCGTCATATGATGACAACCACCATTCCAAAATAGGTCCTAAATGTTTAGCAGCAATTCCTTTTACTCCACCTGGACCATGGTCATAAATAGGTTTTACATATCCACACACATATAATGGAACATTTCGTTCCATAGCACCTGAATCTATTGAGCACATGTGCCCATAATCATCATATATACAATAATTAATCAAGTTGTGATGTATCACATCTAATTTGTCTGTGTAAACATTTGCCAAAACCTCGTCTGATAATACAATACACTCAAGTTTTGCATCAACTGGTATTTCCACGAATTTCGGTTGAATTTGACAACATAACTCACATGGTTTCTTACCTTTCTGCTCATCAACACCAGTAAACATCATGCGATTCCGGTCCTGATCTTGTTCTGAAAATTCTCTATCTTCAAGTTGGGTAACACTATGTTCACTCATAGTACAAGATATATATTACGCACTACAGTAAATTTATATTATTATATTATAATTCGTAAATACATCACAAAAATTGTTAGTTAAATATTTAACTCAATTTACCCGAACTGTCGAGAATGCGAATTTGACTCTATAACAAGTAAAGCTCTGTTTACAACAATTTAATGAAAATCATAAGTCGTAACACAAGAAAAAAGATCAATTACAGGTAAATATATTGAATGAAAATGCTGATTGTACAGCATTACTGCATGTTTGCGTATTGCGTGTGCGTGTGCGTGTGCGTGTGCGTAACTTTAAAATGTGGCTGACGGACAACCGTTGACAAGTGTTGTCGTTTTTGGCGTGGAAAACAGTTCGTTAACGGTTAGCATGATCTTATCACATAATAGGTTATTACTGGGTAATAAACTTAGGTAACTGTGGTGGCCACAGAGTTAATTTTATATCATATACGTATATGAGTTAAGGGGCTTGGAGCGTGATTCATTTTTGATCGAAAACAAAGCTCACGACTTCAATCACTACGCCCAATATAATGTTCTGATATTCATTTTGAAAGCAGATTTGAATGCGTCACTAAATTATCTATGCTTTGGCAATTTTATTTTTCTGATTTTTTTTTTTTTTTTCTACTTAAAAATTTAATAACAAAAAGAGTAAAAATGGATCATATTCATAATTTAAATTTAAATACATTGATATCGAATATGAAAAATGTACGACAGTGAAAGCACAGTAAATTTAATGGAGAATCCAAATCTACTTTCAAAATTGAAATCGGTACATCCTATTGAGCGTAGTGATTGAAGTCAGTAGCAGTATATTTTGAAAAAAAAAATGTTTGTAATTTTATAAAGTAATATGTGATGACATGTGCCTGCACGTGCGGAATTTTATCGGCGCCGCGCGTCGTCGGTCCTATCCTAATTGAAAATAAATTGCCCATTATTGATTCCTGGAATATATGAGATAAGAAGACGGGTGCTAGTGGTGAGCACAATATAATTTATATTATATTAATAATTATTGCCCAGCGTACTTATTTTGGTCCGTTATTATTATTCTACGACGACCAAGAGTAATATTCTTACTTTCATTTTCGAATTTCGAATTTTGAATTTTGATTAGTCTAGCGTCTGCTATTGTTTGAAACTAATGTGTAGTCCCTAGAGAGAGATTTTTTTTTGCTTTTTTTCATCTTTCAAAAAAATCCTTTTTTTCATTTTTAATACTATGGACAGTAAAAAAGGACTGACATTATAGAAATAAAACTAAAACTCTTATCCAAAAGAAAAAAAAAAATATTAGTGCCATACATCGAAAATTAATTTTATTTTATTTTTAATTTTTTGTTCTATTAAATTGCATTCTCTTGCGTCATAACATTTTAATGAATTGTTTCATTTTCATACATTTTCATCTTTTATTTTTATAACAAAAATTAATGAATTGTCAATAAGAACAATATTATTGTGACTGTATGAGTGACGATAACCGTCAGCCGGCCAGTCTAGCCGACTCAAAGAGTTTCGTCCTAAAAATAGTATCAGATTCTATGTATATTATATATATATATATATATACTTATATTAACCAATAGGTATATAAGCATTTATACTTATTTATAATCCACCTCCCTCCGTTAAAGCAGGCTGGATCCGTACCTGTATAAAGGTATAAATATTGATTTTATAATGGTCTATTATAATAAAATCAAATTTTTGAAGCAACACTACTGCCTATATTATAATAGTATCAAAACGGATGGATTCGTGTTTAGGTTAACAGGTTAAGACCTGATTTATGTTTTCTCAGGTTTCTGTTAACGGGTTAAAATCTGGTTTTATTTTTTTACATTTTCATAAAAAGGTATATCATAATTTTGTTAGATGGGTTTGGTTTGAAGGAGTTTTCTCAAAAGCATCAGGAACTATTTCGGAGCATAATGCAATTTTTGATGTACTTACGTTTAAGAAGTTAACACAGGAGAATTTGGAATATTATTTTTGATGAACTGTGAAAGGGAATTGTTGACAGACATTTCACCGGATCAAGTAATTTACTTAATGTGTGAAAAAAGTACAGAAATGTTGAGAATGTTGAAAATTTAGATTTAAACATTTTATTGAACTATTTGAACAATTTTTAATAAAATACTATTCATATTTTATAATTTATACTACGAAATTTAATTATTTATTTTTGTAGAACTTTAATTAAAATGTATAATTGATTTATTATTTAGGTTCATGTATAGTTTTTTTTTTTTTTGTGTAAGAAATGGGTAGGAAATAAACATGGCTATTTTTATAAGTATACATGGGACCCATTACTATTAGTAAGTATATTGTATATATAAGTGGGCCCCAATTACATCCAATTTCCCGGTAGGGAAAATGGACCCATGCGCCTGAACATACCTTTAGTTATTTTCAGTGTTGAGAATAGATAACGAAAATTTCATCTTGATAAGATACAGATAATTCTATATAAGTTTATCTAGATACAGATAAAAATAAATATATTTTACATTTATCTAAATAAGATACAGATAATCTAACTTTTATCTAGATAATATTATAGATAATTTTAATTTTTAGTACATCTAAATAACAAGTATACTTACTTCTTTACCTACGTGAATTTAGTCAGGGGCGATCCTAGAGTTAATTTTTAGGGGGGTTTGGAGTGAATTTTACCGACTTTCAAGGATAAATGTGCCGACTGTATACTAAACAATATGGAAGTTTCAATAATCTTTTTATATATTACATTTAGAGAATTCTGAAAATTGCCAACTATAGTACTTACAGTTTCCGACATTCGGGGGGTGTCAACCCCCCCCCCCCCCCCCCCCGTATAATCGCCCCTGAACATCGTCATAAGCGTGCGTAAACATTACTGGCAGGGTAGTCATACCAGTGGCTCAACTACCGGGGGGGTTGGGAGTGTCAATCACCGGGGCCCACAGACTGCAGAGGACCCGGCTCAACTGCAATAATCTATTTCCGTATTTGCACATACATTTCACCACAAATATAAAAATCATAATATTTTGAGGGGTGTGAATATAATTTCACGAAGTGAATTTTATCGAAAATAATCAGTATTATCATCTATATAGGCAGATAGGAAGTATTGGACTTGGTACTCGGAATGCTGATGAACTCCATAATGTTAACACTGCAATAACTTTTCATAACAAATACGTTTTTATGTATTGTATTACTTAATATTGACGTGATCACTGCAGAAGGAAATAACTCTGTATAACCTCAGGTCGCAGCTTATTAATTTAAAAAAAAAGTTAAATTCAAAGGTTGTTAGAGATACAGAGTGTCGGGTAAGTTACAAAAATGTTAATAGTTTTGAAACTCGTGTCTAATCCGTCATTGAGTTTACCTAATTCTCTTTACAAAAACATAAAAATGCATTAGTCTAACCTAATTTTTTCTTTTTAACAATTTATCGACCACTCCAATTTTTTTTCACGATAATAAGCTGAAACAACTTTAATCGGGGCTCTTCATTAAAAGTGACACTAGGGCCTAGTTGCGCCACTAAGTCATACATAACACATTGGCATATAATGTTCATAAACAATTTGGATAGGGTAACCTCATTTAACTGCTTTTACTATACTAAAAAAGTTTTTTTTTTTTTGACTATCCTGTGTGCATGCTAATAGATAAAGTAACTAATAGTTAAAAGGTACCTGGCACATACAGTAAAAAAAATTTATATTAAATATTAAATAATGGCTAATATAAATATATAATGCTAATTATATGCTTATATTTTAAGTACACACTCAATCATCAGTATCCAGTTGAGTTTAAAAGAAAATTTTTTTTTTTCAAAAAATGAAAATTTGAGTATGAAAGGGTTAACGAAAAAGATAACAGAACACCTCGAATATCCAAAAATTTAAAATTACCAAAAAAAACCTTGTGAAACGATGTGTAAAGTATATCTAAAACATTGGGCGACACTTCATTCCGCAGTTCCATTCACATTGTTCACTTCACAAAACTCCTTTCGCTTACTTTGCAAGTTCATGTCGTATTCCTCGTGTTTCGCGCTCGATATTAAAAATCGATACATTCAAAAAATCACGTCGATAAGCAATAGATATTTCGTATAACGTAATTTTAAGGTAAAACATAAATTAATTTGGTAAATTATAAGTAATTATATTAATTTTAAACTATAAATGTTTGAACATTCAAGAAAAAAAATGCGAAAAATAAAAAATATTTTTCTGAATCAAACCAATAATTCCTAGTAAGAAAAAAATGCATACCAAACGAACCAATAAGATGATTGAATAACTTAATTTACACTAGTTATATAATTTAATTAGTGAAAAAATGTATTTTTCAAAATGCCATGATTTCCAAACTAATGGTTTCTACAAAAAAAAATTCTTGAGTGTGTTGGTTATCTCAGGTATACCGCGTATATATAGCTTAAACCACCTACGAACCATAGTGAAACGACATAAAACCAATTTAAAAAGTGGGGCCATTTAGATGCATCATCAGTGCTGTGTGAGTGTAGTGAAGAACAAACAATGGACCATCCACTAAAATGTAGCAAATGTCCAGTCATGTAATGACAAGGACCATATTAAGAAGCAAACCAGAACGCTATAATATGGCCCAGTACTGGCCAAATAACATGAAAATTTTAGTAACAAAAACTGAAACTACCAAAAAAACTAAGAGTTACCAAGATATATTTATATGTTATTTTAATTTTCAACCTAATGTCACCTTTATTTCTTGTTTATTTATTCTATTGTATGTTATAACTGTACTGCTGCCTAACACGAGACAATAATAATATTAATAATACAAAAAAAAAATCAAACAGTTTCAAACTCAGCGTTGAAAAACACGTACTTTTAAGAATAAAAATTTTAATTTACAAGAGGCGTGGTAAAGTATATTTTAGCCACTATTTCTTTTAAATAAAAATAATTACCAAAGTTTGTTTTTAACTAAATAAATTTGATTCTATAAGTATTACATATTACATAATTTTCAATTTTCTTTTCATAGACTCTTTATTTATTGTAATATTAAAATATTATTTATTATATAATCTTATAATTACAGTGTTTGTAAAGAACGTTGTTCGTGAATTCATGTTCACGTGTTCACGTTCATATTTTGTGAACAACGCGTGAACGTCACTTGCTTCTTTCAAATAGAACGTGAATGTGAATGACGTTTGTAAAATCAATACATTTTAAAGATTTTTGGGGCGTTAAATTATTTTTACCATTTTAAAAATATATCTATATTTATAATTTATATTTATATTTTAACTCCTATAATTTCAATGAGTCTATATCCTCATTAACAAAAATAATAGAACTTATAATTTTTACGAATTATAATAAATTTATATGAATATATGAAGAATTATAATGTATACTAAAATATACTTAGATTAAAAATATAAAACAAAATAAATACAAATAAATAATATTTAATGGTTAATATTGATATAATAATGACGAAATCATTTATTAAAACTATTGAACATATAAATAATAAAAATAAAATAAATTGATCTTGTCTGAAGTATTATAGTATAAAGTGCAAATATTTTGTTACACGTGGTTTCAAATAAAATTTATCATCAGGTGTATGTAAAGAATACATTTTTATTTGTATTAATTATGTATTCTGTATATTAATAAAATATTTTAAATATTTAATAGTATTTTTTTATTGTTAGAATAAAATTGGTGTTTCTAGAGATTCTATTCGAAATATTTCATTCTATGATATTTCACAAAGTCATTAAGTACTCATTAATGTGAATTCAATAATTAAATAAATTTATAAGATTTTGTATATGAATCACTATAATTCATTTATAATTTGGCATATAAGTGGGTAATTTAAACATCACTCAATTAATATTAGCAATTCAGTCTTTATATTTTATTCTCTATATTTCATATAACAGTTAATTTACATAAACTTACATATAACTCGGTCTCCTCTTTCAGTTGTGCGATAAGTTTGTGATTAATTTGGTCAATAAAAAATATCAAACTAAATAACGTATCAAATATTAAAATTATAATTTTGATATTCATATCTTTTAAATGTTCGTAAGTCTAATATTTTTATTTATTTATTTTTTAATAAATCAAGTAATTTAATATTTTAATAAGTATGGGTTTTAAACATAAAATAAAATATACCTAATACATTGTAAAGGTCCCATTTATATAAAATGTAGATTGGTGATTTAATAATATAAAATAAAATAAATTAAATAAACGGCCAAATGAACATGTTAATTTTTTCATAGAACTAGAATTTAATCGTGTTTACTTTAAAAAAATGTACATGGACGTGAATGAGTTTCTTTTTTACGCACTGAACGTGAACAAATACTATATAATTATTAATTATCAATTTTGTTTTTAAAAATCTAATTAGATATAGCTCTACAAAAAAAGACTAATTTAATAAGTTTAGACTATATATTATTTATAGGAGTGACATTGAATGATAACATTTTTAATGAGTATTAAGTAGTAATTGTGTTAATACAATTTTTATACAATACCATTAGAAAGTTTTATTTATGTAAAAAAATGAATTCATATAGATTTAAGGTTGGCGTTATGATAAACCAAACTGTACTGCTAAGAATAGAAAGTTGCCTAAAATTGTTTTTTATATAATTACCTATCTAATTATTGAAAAATAGCAAAAACAACTGAAGTTGTTTAAATGCGGCATGCATACTACTAGGTCCATTATTTTAAAATATTTTGATGAGTGGAATTATGTGTGCAGTAGCCAAATAGTTAAAGGAATTTAGACACTGG
This sequence comes from Sipha maydis, assembly GCA_034509805.1. Taxonomy (NCBI): domain Eukaryota; kingdom Metazoa; phylum Arthropoda; class Insecta; order Hemiptera; family Aphididae; genus Sipha; species Sipha maydis. Next base: position 384,353 of record JASXSY010001421.1, read on the forward strand.
AAAACGCCTAAAAATAAAATATAAATAATAGTAAGGTACATTAAAAAAATATAATGCACCTAAAAATATTTAAGTTACAACAGTGCACTATTAAAAATTATATTTATTATTAGAAAGATTACCGCGTAGATTATTTAATAATTAATCGGTAAATTGACCATTATCTAAATATTACTGTTTACCGGTACCGTCGACATTCATGGATAGAAATTAATAAAACACCATAGACGCAAATAGGGGGACGCAGAAGGCGCCTACAAAAAACACACTTTTTAATTTAAATTTCCGTACCCCGAAAATAAAGATAAATGCTTTATTTTTAATTTTTTTGTATTAGATTAGTTCATAGTTTAACACTTTAAATTGCATTTCAATATTAATTTGAACCCCGGTTATTGAATTAAAACTGGCAGTAGCGTCGAATCTTTTTTATATCGTTGGAGTAAACCCAACTAATAGGTTCCCATCTATTCACCAATAAATCATAAACAGCAATTATTGTAAAGGTACCTGTGAATTGCAAGTATTTACTATCTAGTAATTACAATATAGGGTTGCTATACGTCCCGGTTTGGCCAAAACAGTATCGATTTCGAGCAGTGCCGGCGGTAGAGTCATTGGCGCCCTGGGCAAATGAACAAATATGCGCTCTTCCCCATATATGAATACAGTAGTTGTTTTATTGTAATTTCAATTAAATTTAAGTGCCATCGTAAGATGATTTTTTTACTTACGTGAAAATACCATTATATTTAAAAACATCTCTCATACTTATTGTACTATATATGTATAGATTAAATTATTTTCTAAAAAAATAAATAAATAAACAATAAATTAAATTTACATTATTATTATAATTATTAATTTATATTAATTTTAACATTAAAAAAAGAAGATTTTAAACGTTGATAAAGACTTTTCTAGCCTTCGATTTTGGAAAATGTTTAATAATTTCAAAGAAAACCATTTTTTGAGCCATTTCATTTTCAATAGAAAAGAATTGCTAGAGATGTCAGCTTTTCGTCTCCTAATGTTGAACGGAGATACGTTTTTATTAGTGTTTGGATTTTTTTCTTTCTATGTCTAAAATAGGTTTTTGTTTGAAGATATCACTATCGACTAATTCAGATTTAGTAGTGATTTTAGATATTTCAAAACATTCATTTGGCTTGTTATCAATGGGTATAATGGATTTTTTCATGCTATTTTGTTCTTTTTTTTTTAACAGCTATTTCTTCTGTCTTTCATTTTCTATTTTGTGCTCCCGAAAGTTTTTTTCCCATTTTAATTAAATATTCTATAATTTAATATAAAAATTTAACAATAAAAATATAATATCTATACTGTATAGCCGTGTTTCTCAACCGGTGTGTCGCGACACACTAGTGTGTCACGTACTACGTGACACAAATTGTAGCTTTTGATATAATTACTGTATTATGATGAAATAATAAAAAAAACATAGATGAGAAAGCAATTATGAAGATATTCTTATTGATTTGCATCTCATTTATTAAAAATATTATCAAATACAACGTTAATTTCAAAATTGTATACGTTTCAAAGTGATTCATTTTGGATTTTTCTGCAAAACAAATACGCCAGAACGAGCAAGAAAGAATTACAAATTTTATTTCCTTTTTCAACATAATTTAACTTAAATGAAATAACATAAATGAATTAGCATTTTCGATATTATAAATAACAAAAAGCAAAAAATAGCCTACATTAAAAGATATTGAAAGTAAATTACAACATAAGTTTGTCAACCATTCACCTACTGTACCAACAAGGCTCCTACGAAGTAGCGGTTGTCCTCGGCTGGCGATTGCACTTACGTGCCTTTAAGGTTTACCCAGAGTTAAGGTATTAGTTGCATTGCAGTACGGGTGACTAACAAATGCCATATAATACTGATACCACGATATATTAATAAAATGCGTAAATGACAATTTACAATAATAATAATAATAATAATAATAATAATAATAATAATAACACATACACATATATGTATATGTATATATAAAATTACACAAAAGAAAAAAAATGTTTATATAAAAAAATCAGATCACGTAGATGCGTGATTACATTCAAATTTTCATACCTCGGTCGGTTTGGGGTTTCGTTCGGTTACGCCCACGCGACCGTGCTCAAGGCACGTGCGACGAACACCAAGACCGACAGACGACGTCTTGGTAGGAAAGGAATTGTTCCTAACCAGGAACAACCAGCAACACGGTCAGGCACTGGACACTGGCAACGGACTGATCCGGGGGAGTGTGGAGGACTCACTACCCACACGCACATAGATGGCCGACCACGTGGTGAATAAGCCACAGGACGCTCGTAACGGTTGCGGCAGCTTGAAACGACACACGAGCGCTTGACGTCGCAAAATTCTGGTCACGGGTGCCAAGTCACCAGGCAAAGCTGCCGTACAAACGCATATATAAAAGGCACAGGCCGGACGATCACACGATCACGATCCCAATAAAAAAGGCGATAGTACCCCTGGCACCGGAGAGGGCAGGTCCGAACGGTACGGGACCGGAGAAAAGACAAAAATGGGCCGTCTATCGTGATAGACAGACGGACGCCGCCGGTGCCCGGTCAAACCAGTTCACGCGTGTGACATATGGGAGGGGGACGTCGATCTGTCTCCCGAAACTCACCGGACACGAACGGCGCGAACTCCAAAAGGTGGTATGTCTCGAACATCCTCCCCCTTTTGGAAGACGTAGGAAGCGTCTTACAACTCTTGACGTAGGGTGAAGTTGGCCGGAGACAAAGATGAGCGATGAACTTGGATGCGTGTACAGAAGACCAGTCGTTTTGCCAATAGCGTTTGAAGGAATGGTCCAGAGGCTCAAGTGACGTATGGACCGGATCGGATACATTATTCAAAATAATACATAATTCTTCAAAGAAACAATAAATATAAACATAAATTTAAATTATAAATAGGAGGATACATTTTTTTTTTTTTTTTTTTTCTTAATAATATATATAGACGCGTGACAATATTGAACGCAGATATTTGACCCATCTTACTAGAATAATCAAAATATTAATAATAATAAAAAACATCAGAGTATAATATAACTATCCCCGTTGACAACCACGGACTCCCCCCACTCGAAGAAGCCTAAAGTACATCTCATGGTTTTGGATCGGGTATGTGATAATTACGCAAACATATTAGTTTAACAGGTAATTCGTGATATGATGCCCAACAAACTTAAAATAAAACAGTAAAATAATTAAATATATTTAGACATATTGCAGTGGTACAAGTAATACATAATTTACGTATAAACACACAGGTATCCTTGCCGAGTGGGCGATGCACCTGGTTGACCAAATGTCTTTCGACACCCGAGACGACCAACTACAACGTGTCTCCACGAACGCTCTAGACTCACCAAAAGGGCTTCGCGAACGTGGTTCGATGGGGAACTATTTAAGCGGGTAGTTTGACTACTTTTACAACAGGTCGCGTGAACGACCCGGTGGAGGTTTGTACACGAACTACTCGTACCACACTATCTGCACTAGGAAAAACTTCAATCACTCTCGCTATAGGCCACTGTAGGGGGGAGGTATGCGGGTCTTTGAGGACGACCATGTCGCCAACCAGTATATTGTGAGCGTCGGTATGCCACCGATTGCGCGTTTGCAGTGTGTTCAAATACTCGTCGCGCCAGCGGCGCCAAAATGCTTGCACCGACTGATTTAATAATTTCCACCGTTGTACAAGGGGACGAGTTGTTACCGGGATATCCTTTTCCGGAATCGAAACTAGCGGGCGACCTATCAAAAAATGACCTGGTGTCAAACAATCATATTCAGTCGGGTCGGTTGAAAGCGGTACTAACGGGCGTGAATTTAAAATTGCCTCCACACGACATAAAATGGTACAAAATTCTTCTAAGGTAAACTTATGATTCCCCATAATTCTTACCATAACCCTTTTTGCCGATCGCACCGCGGCTTCCCATAAACCACCAAAGTGGGGGGCGGCAGGAGGGTTAAAGTGCCAAGAAGAAGTGACGTTAGCGATTAGACGTTCCTTGCAATCAGGATCGTTTACGAGTGCTCGCAGTTGATTGGACGCCCCTACAAAGTTTGTGCCACAGTCCGTGTATATATCAGTTGGGCAACCTCGTCGAGCGACGAAACGGTGTAGGGCGGCAAGGAGGGCGTCAGTGGACAGATCGGAGACATATTCCAAGTGTACTGCCTTGACAGTGAAGCACACGAAAACGGCAATATATACCTTGTACTGTCGCGATTTTCGTAGACGTTGCTCAGTCATTGGAAGTGGGCCCGCAAAATCAATACCAACGCGGGAGAACGGAAAACATTCAGTTACGCGTGACGCAGGGAGGTCGGCCATTACTGGTTGCGGGTTTACCGACGCGAGACGTACACATCGTGTACATTTACTAATTACTGTCCTAATAAGAGTGTTGATGGACAATATCCAATACGTTCGACGAATGATTGACGACAAAATACGTGGACCACCATGGCCAGTCAAATCATGCCAATGGCGAACCAATAAAACAGACAAATGTGACGACTTAGATAGCAAAATGGGGTGTTTCTGATCGTCAGGCAATTTCGCGTTACCAAGACGCCCGCCTACGCAAATTATTCCGTGCGCGTTTATAAACGGACGAAGACATGCAATAGGTTTGGCATTTATTGGGTGGTGGTGTAACAATGCATTAAATAATGTTTTAAACATAATCCTCTGAGAACATTTTACTATAACTAAAGTAGCATGATCTAGATCATCGCGGGATAGAAATGTATTAATAACAGGTCGACGTCGACACTTATTGATAAAACGATACATACGCGCAACTATACGAATCATTTGAACGAAAGACGAAAAACGCGTAAACCACTCGTGCTCGAGTGGGTCTGTTAATTCGGTCACTAATACGGACGGTGTTACGGTTTGACATTCGGGTAATTGGTCAACGGGTATACCCGGTGCCTCGGTCTGCCATTCTTCCAACGGGAGACGGAGAATATCTGGTCCGTGCCAGTATAATTTGTGATTAACCAGTTCCGTAGGAAGAAGCCCACGAGATATACAGTCAGCTGGAATTTTTGAAGACGCGATATAACCCCAATAATTTGGTAATAATGTTTTGATTTTGTGGATTCGGTTAGAAACAAAGACCTTAAAATTCTCATGTGGTACCTTGAGCCAGTTAAGAACAGTAGTCGAATCTGACCACGCGAAAGTATCGATAACCTGCACTTTAAGGCTTAACGTTTTTTTTAAGCGTGCCATCCAACGGGCTAACAAAACGGCCGCACACAGTTCCAAACGAGGAACAGTCGATGCCTTAGTTGGTGCCATTTTGGTTTTGGCCCCCAATAACGACACGTTCGGCAGCCCAATATTATCGATCGTCCTTAAATATACAACAGCAGCGTAGCCCCTTTCGGAGGCATCGCAAAACCCACATAAATAGCATTTGATTCCTACACGAGTGCCTATGAAACGAGGAATATTTATTGTTTGTAAAACAGAGAGATCAGTGACAAACTGGTGCCATAAATTAACAAGTTCGGTAGGTAATTGTTCATCCCACGAAATACCGAGAATCCAGACGCGTTGCATTAAGTGCTTGGCGTAGAATATAACCGGCGCCAAAAAACCTAGAGGGTCAAATATTCTTGCTATGAGTGAAAGCATACCGCGTTTTGTCATAATAGAACCAATTGACTGCAATACGTAATGAAACGTATCGTCAGTGTGTTCCCAATGGAGACCCAGAACCTTAATACCTACACCGTCACTGTCGTCGAACGTTAACGACTTAGTGGCCCTGTCTTCCAATGGAACACTATTTAAAATCGCTTCCGTGTTAGACGCCCACTTTTTTAATTGCATTCCGGCACGATGTAATACGGAACATAAATTGGATTGCAATGTAGTGGCTGCCTCTATGGTGTCGGACCCAATGCATATGTCGTCCACATACGTACAATATTGTAACGCGTCCCGAACGGCCGGGAATTCGTGACAATCATGTTCCGCGATAAAATGAAGTACTCGGATGGCGAGGAAGGGCGCGCAACTTACGCCATACGTGACCGTATTTAGTTCGTAGGTTTTTAACTCGTCATGGGGAGACTCCCGCCAGAGGATATGTTGGTAACGGCGATGTTCAGGAACTAGCAGTATTTGCCTATACATTTTACTAATGTCGGCAGTGAACGCGTATCGCGACAATCGAAATAAAACAAGCACGTCAATCACATCTCGTTGTAGTTTTGGACCCGAGAACAAGCATTGATTTAACGAATTACCGGAATACGTTCGCGCCGAAGCATCAAACACGACGCGCAATTTCTCTTCGATGTCGTTCGCTTTAAACACAGCATGGTGTGGTATAAAATAGGAACCATGCGATTTAGCTGGTGACATATGACCCATTGACAAATATTCGGCCATAAAATCATTATACATATTGCGAAGACGACTATTTACCGAAAGTTTCTTTTCGAGCGCATCAAACCGTTTTAAAGCTATTGCGCGAGAACCGTCGAACGTGTGCTCGTCTACCAACTGGGAAAATAATAAGGGGACAATAAAGCGACCAGATTCGTCCCGGATACATTGATTGCGAAACATTTGTTCGCACCGACCGGCATGTGTAAATTCTTCGGGGGCCGGCTCCGGTTCCTCAACACGCCAAAATTTCTCCATTAAATTTTCAACTGACGATAAAAGTGATATAGAACCCAAAGTGGCAATATGTGCTGCCTGCGGACCATTTTCATTCGGGACGGGGCCTATTAGTATCCAACCGAATACCGAGCTAAACGCAACTGGAAAAGAGTCACCCACCGAAACGCGTTTTCCATCTAACATGCGTGCAAACAGATCTGCACCTAACAAAACGTCAATTTCCTCCGGTACGGCAAACAACGGGTCTGCCATAGCTAAATTTCTATATTTATTTGCAATATTTTCGGGAATCGGCTGTCCGGGCATTTGCGTCGTAATCAATGGGAACACCCACGCATCAAACTTAAAAACAGGTTCTTCCGAAAACCTTGGTTGTACATGACAAGTAACCAGCCCCTTCACGTTAGGAACAGTTGCACCTGATAGACCAGATACTGGCGCGGTCCATTTTGTTACTCTCAATCCTAAACGGGATGCACATGTTGTAGTGATCGCGCTTATCTGCGAGGCTGAGTCGACTAATGCGCGTACAGTATGGAGCACGCCACTACGATCACGTATATGGACCAAAGCGGTGCCTAATATAACCGAATGAGATATAGGATATGTCTGTCCAACAAGGGATGAACGGGGATCCGAACTATCATGATTTTGTCGGCTCGTTGATGCGGTTTGCTCATTATTGCCCGTATTTACGTGTTCGTCAACATGCACGAGAGGGTGATGCTTACGGGGGCATTTATCACACTGTACCGGTGATCTACAGTCGTGAGCCCAATGGCCCGAACGCAAACACCGGAAGCAGACCTTATTATTGCGCACCCATTTATGGCGGATGTCCGCCGACCAACTACTAAACTTTTTACAACTGACTACAGCATGTGACCCGGAACATACAATACAATTACCCGTCGACTTAGAATTAGTATGCGCAATTAATGATGTTTGTTGAGAACGTTTCGGATTATTGAAATTTGACTTAAAACCGGTTGACACAGACGACGACCGGACTGGCGGTTTTATTGACCGTTGAGCATGATCCCGCGGAACGCATTCGAGAACGTTTATCCGCGCCTTTACAAAAGTTAATAAATCTTTTACTGTTGGGAACCCACTAGACAGTTGAGATTCAAAAAGTTTAACTGAGTACGACGGTAAACAACGAGAAGCTAGTGTGAACAAAATGAAGTCGCCGAGATTGGGTATTTTCATTGATTCTAACACAGCGATGCCTTCATCGAAAATTAACAAAAATTTATTTAGATCGATTAGAGTCTCATTCGATGACCTTTGCGCGGTCAACAATGTTTCTAACAGTGAAGATGCTACAAGACGCGGTCGATCGAATCGTGACGTTAATGACGACCACGCCAACCGATAGTTGTCGGCCGATACCGGAATACCACGTATAGTGTCTAACGCTTCGTCTTTCAAACAGCCTGCTAAATAGTAAAATTTTTCAATGTCCGTAAGATTGGGACGTTGGTCCACCATAGATAAGAAACGATCGCGAAAAGAAAGCCATTTAAAAATATCGCCATGGAAAATAGGCAACGGTATTTCTGGCAATCGGGCCGGTTTAACACTGATGTTACTATTGGGAACTGAATTATTACTCGGTGACGACATTTCATTTTTGTTTTGCTCAACGTTTACATTCGGTGTTGCGAAGCTATTACGGTTAGGATGTTCCTCATGTTCACCGTTATTGGCTACGTCGTGCTCATTCAACGATATATGGGAGCCACCATGACATGACAATACCGAACGCGGATAATCGTGAAATTTGCGAGCAATTGCTTTGGAAAATTAAATAAATTCCCGCATCTCAATAACCTGGCTCTCTGAATATTCAGCCTCCATATCCAAATCAATCAAACAATTAATTAAAGTTTCGTTCTCCGCTGTTAATTCTGTCCATATTTCGTCTACGTCTTCTAACAAAATCTCCAGCTGCGAAATAAGTCCGATATTCCCCTCACACTGCAAAGCAATCGCGTGCATGGCTTTAACTCGTTTTAAACATATATCACATCGCATTATCGCTTTCTTTCTTAACCTATTAATGCGTGCTATCTCTTGTGGATCTGCCATATTGGTTATATATAATATCACACAAAACACCTTTACCCAAGTTTAATTTTGTAAATATAAAATAATCACACACGACCCGGGAAATAATGGCAATAATCAAGGCGCAACACCAAATGATACGAACATTTACGTCTCAACTAATAATAAAAATTAATACGACAATATATCAACTATAATGTTACGATTCCCAATGGTATTTCCAATCAGAATACACGATAACACTTAACAACTTTAAAATTGTACCGATTCAACTTCAATAATTTAAACTAAGAATACACGTCACGATAGTTTTATTAAAGTACCTACTGCAAAATGTCAAAACGCACAAAATACAAAATCTGGTAACACGAATAATATTTTCAAGTTATCCACTATACCATTAACCGCTGAAACCACGCTCTGCTACCAAAAAATGTACCAACAAGGCTCCTACGAAGTAGCGGTTGTCCTCGGCTGGCGATTGCACTTACGTGCCTTTAAGGTTAACCCAGAGTTAAGGTATTAGTTGCATTGCAGTACGGGTGACTAACAAATGCCATATAATACTGATACCACGATATATTAATAAAATGCGTAAATGACAATTTACAATAATAATAAATAACAATAATAATAATAATAATAATAATAATAATAATAACACATACACATATATGTATATGTATATATAAAATTACACAAAAGAAAAAAAAAATGTTTATATAAAAAAAATCAGATCACGTAGATGCGTGATTACAATTCAAATTTTCATACCTCGGTCGGTTTGGGGTTTCGTTCGGTTACGCCCACGCGACCGTGCTCAAGGCACGTGCGACGAACACCAAGACCGACAGACGACGTCTTGGTAGGAAAGGAATTGTTCCAGGAACAACCAGCAACACGGTCAGGCACTGGACACTGGCAACGGACTGATCCGGGGGAGTGTGGAGGACTCACTACCCACACGCACATAGATGGCCGACCACGTGGTGAATAAGCCACAGGACGCTCGTGACGGTTGCGGCAGCTTGAAACGACACACGAGCGCTTGACGTCGCAAAATTCTGGTCACGGGTGCCAAGTCACCAGGCAAAGCTGCCGTACAAACGCATATATAAAAGGCACAGGCCGGACGATCACACGATCACGATCCCAATAAAAAAGGCGATAGTGCCCCTGGCACCGGAGAGGGCAGGTCCGAACGCTACGGGACCGGAGAAAAGACAAAATGGGCCGTCTATCGTGATAGACAGACGGACGCCGCCGGTGCCCGGTCAAACCAGTTCACGCGTGTGACATATGGGAGGGGGACGTTGATCTGTCTCCCGAAACTCACCGGACATGAACGGCGCGAACTCCAAAAAGGTGGTATGTCTCGAACAACACCTAAGGGAGTAATTACGGAAATGTCTCCGATCACGCTATCCACCAACATATAAAAGGGCCCTGGATCTACAACGATTTCAGACGTATCCAGCCATCTAGTATCAACACCACGCTTACGACAGTCATATTTACATTGTTATTACTTTGCTGATTTTTCTAAATGTAAAATAAAACATCACATTCTTTTATCAAGTTTAATTATGGAACTTATTTTCCCATCCTAACGTTTCGATTATTGTTTTAGATGTAGCTGTTCCTAAGGGGTAAGCCTCGGTCCACCAACTAAAACAGTCGGTTGCTACCAGTATATACGATTTTCCCTTACCGGAACGTGGGTATGGGCCCATTAAATCGACACTGATAACTTCCCATGGTCGTCGGGGGGTTCTTGGTTCCATTGGGTCATTTGGACGCGAGTTAAGTGGTTTCGTGCACGCGCACACATGGCACGCACCGACATATAACCTGACATCGTTTTTTTGACCTTTCCAATAGTACCGTTGCCGAACCGCCCGATACGTCTCTTTCCAACCTGGATGGTTGGATAAGACGTGATCGTGACACCTCCAAATCACGTGTTGCGTTTTGGACTTCGGTATCACGATGAGGGCGTTAGGGCCGACGTTTACACGTAAGAGCCTGTCGGAAAAGACGTATGCGTCGGTTCCCGTTTTGGTGTTCTTCGCGTTACGCGCTGGCCCATCTAATTTGAAACCGACAATTACGTCGCGTATCGTGGCGTCTTCGGACTGCCACCTTTCGAGCGTATTTGCGGTGAGGGGGGTGTCATCGCTGTCGTGGTTATTGAACATAGAGAAAATGTGGTCGGACTCGGGATCAACGTTGGTCGTTGGAGATGTTGGTGCTCCGACCAATTTTTCCTCGAGTCGTTCCTCATCTACGGCTGTGCCCGGTGCCGGATCACGGGATAACAAATCTGGTGCTTCGTTATGTATTCCCGGGACATGTACCGTACTAAAATCTAAATTAGCTAGTTGTAATGACCAACGTGTTAATTTAGAATTTTTGTCCTTGGCCCTATGTAACCACGTCAGTGCTGAGTTGTCGGTAAGGAGTTCGAAACATCGGGTCTCTAGGTAGGGGCGAAATTTGTCGGTCGCCCAGATTACTGCTAGACACTCGCGTTCAACCGCGGCGTACCTTGTTTGTGTCGCATTAAACTTTTTGCTTGCGTATGACACGATGCGTCTTTCCTCAGGTCTGTCACCCCTTTGGAAAAGAACTGCACTTGCACCTGCACCTCGCTTGCGTCGGTTTGTAGACAAAACGGTTTGCTATAATCGGGTGGCGACAATTTTGGTGATGTGACTAGCGCGTTTTTTATTGATTCGAACGCGCGTTGTTCTACATCTGTCCATTTCCACCGTACCCCCTGTTTCAATAAATTTGTGAGGGGTGCTATGGTATCCGCGTAATTGTCTACGAACTGGTTGTACCAGTGGCACACTCCTAAAAATTTTCGTACATCTTTTACCTTACGTGGAACCGGAAAATTGTCGATGCAGACCAATTTTTCCGGTTGTTTTTGAATTCCTTCCGCGTCTACAATGTGCCCTAAAAATGAAATTTCGCGTAAACCGATTTTACATTTTTTTGTGTTGCACGTAAGTCCAAACCTCTTGAGACGCTCTAAAACTTTGTCTAAGTGGGTTTGATGTTCATACTCGTTCCTTGAAAATACTATTATATCGTCTAGGTAAACTTGTACGAATTTATCTTGGTACCCCCTCATGACCTCGTTCATGAGTCTCACGAAAGTCATTGGACTATTTTTCAGACCGAAAGGAAGGACTCGGAATTGAAAAAGACCCCTACGCGTCCGGAAAGCCGTGTATTTTCGTGAATTTTCATGCAGTGGTACTTGCCAGTAACCACTTCGCAAATCAAAAACACTGAAAATTTTTGCGCCCCGCATTTGCCTAATCATTTTATTTAAATCTGGCATAGGATACGCGTTGGATTCGGTTACGTCGTTGAGCCGCCTGTAGTCGACACAGAGTCGGAAGGAACCATCCTTCTTCTTTGCCAATACTACTGGTGCGGCCCACGGTGAGGTGCTAGGTTCAACGAGCCCCTGGAGTTCCATATCGCGTACCATATCATCGATAGCAGTTTGTTTCTGTTGCGGATATGGGTATGGTTTAAGCGCGATAGGTGATGGGTCTTTAAGCAAAATCTCGTGTTCAATTAATTTGGTACGTCCTACTTTTTCACTGCCGCGTATTTATTTAATACATTGATGAGTTTGTCGCGAGTTTCGGAATCGTCCCCAAATTCTAATTGTGTTAGGTCGGGACTAGTGGTGGGTGGTTGTGATTTCCTTTTCCAACATGTCGACGTACGAATTTGCCTACCCATGTGAATTGTACACGCGGCGTAATCCCAAGAGACTTCATTGTTGACAAGAAAGTCGTGTCCGAGTAACGCGTCGCAGTACAAGTTATCTAAGATAGTTGCTTCGAATGTGATGTCGAGTGCTCCTATCTTAGCTTCGAATGTGGAGGTACCACTGGTGGTCGCAGTGTGACCGTCCGCCATCCGGACGATGTTCGATAGTCCGTGAGGGGTTGATTTGCCGTATTTACGGGCTATCGTGGGATTTACGTAAGATCTTTGCGCTTGCGAATCTAATAGAGCTGTTACGAAGCCTGATGGAAATTCGAGTTCGACCGCAGGGATCGGAATTTTTTCCAGGCGTGTTCGTTTACTATTATTAGTCGTATTGCAATCGGTAGAGCGGGACAACTGGTTCTGAACCGCGACGGAAACTGTCTGGTCTACGGTGTTTACCGCCATAACCATACTGTTCCTATCGGTAGCCTCTGTGCTCACCGTTTGCTTAATGCGCGCAGACTGATTTACTGCGGGGTTGTGCGCAGTGTGTGTGCTAGCGCCCCCGTCACCTGTGTAGGTGCACACCCGTACCTCTGTTGCCTTCGTCCCTACACCTGTGGCTGCCCCATGAGCCGGTTGTTGAACACACGTGTCACCCGTGAGGTGAGTATGTTCGGTGATGGGATGGTGTAGGTTCTGGATCTGTGAACGGGTGTCGATTTGTTCTGCGACGGAAAAAATTTTCATAGTTGGCTGTTCGATGTGTCGAGTTGCCGAACTACGTGCGTGTGTACCGCGTAATTTATTTCCGTGATTACTACCGAAATTTAGTGGAGATGTCTGGAGGGGTGGTGATGAGTCGAGGGGGGGACTAGACCCCGTCGACTCCCTCTCCGTTTCCCGATGAGGTCGGCCTATGTGGACACTTGCTGTGCCAATGGAGTTCCCCACAGAATTTGCACGGTCCCGGTTTTGGACGTTCAGTCGCATTATCAAAAACTTTCTTTTTGACCGGGGGGGGGGGGCCGCTGTGGGGTGCTCGGCGCGACCTTCGGTTTGGGGACCCACTGTTTAGTGGCTGGAATTGTGCCAGTCGTTACTGGGTCCAAAACGCCTGCAATGCGTCGAAGCTCGCTGAACGCTAATGACCGATGTAAACGAAGTGCGTACGGAACGTGTCGCGCGTTAACCCGACGATAATACCTACCAATTCCGGTTCGGATAGGCCAGTGTTTACGCGACGCGCTAACTGATTTTTAATCAGCACGAAATCCGTTAACGATTGTTCGGGCGTTTGACGTATTGACACAATGTCGGCGCGCAATTGGGATTGAATTTCGGAGTTGTTAAAATTTTCTAAAAATTCCACCCTAAATTCTTCCCAGGATAGGTCAAGTATTTTGATAGATGTATACCATTTACCCGCCATTCCTTTTAATTGCGGATCGACCGCCCTACACCAACCGGAGTATTTTAGAACTGATAGGATCCAACGAGCATACGGTTCTGTCCAGTGCAGCCGTCAATCACCATATTGACGGACGGTACGGGAGAACAGCCGTACGCTACCTCGTCACGAATAGACACGGAAGCTACCTGGGTAAACAGGCAGCTATCCAAGAGCAATACTGCCAGCCCTAGTGTAAGGCAGTCGCTCCCGGGTGGCAGACCAGTACACAGCGGGCTTCAGTCGTCTGTACAGCAGGGGAAACCTGTTAACAAAATAAGCGCCGATATTTTTAGGACTGCAGCGGACCAGTTGAGTATGTTAAAACATACGTTACCAGAATCGAATGACACATCGTCGGCACTTGAAGCGAGCATGACGTGTTTCTTTGCAGAAGCGCGTAGTGTAACTGCACAACAGCCACACACTCATACGGTATCGCGTTCCCCAGTACACCCGCCACCCGCACGCGTAGATACTCGTCTACACGAGAACTACCAGTCGGGTAGGTCTTACGCGTACAATGAGGGCGGTGCACAACCGAACACCAGCCATATCCCCGCAGCGAACGACCGACCGTTTTTCGCATGCGACACACGTGTAGACTATTCGGGTAACTACACACCATACGATGCACAAAATCAGGAAAGATCGGTATTAATTCCGTACGACGATTTGCGCACAGCAAGGTCCTCATTACCTGAGTTTTCAGAAACAAGGGTCGAAGACCCCGTCAGGTTTATTAACAATACAGAGGCGATCATGGTGCAGGCACGTATACACCCATACCATGTCAAAAAATTACTACATTTCATTATATAAAAACCGTTTCACAATATTACTCCATCAAAAAATAATTTCAATAATATTAACTTTAATAATTTTAATAGTGTAACGATGAAAATGCATTTTTCTAATTATAAAATATGAATAAAGAAATGTTTATGCAATTAAAAATACAAATATTTTTGGATGAAAACTAGAACCGCCTCCACGTGGTGTTCTCTGGATTACTCTAAATGGTTCGAATTTTATCAGGGGAATTTACGTTAGTGTAATACGGTAGCAAAATGTTATTAGGGCAATTTACGTTAGTGTAATATGGTAGTAAAATGTTTTTAGGGGAGTTTACTATTAGGGGAATTTACTATTTAATTTTTTAGGGGAGTTTACATTTGCCCTTGACGGCAGCGGAGCTACGTTGCGAGTGTACGGCCCGCGGATTAAGTATATCTGGCTCTAAGTCGGATGTCATTATTAGGCTAGAGGATAACATTACATTGTGAATCTCATCATAGGGCGATTCTCCTGATTGTTCGGTGTTCGAAGTTTCTAATACATCAAAATGTTCATCGGGTGAACATTCGTCAGTGGAAGATGTACCACCCCACAATTCCTCGTCACTTATGTCATCCAATAGGCATGCTATACGACGGCATTCTAATTCGTCCATACTTACAAAAACGACTATAATTTAATAAAAATAGGCGCGCGCGGGGTAAATTTTTACAGAACTACAAACACAACCAATTTAGTCAACGATTACTCACGTACTGATTGTAATTAAATCCAGATTGTTACGTTTTTATGATTGTATGATAGTGACTATAAGATAGCATGACCCGCATGAGTGTGGAAAAACCAACGAATATTTGATAACATTTTAAAAATAGACTGGGGTAAATAATTACCCCGCGCGCGTCACTAAAGGTTAATACTAATTTAATATAAGCAATTTACCGAGGTATGTGTCAGCGTGAAAATAAAAACCCTTACCTTTCCGCTGTCTTGAGGTTGTTAAAGCGATTCCTCTGCGGGGAGCCAATTTGACACGGTGGCAGCGGTTATGAAATGGCGCACAATGTCGAATTAAAATAAATTTGGTTTAACACCGATTTAATTGTTGATTTTTATTGTAGTATCACAATCACAAAAACAAAACTAGCACGAATAACAAATAATAATTTTCGTGAACAAAAATTGAAAAAAAACAGCGATCGGCGGTTGTTGGTCGATTCACGGTCTCGGAAAAACAGACCGTTATCGTCTTCGGAAATATCCAACAACCGGTACTCGTCAACCCGACCTGTCTTCCCGTCCCGCCCTGTGTCTTTCGACAAGGTGGGGAGAGTTGACTGCATCTCGCTGTTGTATCCCGTGGTGGTGGTTGACAAAGTGTAGATTAGGTCGCGACGGTACCTGTACGGTGTACTGGTTGCCATTGCGTACCGTATCAAGGATAGCCTGGAAAGACATTTAAAGTTGCATACTGATATCAAATTTTCGTGCGAACAATGTTCAAAAACATATAAGCGTGTCATGATGTCCTTACAAAACATGTTAAAACTGTGCATGGTATGTACTTATATAATTTATAATTTTTTAAATATATTTCGTAAAATATTGTTCGAATACATACAGTACCTCCCGTGATATTAACTACGAACATACCTAATACTCAAACATCTGAAGTATGGAAAGATGATGGTTATGATGAATTACTTCATTACCTGGCAAATGTTATTGAAAGTGCCGATTTATGTGAGAATTCAGGTAGGATTTTTTTTTTTTTAAATACGTACCAATTATTATAATATGTTAGTTAATCACTATATTAATTTACTCTGTAGGGGATCTCTAACCAATGTACTAATGAAAACACGGAAAACAATAGGCAAGTTTAGAGGGCTCGGTTAGATTTGGTGGGTAATGCTGTTGGTTTTATTAATGTAGGATCATATTTTAACAATCGAATAACGTGGTATTATAAGAGGAACCCTACAAATATTCTCAATTATTCGGTTTTTCTTAACTCGGTAAAACTGATTCACATTTTAAAATCAACTACACTAGGGGAGACCGGGTACAATTGTAACATTTTCCATACTATTATTTATTTATAGGAACATTTAATTTTTTTAATTTTGATCTTGCACTCAACTGATTCAGTAACTTATAATCTTTAGAAATATGTATAAATTGAGCATTAACTTCCATTGGTAAATCTGTAAAATTATTCAAAAAAAAAAAAAAAAAAATGTAACAATTGTACCCTGTTCTGGGTCAATTGTTACATCACAAGGGACAAATGTAACACATACCGTCGTTTGGGGTTACTTTGCTCCGATTTTAACATTTTTTTTTTGTTTTTGTCGTAATATGTATAAAATTAAAAAAAAAAAAAATGTTTTTGGATGGTTCAATTCTTTAGAGTTCCCCAGACCTAATTATGACATAAAATTGAACATATCTCAATTACTTTGTCTTTTTTTTTTTTTCAATAGTGGAGCAAAGTTATCCATAGGGTCTGCATACTTTGCCCCATCTCAAAAAAGTCATATAAAATTGTTTAATTTAGTAGCTGGGGCAATGTTAAAAGTTGTAAAAAGAAACAGCACCATTACAATTTATTTTAGTAAGAAAGGATAAAATGCAAAACAAATTATTAAATTTAGTTCAAATAATTTTATTATTGTTTGTATTTTACTTCATATTACAAAAGAGACTTATAAACTAAGTATTAATAAAGTAATTGCACTCATATTGCACTTAAACTTTAAATATTTAAAACTGTAACAATTAATAATACATTTAGGAATCAATGTATGTTGTCTAGGAACTATAGTTTTATTTGGTTAAATTAATTGTATTATTATTTTTATTTTACTTTGTACATTTATTACTTTTAATTGCAAATTGAAAACTTACAAACTTAATAAATTCTTATAAACTAGGTAAGTAATTGCACTTAAATTACCTACAACGAAATAACAAAAAAAAATTGATTGAGGAATTATTATTATATGTTGCTCAGTTCTGGTACTCTGTAAATATTTCTAGTTTTCGAGATTTTTATTGGCTCATCTATTCCTCCTACCACATCTTTCCACTCATACTTTAACACATCAGGCACTTCAGGCCACTTCCAATAAGAGTTTGATTTTTTCATAGATTTTATCTTGGCTGTGTCATCGCTCAACTCCAAAATGACACCAGGATAAAACTCATTTTCGTATGTTACAATACAATATGAGCTTATGGACTTTACTATTGGTTTAAACCCTAGTATAGAAGTCTCTTGTACAGCTATAACGTCTTCAATTTCTTTTTCTTCTGCCAAACATCTCTGACGGTAGGTCTCCCAGTCTTCTTCGTCTTCAGATTCATCTTGATATATTATTCTGTCTTGCGGATGAGCTGCAGTGGAGGTAGATGGTTCAGAAGCTAAATCTGTTGTTGTAATACTTTTACCTGGGGTTATATTTATTTTTTTTCTTTTACCACCAGGTTTTTTTTCTGTCCATTCTGCCCTCTTTTTCTCTAAACAAGTAACGAATGATGACTCAATTATACTCTGTACATCATCATCTTGACCAGGAATTTTTTTTAGCAACACTTCCACATCACATGGGAAAATTCCACATGCTTGAAACCCAGATTTTAAGTTGTTTGTTATAGTTGGGTTTATTTCTATTAACAAACGGCCCAAAAGAGTTGGCATGATTTTTTTAGTTACCAAATTATTGCCATTATTTTCTTTCCACTCTCCCAACAGTTTCCTCCACGAACCCTTTACACTGCGGAATACTGCCACATCTAGTGGTTGTGTGATGTGTGTACTGTTAGGAGGTAGGCAAATGAAAGTGATGTTGTTGGTCTCACTTAACTCCAAAACTTTAGGTGAAAAGTGAAAAGCTACATTGTCACAGATAACAACTTTTTTGCCGTCTAATCTGCGAGTTTCAGGTATAAAAATGCTTTCGAACCATTCGAGAAAGGAAGCAGAATCAAACCAACCACTTGTACTATTACTGTACCGAGTACCAGGAGGACCTCCTTCAGTCCAGGTACTCCATATATGGCGGGATTTGTATAACACAAATAATGGTAACAATTTTCCCGAAGCACTACCGCAGAACATGATAGACGTCCCTGCCTTAGAGGTGGTTCGAATATGCTCGAGATATTTTGTTCCACGTTGTGTGAGAACTTTTTTTTTGCCAGGATCGTCAACGAGATTTGTCTCGTCAAAGTTGAAAATGTGGGTTGGAGGAACTCCCTCCAATTCTTTAGATAAGAATGATATATACTGCCTCAAATCGTCTTTCGTTATTCCCGCACGTGATTTTTTAATATTGTCGGCAAAACGTTTTGTTAATTGGGGATGTCTTTTTAAGAAGTTTAAAATCCAATCATGCCCAGGAACATTAGCTTTAAACTTTTTCACAACCCGACCAATTTGTTCAAGGTAATGTTTTACCACCATTTTTAAATCAAATTCTCCCATTGGAAAGCCATAATCGCTGGCCTTTATTATGCAATTAACAAATATATTTTCTTCATTTTCGGTAAATATTGGTGGCACACCTGGATTAAGAACATGGTAACCTTTTAATTTGTTCAAAATGGTGCGTCTAGGAATACCAAATTCTAGTGATGCTTTTCTATGAGATAATTCTTTATTTTGAATTGCTGCTAGACATCTGGATAAGGTTTCCTCTGTATAATTTTTATATTCACGGGATCCCAATTTTCTAGTATAACATCGAGGCATTTTTGTCTATGAAAAATAAAAGCTTTGTAGGATTACCTATTATTAAGAAAAACTTTTATCTAATCTAGAA
This sequence comes from Sipha maydis, assembly GCA_034509805.1. NCBI lineage: Eukaryota > Metazoa > Arthropoda > Insecta > Hemiptera > Aphididae > Sipha > Sipha maydis. The sequence goes on from JASXSY010001421.1 coordinate 403,956, forward strand.
TCGAGAATAATAGTTGATGGGGAAACATTGCGCCAAAACACTATAGTAAAATACTGGCGCAAAGATACCCCTTTTAGTGGTGCAAAGTTACCCCAATTATGAAATTTGCTTTTAAATTATTCAAAAGTGGTTTAAACACAAATATTTGATACAGCATCGTTTTCGCAACAAAATTATATACAGAATGAGTTATATCTTACCTTAAAAATCCAACAAAAAATGCGTCCCACAGAGAAAAGTTTGCCAGCTCAAATTCTCACGTGCTTAACGGCTTCACAAACGATAACGCACAAATAACAGAAAATAACTGCCTTCATGTATGGAGGTAACATATGAAATAGCTATAACAGTGCTGCCACCAACGCACGAACTAAAATTAAATTATCACCATTTCCAGAGTCACCAGCTATCACTTCAGGGTTTTTTTTTTTTGGAGCAAAGTTAACCCAGGGGGAGCAAAGTAACCCCAAACGACGGTATATAATATATTAATCAAAATTATATTTTTAATAGTTTAATCCTTTATAACAGAGGTAGAATATACCTCATAAAATAATACATAACAAATTATAATAATTTTATAGTTTAGACCTTTAAAACTTTATACCTATCAAAATTAATAAACAGTGGTAGAAGAACATACCTAATAAAATAATACATAGGTAACAAATTATAATAATTTTATAGTTTAAACCTTTAAAACTATATACCTATCAAAATTAATAAACATTAGGAGAACATACCTAATAAAATAATACTAAGAATTTATTATAATTTTATAGTTTAAACCTTTATAAATGAAAAAAAAAACATCAGTCTCAAATGTTATAACGTTATTAGTTATATATCATCAGCCTCACAATTATCACAAATGTAAAATACACTAAAGTTATTTTTAGTACAAGCTTCATGAGACCAAAATTTGCATCTATGACATTGTATCCAAGTCTCTCCACTTTTACTTTTAGAATAAAGTTCTGAACAGTACAAAAAGTATCATTATCTTCAACACTTTCATTAACTATCTTATTTTTCTTTTTTTTTGTACCTTTAGATGTTTGTTTATTTTTTCTGGCCGCTGTATATAATATTTTACGTTTAGCAATGTTATTTTTTTGTTAGCTTTTTGTTCAATTTCATTTTTTTCCGGTATATCTGTCAATATTGTAGTTTTTCCTTTTTTCTTCCACCCTTTTTTACCATTTTTTGTGTTAATTGGGATTTAGGATAAGGTCTGATACTTTCAGGTGATATAGTAACTGGCTCTTGTCTTAATGTTTCAGTTATTAGGTTTGTTATAACTGTATCTGTGTTCTCATATGTTTCATTAGTTTGCATATTATCTGTATTATTTAATACAATATTTATAACAGTTGATGGCGCATATTCAACCTCATTAAACGCATTTCTATTGAATGGCCATATACCAGACACAGAAAAATCATTTATTATATTTTTTGGTGTAGCTGCGTTTACAAGTGCATTAGATGTAACAGAAAGTAAATCGTATATAGTAAACCTTTTACCAGGGTTGCTTTTTATCCAGAAATCCATTTCCTGGTTTATTAATTTTTTAAATGGACCAAACACTGACCTGTCTAAAGGTTGGAGTTTGTGGGAGCAATGAGGTGGGAATGAAAGCAACACAATATCATTTGCTCTGCAATAATCAATTACTGGTAAATATAAATGTGATTCGTGATTGTCTAATAGTATCAACACCTTTTTTTCTGGTGTGAGTCTTACATGGTTGACAAAATGTTGCATGAATTCTAAAAATTGATCTCCTTGCATCCACCCAGATTTATTTGATGTGCCTACACACCCTGGTGGGCCTCCTCTAATAAAATAGTCTTTGTAATTCACTCTTGGGAAGACAAACATAGGAGGTATAGTATTGCCTACAGCACTTACAGCCAAACACATTGTTACCAATGTTCCACGTTCAGATGATGTTATCGCTCCTACCTGTTTTTTTCCTTTTTGTGCAACTACTTTACCAGGATTTTGTACAGTTGTTATCCCAGTTTCATCTAAATTATAAATCTCATGTGCTTCAAATTTATATTTTACCAGAACTGAATCATATTTATCCATAAATAGCTTAACATTTATTGGGTTGAAGTTCATTGCTCTGGATAAACTAGTAGCCTCTGGTTTTCTTATGGATAATGTATTGTTGCGTTTTAGGAAACTAGAAAACCAATCATCACCTGCCAATTCAAGTTTGGTCCAATTGGGTGGTATTTTTTATATATAATTTTAATGCAAATTCATAAGCAAGTTTTTTCACGTCTTTGGTGCTCAACCCAAAGTACATGTCAGCACAATTTTTTAAGTAATTTGTTAACATTGTTTCTTGTAAATTGTTAAATATTCGGTTGTGAGGGCGATAACCACATTCAGGTAGAGGATCACCAGAATCACGCTGAGCTTTAAATTTTTTTATGTAGCGATTTAAACTTACGTGACACATGTCAAATTGTTTTGCAACTAATCGTACAGATTTACTTTCGTTCATACAGATTTCTGCAGCTCTCTTCATGTCTTCAATATCAATCCCTATATTTGTTGTTCTTAGTCTTATTCGTGGCATAGCTCTTACCTATAACAAAGAATAATGAATAATTGCTTCTTGAAAATATAATTGTAATAAATAATAATAAAATGTTACATTTGTCCCCCGTTTAACTGTAACAATTGACCCCAATCAATATCTTTGTAAGAAAGTAAATATAAAAAAAAATACTTACTACGCAGAGATCTGACAACACAATCAAGTTAAAGAACACTTATTTCCTTATAAAAATATAACAGTAACTAAAAATTAGAAGTTAATAACAATGTTTAAATAAAAAAATACGACAAACAATTTCATTTACTAAAAGAGTTGATAAATGTATTTTATTTTTTTACTGATAAGGACAATATGATATTGCCATATTGTTGAAGGGGAACTAGTTGCTATTAAAGTGGGACAACTGACGTATTTTTGCAATATTTTAATATTGAACCTAGGAGAGAAAATCAACGATGTTACAATTGACCCGTGTTACATTTGTACCCGGTCTCCTCTACCTATCAAATTTAATCTTAAATTGGAAGCTGCTTATAACAAACCGATAATCGAAAACTAGTCCGTGAATAGAGCTTTTAAAACCTCGGCTTGGGCGATTTTTAACGATAGTAATATTAATGAAATAGTTAACGAAATGTTTGTTAAAATTTTAACTGAGGAGGAAGAATATCAGGGTAAAGGCAGTGGATTCACTCTCGAGAAAATTGATGGGTTATTACTCGGTGTATACAAGTATACACCTATGGATGGGTCCTCATATATTGAGCTACCAAAAGATATACATTATAGATAAAAAGGCCGTAATAAACCTACATAATGTTGATAATCAGTGTTAAAAGTGGGCTCTTTTATCAAAACATGTTACTGGGGAAAACAAATAAAGAGTAGGTGAAAATTGTTTTACTCATGAAGATAAATATAATTTTACTGGAATATCATACCCAAACCCCTCCAATGAAGTTAAAATATTTGAAAAAAACAATAATGTATCAATCAACATATACGGGCTAAAAAAGAAGAAGGAGAAGGATGTTCATCATGTTTTTCCACTGCGAGTTGAAGAAGAAAAAGCAATTCAATTTGATTTGTTATTATTAAAAGATGATTATAATTCACAGTACACTTATATATCAAACTTTTCCCGTCGGTAAAATCTATATCCATGTTGGCAAACATTGTACTTTTTAATGTATTATTGTCGGCTTCTAGTCTAAACGACGAAACGTCCGAGAGTAATAACTTATTTATCACGGTCTGTGGCGCCGAAGTCCATATTAGGTCATGTTGCGAAATTTTAAAAGTTTATTCACACACCCACCACCATTTTTTTTTTTTATAAAATCGTGGGGGGCTTTGCACCCCACACCCCCCAATTAAATCTTCATATTATATTAATTACTAATAATGATGTGAAAACAATTTAAAATGAATTATAATACAATAAGTATAATATAATTTATATAATTATTTATATAAGTATTTAATACAAGTATAATTTTGTATTATGATTATTAATATTAATATTAATATATTAATATTATTATTATTAATTTTGTATTATTAGATTTTGGATATATGCAAATTCTTCATAGAAAAATAATCTATAACTCTTTCTGAGTTTACTTCACAGTCTTGTTCACTAGTTATCTGTATTAGGTTTTCCAAATGATCTTCTATCATGGTACTTCTTAATTTTGTCTTCACCAGTTTTAATTTTGAAAAAGACCTCTCAACACTACAGCTAGACACGGGTAACGTAACTGCATTTGTAGTAACGTATACAAATTTGGAAATACACCTCTTAACTGAAGTACACAAAATAATTTATATAATGTGTTCATACTTCCTGAATTTTCAATTGTAAATGTTTCATTGGTAGAAGCTTCTTTTTTGTCATCACTTTTTTCTAATTCCAGATCATTAGGGAACTCTTCAGATTCATCTGAACAATATTCAGATTTTTTACTATGAATATATTCTGGTAGTGTTACTGTATTTTCCAGTTCTAAATAGTTCTCACAAAAATCTATATAGTTCTTAATAAGTGCATCACGTTGTAAAAAAATCTCCATATAATTCACATACTTTTTGAAAGGCATCCTTGGGTAATAAATGTGGCGAGATTCTCACTTCCAGTATTCTTTTCTTTGAAAGAAGAGAAAGATCCTTCAATAATCCTGAAGAGTCGTCATTAAAGCGATCATTCAATTCTGTTTGTATAAGATCTAAAGTTCCATAATAACATTCTATCTTAAATTTTTCAATGGGATTAATAATTGGATCATCGTTAGTCAACTCTCCAGATTTTCTCGGAATGCGTTTATATCGAGGCATGGATAACGGTGAAAAAACTAAATTACTTTGTTCAACAAATTCTTCTGCAATTTTTATTAATTCAGAAAATGAATCTCACTCTCTACAGTTCATTTTATGAATTTTTAATTTTGCACTGTCTAATAAAGAATTTGCTGCTAACAGATCCATGTCTCTTGTTTGTAATTTTTTGTTTATAGGTTCTAAGACACTAAAAATCTTTTTAAATACAACTGCAGTAATCAAAAACCGAAAAGAAGTAAAATACTGTAGTAAACCACTACACATTGCACCAACTTTTGCATCACCAGGCTTCTTCAGTTTGTATTTTATTTAAAGTATTAATCACAGATTCATGTGTTTTCAATACCGTGTCAAATGCTACTGAACGTGACGACCATCGAGTAGTACACACTCGCTTTAATGCTAATGATTGATGACTTTTCTCTGAAGATGAATTTTCCATCTGAAATTGTCGAAATAAAGCTACACGTTTCTTAGCACACCAAACAAAGGAATATAATGTTTCTAGGTTACCAAAAAGGTCAACTGTATTAATATTTGACGAGACTACTTGTTTTACAATAAGATTTAGTCTGTGTGCATGACACTACACAAACACTGCATGTTTATTTTCCTTTTTAATTAATGCCTGAAGACCTTTGTAATTGCCTCGCATATTAGATGCACCATCGAATGATTGTCCAACAAGATCAACTGTCCAATCATAACCTTCACTCTCCATTATGCTCTTGAATTAACTAAATAGATCACTACCGCAGGTATTTGGCGATTCTTGCATTGCTATTAACCGTTCAAATATGCATCCAGATGTTGAACATGTATATCTGATAATGAAAGAAACTTGCTCTTTTCGCGAGGCATCAAAAGTTTAGTGGTGTATGGAAAACAATATTACAGTTAATTACAACCTGGCATGTATTTCATTGTGCCTTTTAATTATTATGTTTCCAAATAAATTAAATAGCTGTGTTTTCATTATACTTTTTTTTATTGGAATTCAATGGAATTCAATGTCATTCGTGCTAATGATACTATTCAAAATAAAATGGTTTTTAAAATGGTAAAATGTGTTTTTTTTTTTTGGTTTTAGTAAAAGAGTGTTATAGTGTATCAGTTATTACACATGGATAACATTAAACGTAAACATTTATAACATGAAAATTAGGAAGCCCAGTAAGTTTTACTCTGCTTGTAAATCATAAATAAGCTGTTGAAGCCAATTCAATGTCATTGGTGCTAATGACAAAAATCAAATAAAGTTAACAATATTACACATTATTTAATGCTCTTATTCCACTTTTCTTTAAATGTCTTTTTAAAATATATTAAACTATACTGTGCACTTTGCTCATAGTGGTTTGCAGAGTAATGGATTGAGAAATGCTCGAACATGAGTGTAGTACTATTGTACCCAAGAGCTTGGTTATAAATACCCTTTTCTTCTCCAAATATAATATTAAAATATAATTGTGTTAGTATAGTTTATTTACTTACCTTATTTACCCTATATTACTAGATCGTTGTATAATTATAATAATATTTGCTTTACAATGATTATGTTGTACACTGTGTTATTAAAACTATCAGTATAGTGTGCGTTTTATATTCATACACTATACTTAAAGTTGTCTAATATGAAATTTTATAGCATACAAGTTTAGATCAAATTAGAACAAATTCTAACACTATTCCTAATACCAATGTTCATTATTGTGCAATAAAATGTATCATTAAGTATTCGCTTATAACAAGATCTATCTACATATTAATGGTTATTTCTGTTATATTTAAATGTATTTTTTTTTACCCTTTAATTATTGTTGGTTGTACTACATATTAATTGATAATAAGAAATCAAACATGTTATATATTGCATTTTTAAATTGTGATATTTGCATTGCACCTTAACATTAAATTATGTTTAAATATTTCATTTTTTGATTGTGTCATACTTTTTAAAGCTATTCATTTTTAATGTGTTTCTAAATCATATTAAAATTTATTACTTTTATTCACTTCGATATGCTAATGGTTTATCACAGTAGAAGACACTTATAATATATTTATAATCATAAAGAGTTGTTTTATTCTATAATTGAAATATCAAGATCTATATGCATATTAATACTTTTTTTAGACTATTCCATCTGTTTAGAAATAAATGTGATACATTTAAACTTTAACTATTGTTGTGGATACACATAATGTTCTATTCGATTATTTTCAAATATAATGTGGTTTGCCCTGTGCTATTTGATTGTTTTACTATTTTCCATGGTTTTATATTTTTGACACATGTCAGTTGAGGGTATGGTAATGCAGTAATAATAATGAAACAAGTATATTAACTTTTTTACAATTCAAAACAATTTTTGGAGCTCTTTAAATAAATTATACTATGTAGGTACCCTTAGCGATTACATTCAATATTTTGATTCCAATTTTCAACGGTAAAGTATTACAATTTAAAATTCTTACTCATTGCGGACTACTTTGATGAATACAAAATCCTAAAAAAAAATAATTGTGCAAACAGTGACTGCTAGATAGCAAACGCTGTTGACGCCGAAGGCGTCTCAGTTTTCCACCCGTACGTGTTATCAAAAGTTATAATTATCACACGATTCGTAACCGTGGTAGATTGTTGCAATTCTACATAAATATGTTTTGAATTATTAATTGTAAATTATAAATTACTAATTAATGATTTTTTAATAAAATAGAAAAGCGAATTACACCCTCAGCGAGGCACACAGAAGCTAGTTTATCTATTATATTGTTACGTGCCACCGGCTAGATTTCAACTTGTGCAGTCGATGATGAATTTTAATTTAATAAAATGTGAGACTTTAACTTTAATACGTTTATTTAAATAATTCAAAGTGCTATAACAATTCATAAAACAGAGTGACGTGAAGTTGCTTGCAGTTCCGTGACTAGAATTCATCTGATTTGTGGTTGATTCGGACCCTCTTTTATATGGCTTGATTGACGTCATTGGAAAGCTGCACCCGGTTGATTGGCACTCGTTAGTGATTTTCAGGAATAGGCTTATGACCTTTTATGGTTCTGTGGACTGTGGTCCTTGCTGTTTTAGTGCTGAGTCACATCTTCTTGATCTCCTTGGTCAGTCTTAGTTAATACGTTGTAATACTTATATTTAGACATGACCTACTTAGGTTTTATTATCTAATTAATAATCATTCCCGGTATTCTAAATATATCGTAGTTAATTAGCACATAATATATTACATAATGTATGGAGGCCCATAACACCTCCCCACTAAAAGAAAGGTTTCGGTCTGCAAGACAGAAATCTTTTACAAATTATTCTTTAGATAAAACTTTCTTACAATTTTTTTTTTTTTTTTTACAATAGTATATACGAGTATGTTTACATTAATACATATTACTTTAACAATTATTGCTTTAACACTCTGAATATAATTAGATTAATATTACATTTTTATATCTTTGGTTAGTTAATTACAATGATTTATGTTGCATACTTGCATAATTTTACAATAAAATAGTCTTAAATTAGTGATGGGAACAATCGAGTGAAAATAATCGAGTAACTCGATTGTTATGAAAAATAATCGAATGATTTGCTAGTTCTCGATTCTCGGAACCAACTGAAAAAATCAAACGAATAATTAGTAATTACTAATTTTGGTAGTAGTTACTCGAATTGTAAATAAGTAAAATTAATGAAATAATTACTAATAGTAATATTATACCCGAGTATTTTTATTCTACTAATCTAGTAAATAGTAATCTCTTCACAGTATTTTCGTTCAGTTAAAAGAACACGAAAATAATAATCCAATTACGGACTACATTATCTCAAAGCATATATAAATTTTAAATAATTATAAAAGTATAAAACTGAAATAGTTTCATAGAAAATAGTAAAATTAAAAATAGTAAATACTCTTATCTGTTCTGGAATTCTTGGTCGTTGACATTGTGTTATAGACGTTATAGTATTTATTCATAACTTATAAATATACTGGGTGTATAATTATTTCATACATTCACGATTCACTACACATATTAATAACTATTTGAATGATGGAATAATTTATATTTGGACTTATTTTATTACACTCGCAGATATTTATTATTATTATATTATATTATTTTATAATATGGACGCGAGATCATAATTAGGTAGTGGAAATTAATAGGAAACAAAGAGAAGGAGTTTATAAAGAAATTAAAAGAAAAAGCTGTGTGGAATGTTGAGGGAGATATAAATGAGGTTTGGAGAAGGATGGTCACTTGTGTTAAGAATATAGCAAAAGAGGTTGTTGGTGAAACCAAAAGTAGTTTACCAGAAGACAAGGAAACGTGGTGGTGGGATGAAGAGATTCAGAGAGTAGTAGCGAGTAAGAAAAAGCAATTTAAGGTATGGCAGAAAAGTAGGAAGAGGGAAGATTGGATAGAGTATAAAAATGTATGTAAAATAGTGAAAAGTGCTGTAAGCAAAGCAAAGCTTAATAGGTATGATGAGTTATATGAGCGGCTAGGAACACAGGAAGGAGAAAAAGAAATTTATAGACTGGCGAAGGTGAGAGAAAAGCGATCCAAGGATTTCCAAGATGTCTGGTGTATAAAAAATGAGGATAAGAGAGTTTTAACAAATGATGAGGATGTGAAAAAAAGATGGAAAGAATATTTTGAGAAATTACTGAACGAGGAATATCCAAAAGAAGTTTTAGAGAGTATGTCATGGAATGAAGGATTGATTGGTCTAGTTGGCGAGGAGGAAGTGAGAGATGCGGTGAAGGCGATGAAAAAGAAAAAAGCGGTAGGACCAGATGGAGTACCTGTAGAGGTGTGGAAAATGTTAGGAGATGTAAGCATTGGGTGGTTGAAAAATCTTTTTAATAAGGTACTGATAGAGGGAAAAATGCCAGAAGATTGGAGAAAGAGTTTTATTGTACCAATATTTAAAGGAAAAGGAGACATACAAGAATGTGGGAACTATAGAGGAATAAAGCTCATGAGTCATAGTATGAAGATCTGGGAAAAGATTATAGAGAAGAGGATAAGAAGTGAGATCTCGACATCAGAAAACCAGTTTGGTTTTATGCCAGGAAAATCGACAATGGAGCCAATATTTTGTGTTAGGCAATTAGTAGAGAAGTACAGAGAAAAGAATAAAAAACTATGCATGGTGTTTATAGATTTAGAAAAGGCGTATGACAGGGTGCCAAGGGAAGTTTTAAGGTGGGCATTAATGAGAAAAAATGTCCCAAAAATGTATGTTAATTTGATCCAGGATATGTATGAAGGGTCGAGTACTAGTGTCAAGAGTCGGTGTGGAGTATCAGAAGGTTTCAGTATAGGAGTAGGTGTGCACCAGTGGTCAGCTCTAAGCCCCTACCTGTTCTCACTGGTAATGGATGAGGTTATATGGACAAGATTACCAACGAAAACTATAGTAGCTCGAATATTATAATTTATAATATTCTATTTTTGGATTTCTGCTTGCTTACCTTTGTGGGTTTTAGCTTTTAGCATAATCATTAATTAATCACAATAATTATTGATATCACCGCAAAGTGAAGTTAGTAGTTTCTACTACAAGAGAAAGTTTGCCAGCTATAATTTTACCATTTATGGCATTAGGCAAAAACAAGGGTAATGTTTTATGTGGACTGAAACAGATGCTAATAGAGGTTCAAATGAAATATTAACATGCTTATTGAAATTTATTAAAATTATGAAGGAAAGTGGTAGTGAAGAGTTCAGTTTTTTTTCAGATAATTGTGCATGGTAAAATCGAAACAGATATATTTATGCTGTTACGTGCCACCGGCTAGATTTCAACTTGTGCAGTCGATGATGAATTTTAATTTAATAAACATTAACTTTAATATGTTTATTTAAATATTTCAAAGTGTTATAACAATTCATAAAACAGAGTGACGTGAAGTTGCTTGCAGTTCCGTGACTAGAACTCATTTGATTAGTGGTTTATTCGGACCCTCTTTTATATGGCTCGATTGACGTCATATAGAATCTGCACCGGGTTGTTTGGTGATTTCCAGGAATAGGCTAATGACTTCTTATGGCTCTTTGGACTATTGCCCTCGCTGACTAAGTGCTCTAAGTGCTGAATCTCCTTTGATCTCCTTTATCAACGCTTTTAATACTTATTTTTAGTTAATACACTTGTTTTTAACATATAATGTAAAGAATATAATTTAATCGTTATTCATGTTCTAATTATACCTGTAGGCATAACATATTATATAATATATATGGAAGCCCAGCTTGCGTTTTATTATCTTAATAATCATTACTCCGTATTCTAAATATATCGTAGTTAATTAGTACATAATAAAATACATAATGTATGGAGGCTAGGGTGACAATCGAATACATAGAAAAAAAAAAATTTTAATATTTCTTTTTTCCCACCCACCTTAAATGTTTATTTTGATATAATATTTACTTTGTGAATGTTATATTTCATTCGGTTGATATTTAGAGGTCGCGCAACACTTTTATTTTCCGAAGCTATTAATAGCATGGATATCGCAATTTCGCTCGCGTTATCGACGGTTACTCGCCGATTACACATCATTCGTAGTACACCGGTTCACACGTTAACATTGTTATAGTAATGATTCTTGAATCTTACTCGTATATTTTATTGGTATCGTCTCGTGTATGTTGTTCCGTCAATACGCAGTACGTCAGTAGCCAGTTCGTACGTTCAAGTTTTATTTGAGTCTTTTTGTTCACTAATTTTTGTAAGTATTATTACATTTGTATATAATATATTTTAGATATTAATATAATATAGCTAGCACTAGTAAAGATCGTGGAATTTGGTTAATTGGGGGGGGGACACTTGAATCCATCACCGGCAGTAAACTTCCGTCTAATAAACAAATGCTTCACCGGTTTTTTCATTTGTACAAATACGAAAAAAAATCTATTTAATCTAGTGCTACAATTACAGCAAGAGAAGTTAGGGCTTTTTTGGGAAAAAGCTAAAATTCCCACGCAAAAAGAATGCCACGTTATTGAAAAAATAAAAAAAATACACTGTAAGTGGCAGAGTATTAAAAAAAGTGCTTCACGACGAACATCAAAACAATTAGAAGCGGAATCTGTTTTCGTCAGTGACTTTGACAATTTATTCGATATTGCTCATAAAGATGCTTTGACTCTTATATCTATAAAAGAAGACAAAGAGTTTATTCTTGCTCAGAGAGAGAAAGGAAGACGTGGAAGCATGGGTCCAATTGATACGAAACTTTCAAAAAAAGAGGGGCGAACCAAACAGCGACAGCTTCAAAATGAGTTGAAAATAAAAAAAGAGACTGAACGTTTAAAAAAAGACGAACAAATGTCAAATTTTAATGATAATAATATTGATTGTGATGATTCTCAATGCAGCAGTAGTGATAATGATGAGTTGTATGTACCCTCCAGCAAGAGGTTAAAAAAAAATAATAGTCCAACGAAGGTCAATACTTTATTTAATTCAACTATTGTAACTTCTAGAGTAGCGTCTGCTCTAGATAGAACGAAAGTAAGTGATCGAAATGCAATGTATATTTTATCAGCTACAGTATAATCATTAGGGCATAATATACAAAATTTTACCCTTAATCGAGAGTCAATAAGACAAGCTCGTCGAGAATATCGAGAAAAAATCGCAGATGAAATAAAAACTTCATTTGTTACGACTATTCCATTGACAGTCCATTGGGACGGAAAATTACTTCCAGATTTAACTTCAAAAGATAAAGTTGATCGCCTAGCAGTTATAATATCAGGGGATGGTATTATGAAATTATTTGGTGTGCCGAAAATTCCAAATGGAACGGGGGAAGCCCAAGCAACTGCAGTGTTTGAGTTACTTGAAGAATGGAATTTAATTGAACGCATTAATTTTATGTCCTTTGATACAACAGCAAGTAACAGTGGAGTAAAGGCCGGTGCGTGTGTACTTCTTGAAAAAAAAATTAAAAGAGACCTCCTCAGTTTAGCATGTCGACACCACATACTGGAACTTATTATTGAGAGTGTGTTTAATGCGTTAATGGGAGCTTCAAGTGGTCCTAATATCAAAATATTTCAACGATTTGCAGAAAAGTGGAACGAAATTGACGTAGACAAATACGAAAGTGGAATAATTGAAGATACAGTGGCTAGTAAATTAAATCCACAAAAATATGTTCTTGTCAAGTATATCAATGACCAGTTAGCGACATTTCAGCCTAGAGATGATTACAAGGAATTGCTGCAACTTTCCCTAATATTCCTAGGAGATGAAACTGCTAAAGATTTTAAGATTCGTAGACCTGGCGCTTTACATCGAGCTAGATGGATGGCAGAGTTAATTTATAGCTTGAAAATTTTCTTATTTCGATCGCAGTTCAAACTAACTGCTAGAGAATTATCTGCACTTGAAGCCTTCAACGTTTTTGTCATACAAGTTTATATTAAGTACTGGTATACTGCGTCTAGTGGAGAACTAGCTCCTTATAACGATCTTAATCTTTTAAAGGAACTCGATAACTATAAAAAATCAAATATAGTTGAAGGCAACGTGGCTGCCAAAAGCTTCTCAAGACATTTATGGTACTTAAGTGAGACACTTATTGGATTAGCCTTTTTTGACAGCAAAGTTTCTTCTGAGATGAAAGTTAATATGGTTAAATCATTAGTGAAAAAAGGAGCTGACTTTCCTTTACGGCGTATTACAGTTAAGACGACTGCAGTTCAAACAGAACAATTGTCTGATTTTGTTTCTAAAAATAGCCTTATATTATTTACAGCCTTGGACATCCCTCAAGATTTCTTAAATCAGAATCCAGATACGTGGGAAAATCACAAAGATTTCATTGACGGTTGTAAAAGGGTTTAACATCTGAAAGTAGTTAACGATGCAGCTGAACGTGGGATTTCGTTGATTCAAACTTTCAATGGGATAATCACCAATCAAGAAGAACAAAAGCAGTATCTTTTGCAAGTAGTTGAACAACACCGACAGAAGTATCCAAATCCAAATAAATCTACAATCGATGATTGACATTTTGTGTGATGATTATTTTTTATACAATATTATGATGATCTATAACTTTTTTATATTATTTTTAATTATTAAATATATTTTTTTTTTATTCATACACTGAAATATCTATTATATTTTTAAAACAAGTTGCGCAACCAGTAAAAATAGAAATTTTTTATGAACGTTGTTATTAGATGGATAAACAATTTAAGCGGGTGGGACTTTCAGAAATAATTTTTTTATTGTCACCCTAATGGAGGCCCATAACACCTCCCCACTAAAAAAAAAGGTTTCGGTCTGCAAGACAGAAATCTTTTACAAAATATTCTTTTAGACAAAATGTTCGTACATTTTTTTTTTTTTTTTTTTTATAGCATATATGTTTACATTAATACATGTTACTTTAACAATTATTGCTTTAACACTCTGAATATTTATATCATTATATTAATATTACAATTTGTTTTTTTTTTTTTTTTTTATATAACATTTTTATATCTTTGGTTAGTAATTACAATTGTTATGTTGCATACTTGCATAATTTTACAATAAAATATTCTTAATTCTAATATTAGTATTTATTTAATACCATTGAACTATTAATTTGACTACAATCTACTAACATTGTGATTAATTGAGATTAACTATTAAATATTCTATTGTTTATAATTGTTGAAATCAAATTGTCATTCCCAGGACTCTCTACATTTATATGTATTACTCCCATGTAATGGTGTTCAATATGATTTACTCAATTCTAACGTTAAAATATTTTTTAATTAATATTGTTTAATTATCTTATGTGACTATGAGTTAAATGTGGATATACTTCCTCTTTTCTCACTTCTAATTCCTCTCTCTCTCTTCTATTGTTCCTAATTTAGTGTGTATATTAGAAAATACCATCTTCAACTAATTCATCTATAATTCTACCTAATTTATTACAAGTTGGTCCTATTGAATTTACATGTATGACTTCTTGCGTTAATTCTTGTAATCCAAGCATTATATTGAGTAATTGTTCGCCTGTATATGATTCTGTCATTAAGTTATGAGCATCTATTATATGTTCATTAAAACATGGTAGTTCAATAATACTTCCTAATTCTCGAATCCCTATTTCAATATGGTTTTCATCACCTAAAAACTTTCGAATACTTATTTTAATTTATTATTATGATCGCGTAAATTTTTACCGTATACAATTATATCATCTAAATATACTAAACATTTTATTCCAATTATGCCTGCTAATACGTTGTTCATTAATCTTTGAAAAGTCGCGGGTGAAGTTCTCATACCCATTGCCATACGTTTAAAATGCCAATGACCTTGATTAGTAGAGAAGGCCGTTAATTCACGTGATGATTTTTCTAATGGTATTTGATAAAATCCCGATGCCAAATAAACAACACTAAATAATTGACATTGCCCTAGTTGATCTAATATTTCGGTTATATTCGGAAGTGGATGAAATTCATTTAATGTTACTTCATTTAATGCTCTAAAATCTACAACAATTCTAAATTTCTGTTTCCCACTAGCATCTGGTTTTTTAGCTACTAATAATAATGGTGCATTCCAAGGACTCGTAGATTGTTCAATAATATCATCATTTTCCATTTTACGAATTTGTGAAGCTATTTCCTCTTGTTGTGAATGAGGTAATCTATACGGTCGTTTATATATAGGCGGTTGGTTTTCTTTTAATTTTATTTCATGTTTAGCGGCGTTAGTAAAAGTTAATTTATCCCCCTCTAAATGAAATACGTCAGAATATTGTTCACATAATTCAAATATAGATTGTTTTTCTTCGTTATTCATATGTTCGTTCCTAATTAAATTTTTTATTCGTTCTATTCGCGCTGATGGATCATTTTTATTTATCGTATTTATTTTGAATAAATTATAATTAATTTTACTGCTTCTTCTAACTTGATTACTACGTTAGTGTTACTCATTTTTGGTTTTCTTTCAAATTTTAATTCTTTATGCTCAATGTCTACCTGACTTCTTGTTTCTATACGTATTTTTTCTTTTTCTTAATCACTCTTTTTCTTTTTCTGGGATACTTTCTCTAAACGTTTTATTTAATTCTTCGTCACTATAACTTTCTTCAATTTTATTCACTGGATTAGCTACTTCCAGGGTTCGGAAAAAAACAGTTTTTTTCATTTTAAACAAAAAAACAGTTTTTTATTAATTTCCATTGTTTTTTTTGTTTTAAACAAAATTATTTTTTTGTTTTTTTCAATTGTTTTGAACATGTTTAAAACAAGAAAAAAATTGTTATAATTTACTTTGAAAGGACGATGGGAAATTAGTAATTACACATAGAAGTATAGAACTCGAGTGGGTACAACGATAGAACACAAATAATGTATGTTATTATGTTGCAATGTTTATTTTCGGAGGTGGTCATACTGTTGGGGATACCAAGGGAATTTATGTAATCAACACTAGACAATATACTATGACACTCAGTCAGTTATCAGTAATCACTAATCAGTACTAACTACTAGAGTAAATCTGAAATCAGTAAGAATCAGTACCTCACAAAGACACAAGTCACAAACAGTGACAGTCTATGTCGATGGTCTAAATTAGTAAAGCAATTAGCAAACATATTTTAAAAACTAAACGAACATGAGTGGAGGTCGAAGTTTAGATAGTGTATGGCAACATTTTAGTCGAAAAAGATTAGATGGTTTATCTTCAACGTCAAATTTAAAATGCAGCAGAGCTATATGTAAGTACTGCAAAAAAGATATTGTTGCTCTTGTGGCAAGAATGAAGGATCATTTAGTCAAGTGTCAGCCAAGAACAGACGAAGATGATACGATCAATTTAAATGAGTCTGAAAACATGCATATAACGTTAGCGGTGTCAGAATTAGATCAATCAGGTAATTTAAACTTCTATGTTCTATCAGTTCTATGTGTTTACTGTTTTCAGTATTTAACTTAATATGATTTATGAACTTAATATTAATCTCACTCTTCAATCTTAATTATTATAGTAAATGAAGAAGTACCAGGCCGTTCCACTATTAAACGGTGCAACTCTAATATTGACTTTTTTGTTTGCAAGACAAGTAAACAGGACAAAGAAAAGTTTGATATTCAAGTTGCAAAATTCTTATTCTCTACCAATACTGCATTCAATACCGTAAACCATTCTGAATTCAAAAAACTTGTTGAATTGTTACACCCAGGATACAAATTACCAACTGATAAAGCAATATCCAATGAATTACTTGATACCGTTTATAAAAACACTTTGAGTTCAATGGAAAATGATTTGAAAAATAAAACTGTATGTATGTCAATTGATGGTTGGAGTAATGTACATCATGAACCAGTTATATGCATAGTAGTGACTGATGTGTTAGATAACTCTGTTCATTTAATAAAAACCATAGACACAACTGATAATAGACATGACGCAACATACTTATTAGAGGTAGCTATTGATGGGATAAGAGCCTGCTTAGAACTTGGTTGTAAAGTTACAAGTTTAGTGACGGACAATGCAGTAAATATGAACCGTATGCGACAAGATTTGGCTCAGGCTGAAACTGATGTTCCAGTTGAAGATGTTATCACATATGGGTGTTCATCACATATTTTGCATTTGTTCTCAAAAGAAATTCGGTTAAGAGATGTTAATGAACACATAAAACAAGTGATTAAATACTTCAGAAATACACACTTTGCCAGTGCCAAGTATAAAGAAGCTGGAGGAAAGTCACTCGTTCTACCACTAGATGTAAGATGGAACACATATTGTAATTGTCTAGAATCATATATTGTTAATTGGCCTATCTTAGTTAATGTCTGTCGAGAAAATAGGTCAGCTATTGATACAAGCATATCAAGGAAAGTAAATGACTTACAAATCAAATCGAATGCAGAAGGACACTTGGAAATATTGAAAAAAATATCTGTTGCTCTTGATAAAACTCAAAGCAATAAATGTAGTCTTAGTGAAGTAAGTGAAGTGTGGATTGATTTGAGAAATCAATTTGAAATATTGCTCCAAGACTGTAAAATTGATCAATCTACATTTCAACATTTTACGAAACATTGTGATATGGCTATGACACCATGCCATTATTTGGCCAATATACTTGATCCAAAGTATAAAGGTCAACATCTCAATGAGGAAGAAATGGACCAAGGAATGAATTATGTATTAGAGTACCATCCTGAAATTATGTCTGAAATTTTAAAATTTAAAGCTCAGACAACCCCGTTTAAAGACTATCTTTTTTCCAATAATGCTTTAAATAATACTTCTAGTATAACATGGTGGTTAACATTAAGAAATAATATTTCTGAAAAAATGTTATCCTTAAATATGCAACTGCATTCGGCTGTTGCATCTAGTGCAGGAGTTGAACGAGTATCCTCAACATTTGGATTCATTCATTCAAAAGTTAGAAATCGATTGGGAATTCAAAAAGCAGGAAAACTGGTTACCATATTTAAACATTTAAACAAATAACTAATTATTAATACTTAATAGTTGTTTCATGTTTGCATATTATAAATTTATAATTCTATATATTATAATTTATATTAGTTTTTAAAAATGTTTATAGTCTGTTATCAGACTATGTAGTATGTACTATCTGACAAAAGTTATTATTATTTTTTTTAAACTTTTAACTTAAAGGTTATTTTTTAAAATTGTTATTTTTATCTGACAAAAGTTATTATTTTTTTTTTTTTTAAACTTATTACATAAAGAGTTAAAGATTTTTTTTTTAAATTGTTATTGTTATCTGACAAAAGGTGCTATTATTATACATTTTTTAAATTTTGTTTGACTTATAAGTTATTAGTTTATTACCTAAGTTAAAAATCTATTGTATTGTTTTGCTTTTTGTTAAAAATTGTTATTTGTTATGTTTCTACCTGTTTATAATCTTGTCAAGACTAAAAGACTTAATAAAGAAATTAAAGAAGACTGAAGTAAATCGAATATTTTATTATAGTATTTTAGAAAGTATTAAGTAATTAATATAAGTTGTATGATTCTTTTCAATCAATATGTAGTAGCTAGTAGCTACTAGGTTATGGTTTTCATAATAACAAAACAGTCAATAATGTGATTATTGATTTACTTAAAAATATATCCTATGAAATGTCATTTATTTCACTATTGGTATAGTATATGCCTATGCTTCTATATAATAATATACTAACATAGTATATACTATAGGTGAATGCATTTTTAAAATGAATAAATAATTTGGTAATTACTAATTTGTATTAACCATTTAATAAAACTATAATAATAATATATAAATTGGACTGTTAATACTTAATTTATCAATAGAACAAAAATAAATTTGAATTATAATTTAATATAATTAGTTAGCTATTACTTACTATAAAAATAATTTAAATAATAACATGTGGTACCTATTTTTTTTAAGTTTTAAAAGAATTATAAAAAAACATTTTTAAACATATAACGTAAAAAAACATGTTTAAAACAATCTGTTTTAAACATTTTGTTTTAAACACACAATGTTTAATTTCAATTGTTTAAAACATGTTTAAAACAAATTGTTTTAAACAAAATGTTTAAAACGGCAAACCCTGGCTACTTCCAATGGAGATGAGCCTAATGTGTCACGGTTACTCATAAATAATTCTCAATAATAACATCATATATATTATGTCCGTTTTAATTACAATATTCGCATGCGATAAATCTTACATTATAATTAGTTGAAGGTCTCGTAAAATTATTCTGATAAGGCGGTCGATTATTATTTCCGTAATTCTGTGAATTATTTCTACATTGACTTGCAAAATGATTACCATTACAATTATAACATTTTATCGGTGGTTTGTTATTTTGATTATTATAAGTTGATCGCGATTTATAATTATTACGATTAAAATTTCTGTTATTATTACGCGATGGATTAACATTTTGTTTGTAAGATCTGTCATAATTATTTTGATTATTAAAATGTTTATTTCTATTTATGTTATTAAGAGCTTCTTTATCGGAATTAATTTCTAATTCTTCGGATCTCGCGATTTGTTTAGCTTGTTCTAAAGTTTTTGGATTACGCGATTTTACTATAGTACGTATTGGTTCTTTTAATCCTTTCATATAAATTGCTAATATTTGATCTTTAAGTGCCTCATGAATTATCCTAGCATCGTCTTTATTTTTATTTAATGTATTCATATGACTTAATTTATAATATAATTTTTCCACCCGATCACTATATGTATTTACATCTTCATTAAATCTCATTTTAGCTGAATTTAATTATAATTGCAAAGATGAAATTGAATGTTGTACCTCAAATGTATCAGTTAAATATTTTTTTATGTACATCCATTTGCTAGTATCTTTATATTTTATGGCTTCTAATGCCTTACCACTTAATCTAGTTGCTATATATTTTATTAGAATCGGTACATTTTTTTCCTCTACTGACTATCGCTAAATCACATACATTTGTAAATTGATGTATGTCATCTTCTCCTGTACATTTTGGTATTAATTTTACTGCTTCTTCTAACTTGATTACTACGTTAGTGTTACTCATTTTTGGTTTTCTTTCAAATTTTAATTCTTTATGCTCAATGTCTACCTGACTTCTTGTTTCTATACGTATTTTTTCTTTTTCTTAATCACTCTTTTTCTTTTTCTGGGATACTTTCTCTAAACGTTTTATTTAATTCTTCGTCACTATAACTTTCTTCAATTTTATTCACTGGATTAGCTACTTCCAACGAAGATGAGCCTAATGTGTCACGGTTACTCATAAATAATTCTCAATAATAACTTCAATAATATACATCTATAATAACTTCAATAATTTGCTCAATAATAATTCAATAATAATCTCAATAATACTTCAATAATAATCTCAATAATGCTCACAATAAAATTCTCAATATCCACAATATAATATAATATAATATAATATAATATAATATAATATAATATAATATAATATATCCACAATAATTCTCAATAATTCACAATAATAATTCTCAATATAATTCTCAATAAATTTCAATATAATTCTCAATAATAAATCTCAATATAATTCTGAATAATAAATCTCAATATAATTCTCAATAATAATTCAACAGTAATCCCAATAATAATTCAATAATAATTCACAATATAAGCTTCAATAATAATTCCCAATATAACTTCAATAATATAATATAACATAATAATTCTTACAACAAGGCGGAGTTGGACGATCCAAAAGACATCTTCTGACTGTTTGAAATTGAAATTTTGCACAATGGAGTGTATGTTCTTCCTTCGGAGTTGGAGAAAAAGTGATCAGTTTTTTCTCTCGGTGATTCGAATTGAATTGAACTGCCTCCGTAAAATATTATATAATTTTTTATTAAATATAAACAATACAAATATTTTTCTTTTTGAAGAACCCTGTCCACAGCGCCAATTGTTACGTGCCACCGGCTAGATTTCAACTTGTGCAGTCGATGATGATGTAGCGTGCCTCGAGTGGTTTGAGGACGCTACGATAATGTTATGATTGAATAGTACTTCTAAGTGTTTTAATATAAGTTCAATAATTTAAACTTGAAAGAATAGAGTATGATATTTTTATTTTACACTTAGAAAAATCAGCAAAGTATTAACAATGTAAATATGACTGTCGTAAGCGGAGTGTTTGTACTTGATGGCTGGATACGTCTGCCGTTGGTGGTGAAACGGAGCCTTTATATACTCTGTTTGATTTTGTTTTCGTTAGTTAATTGTTTTGTTTTCGCCACCTCGTTGCCCTTGGCCTTTGTCACCAAATTCTAATGATGACGTTGCTTGTGGTTGTTCTTGATTTGCAATCTGCACGTGGCTTAGCTTTACATTGCAATTATGTGTGCAATTGTTATTTATATAATTTACAAGTATTAAATATAATTGTACATTTTATCTTCGTACGACTCGGGAATATGCGTATTATTATTTGTTAGTAATTACATTACAATTATATTACATATAATGGTGCATGTTACAATGAATTTTAATTTAATAAAATGTGAGACTTTAACTTTAATACGTTTATTTAAATAATTCAAAGTGTTATAACTTTTCATAAAACAGAGTGACGTGAAGTTGCTTGCAGTTCCGTGACTAGAACTCATCTGATTAATGGTATAAATCCTTAACTCCAAAATAATTTGTATTATAATGTAATATTCAAATATAATTTCACTGTTTAATAATAATAATATTATTATTACTTATATCAATTTATTTATAATATTATTTTTCCATTAATATTATAAAGTGTTGTTTCTTTTTTATAAATATTAATTTTATAAGTTGTTTTATTTCAATAAAAATTTGTTATAATTTTATTGAGTTGTCATATTTTGATTAACAAGACGTTACAAGGGTTATTACTTGACTTCTTTTTTGACATTTTATGTCTTTTCTATGGCACTATCAATTACCCTATAAATATTACCTAGGTATGTGCTACATTTGATAGCAAGGATTGCAAAGACATAAAATGTGGTACTTCATTGCAGACTCGTATGCAATATGATTCCCACCGTTCGTTTTAGTTCTGAGCTCTGAAAATTAAACTCTTATTTCTATCGAAAATAGTCGTAACTTGACTTACGTTTTTATTTTTATTTATTTTTTCCATCGAAAGTAGTCGTAACTCATATTTTTTTTTATTTTTAACCTATTTTTTATGTTCAACAAAAAGAGTTAGCTAAAAATAGAATAAGTGAATTTTAAGAAAGAACCTAAAAGATTTAAAAAATAATTTTTAAATTTACAATTTTTGAAAACCAGAATAAGATTTTATTTTTAAATGTTTATATTGTATTTCCTGAACATTTTGTAAAAGTGAGTTACACACTCTTCGTTGGGGGCGTCGATATATGCAAATGTAATTTATATTTCTTATAAGTACAATATTCTATAAAATAAGTTTAGCATACAACAATGTTATAATGAGCAAAAGTAAAAAATGCAGGACTGGTTGGCAGCAGGTACTACTAATGTCTATGGCAATGTAATACTCGAGTAATGAGATTGAGGAAATCTGAAAAATCTGTTTCAGTTGGTGCTATTTGATCGAACAGAGCGTATTTTTTTATTTAGAATGTAATAGGGTTAGTATAATTTATTTTAGTTAGATTAATAAACACACCTAGTAATACTTTAAAATAGTTTGTACTGACAAAACATGTTTTTTCCCTTTATGACCAGTAAGTGTAATAAGTCTTGATATTTCATTACTTAAAAGTTTTATAAGAATGTGACGTGTAACATCATTAATGCTTGATCCACCATACATTGATAGTTTCTTTTTCTGAAAATTGATTAAATCTTAGCTAATTTTTTTATGAACATATATTATATTTTATTGTGCATGTTAACACTGTTTGCATACAAAATATTAATTACCATAAGACTGTAGTATGCTTTATTGTTTAAAATGTCATTAATATGATTTTGAAATTGTTTTAATTCTTTTAGTGGAAAATTGTCATTGAAGTGTCTTTCAAATTCATCAATTTGTGTTGATGTAATATTTTGCAGGCAGTTATCAACTGAACGATCATTTCTTAATAATTTGTCCAACTTGTTTATAATTTTATTTTGATTCAACAACAGTTTTTGAACCTTTACCTTTACTTCAGCTAAATCTTCGAGAACAGATAAATCATCTGAAAACATGATTTAAAAAAATTTTAATCATAAAATTAATACATTCAACTTCCCCTTAAAAAAAACCCCATCTGACTTAGATACTGCGGTAAATTTTTTCTCAAATATCATCCAAAATTCTGCACTCACACAACATTTATTACATCATCCAATTCAAGATTATCATTTCCTTCACTATTCATTATATCTGAACCTACAAAAAAAAAATTGTTTATTCTGTTTTGTATATATATATATAAGATTTATAGGGACAAGGACTACAAGAACTACTAAAACTGTATGTCAATACATACATTCACAAACCCTAATACTATGTAGTATTAGGGTTATATAATATATTATATCAAAAATAATTAAGTCGCAATGGTTATTATAAATTACTTTTTATAGTGGTACGCTGATTAAAAAGCTTCTGTATGGATTGTGTTGGAAATAGTAAATCAATTTTACTTAATTCCATGCTTAAATTGGAAAGTAAGCTATCATCTAAATGCTCATTGGTTAAATCTGGAACTGATACATAAATTACCGTTATATTATACAACTATTATACTACGAATAATTGTAATAAAAAAATTACTTTTGTTGAGTTAACTTGAATTAGAAATATTACTGAGGTTTAATAAATCTAGGTCGCCAAACAATCTGGTGCTGAAATAAAATGTGTTTATAATATATTGAGCAATATTAACTATTTGACATACATAATATTATTATAGGTATTTAATAAACATGTTAAAGTTACAATTATTTACATTTTGTCATCATACGTTGAGTTGATGTAGCAGGGTTGTCAAATGTTGGTGTTATGTCAAAGTTATTGCATGGATTATATATTTTTGAAATATTAGATGTTGAACATACCACTATAATAGTAGAATGAATATTAACATTTTAGTAAATAATAAAACAGAACAAGTAAACATCATAGCATGTTAGGCAATGTTAGCATTCAAATTATTTAAGTTCAATATTAAAATTTAACACATAATTTTACACTTTTTATATTAAATTGAATGAAAAAAGCTGTTACATTTCATATTCTGGTTAAGAGTTTTCTTTTTAAATGTACTTGATGATGGTGAAACATAATAATTTAAGAAGTTTATAGTTGTATAATTTCAAATGTCAATTTCAATTTCAACTATAATAATATATTTATGAGTAGCTATTAGTAATATAATTGATTACTACTAATATAATTAGTAATACTAATTGATAAATACAATTTAAAATTATGCACACCACTAGGTTTAGGAGGATCTGGATACTTCAATCGCTTTGAAGATGACCTAAACCTAAGATGATTAAGTTGTGTCTGAGGGCCGTATTCATAGTCGATGCTTAAAACCATTCTTATCTTTAACTTTTAAAAGCAATACTTATGAATAGGTATTCATGAAAAAATATAAGTATAACTTATAAAAGCATTAAGCATAAGAATCTGGTAAACCCCTCATTGTAGTAACAGCTTCAATTTCATTAAATATGAGAGGCATTAAACATTCAATAACTGAAATTTTAGAAAATCTATTAAATTCATTAATGCATGTTGTCAAAGTATATCATGTACGATTTACATATTCATATTTATTATTTTCATATGCATAATTAACTTACAGAAAATATTTACAAACCTGAATCTGTTTTTGAACTCTTTGTCACTGTAGTAATCTATTGGATTTTGCATATCTCTCACATACCTTTTGGGAACTCGTTCGTGCATTGCAACCCGGTCATAAAAATCAATTAAATTATAAAATTCATCCATTTTATGAGTATTATGACAGGAATATTATAGAAGAGTAAATACAAAATTAGAAAATGATTTTATAAAGTACAAAACGATAAATCGATAACAACTATAATATATGATAATCATGAAAAGAATTGCTTAAGCATGGTCAGCCCTAACCTTTTTAAAATGCTATACTTAAAGCAGTACTTTTTCTTTCTGAAGCAAAAGTTTTGTTTATGAATTTCAATTAAGTCATAAGTATAGCTTAAGCAATACTTATTCTTAAGCATCGACTATGATTACGGCCCTGAGATTCAGTGCTTGAGTCAGAATCATACTTTTTTTTTGCCCTCATCCAACGTTGACTTTTGTCATTAATTACATCAGCATCGGTATTTACATCACTGTAGTTTTCTGCAATTTGTAATTTTTTTACAGCCTTTTCAAATATGTCTGCAAAACCATTCATCACAATAGACAAGTGTTTTATTAACAATTATTATATTATTATTTACACTAAAATGTACATATCTTTAAATTTGATAAATAATAAGTTTATAAAATTAAACATTTTTTAGCTGAAGTGACCCAAAAGCAATTAATAAAATTTCCCTCATTTGGGAAAAACATAATAAGATCATTAATTAATTAATATGCTTTATGGAAGGCCAAAAAAAGTAGCATGATACATTGCTACTTCATATTTTTCCTCTGAAAAGAAAATGGAAAATTATATAAATGATTTTGGTTGGTTAGTCATCAAGTCATATATACAATAGGTATACGAAAATATTATTTCACATTGCTTGGTTACGGTCAGAAAAACTGTTTTTTTTTTTTACCTACAGGCAAAACATATTAATGTCAAAAAACAAACACTAACCATCAGAGCCGTAGATTTTTATAATAGAGTGTAGCAGGGTTTCTAGTGACTCACTTTTTTCATTGTTTTTCACTATTTTCCTATCAACTCATCTTTTTTTACTATATCTTAAATATCCTCACTTTTCTCACTATTTTTCTATACTACTAATTTCGAAAATAATTATAATCCTCTGTCCCTCTAAGTTTATTCAAAATAACTGAAATATTGAAAAAAATGTATAGTGAATACAAAAAAAAAATATGTCTTAATAATAATAATAATAATATGATGTAAGTACAGTGGCATAGCAAGGGTATGGCGAACTGTGCCTACGCCAAGGGCGCAAATTATGAAGGGGCACAAATTTGTGCTTTAAAATTGTTACTTATTTTTATTCTACTTTCAAAACGACATTTCTTTATTACCTATACGGCTATACATTTTGAAATGTGTATGATTTTGTTTATCTTGTTTATCGTTAAATTCGTTTTTACTAGAAGGAACGGTGCGTGCTTGTGTGTGTGTGTGTGTAAACAATGAACATCGAGCTTATCGTTATCGGATCGCCCGTGGCCCGTCTATAAAATATATTATGATATTATTTGTCATCTATGTAATATCAATAATTTTATTTTTAAAAGTGACGATAGAGCGTATTACAATGCATAGTACGATGCGGGTAATCGTATTGCCATTTCTTTGCCGTCTATGCTATTGACACGTCGCACGCTGTACGCACACACGTAAGTTAATACAACTATATAAACATTTTATAATTTACTCGTTAGTCGTTAATAATTTACGTTAACATTAACTCTCTAACTATCATACCCAATTCTTAGGACTCACACTTTTTTAGGTATTCTTAGATAAAATAATGGCTTAAAAAAAACCTTCAGGTGCCTGGTTTGAAAAGCAAAGAAAACTAAAAGAATCTAGTAATAAAAGTTTATCCGCATTGTTAGGCAAATGGCTTCAGAAATCTAGTCCAAAAGAAAATCTAGTTGTTCTTTTAGAAACTGATACTAACAATGAAGTAAAAATAACAGAAAATTCTACCACCATTGAGTCTGATACTAACGTTGAAATAAAAATAACAGAAAATGCTACCACCATTGAGTATGATACTAACGATGGGATAAAAATAGAAAAACAGGATAATACCAAAAATGTTGTCTTTAATGATCCTGCGAAATGGCCCAAAATAACACCAAGGTTAAAAGCTATTTTAATTGAACATGGTCCTCCAATCTCTTCTACTCAAAACTACTATCCACATGACGAAAATAATCGTCATTTTAGTAATAAATGGTTCTTTAGAAAACTTACAAATGGTGAACAGGTTCGAAGGCAATGGTTAATGTATAGTGTTTCAAAAAATAAACTTTTTTGTTTTCCGTGCATTTTATTTTGTACCACAAATTGTGCTTTTGTTACTGGTTTTGACGATTGGCAACATTTGAACCCTCGTTTGCCTGATTATGAAATTAACTTACTGCATAAACAAAACTGTATAAAATGGAAAGAACTAGAAAAAAGATTACTTGATGATAAAACTATTGACTGTGAAGTACAAAAAATGTTCAAAAATGAAAAAGAAAAATGGCGCAACATTTTAAAAATAATCGTAGATATTATTATGTTTTGCAGTAGAAATAATCTTGCTCTTAGAGGTCATTCAGAAAAGATTTTAGACTCAAAAAAAGGAATATTTCTTGATCTTATTGAACTTATTAGTCATTATAACCCGATTTTAAAAGAACATTTAATAGCGCTTAATGAGGGGAAATCTAAAATCAGTTATTTCTAACCTACCATACAAAATGAATTTATTGAGTTGATGGGAAAAACTGTTAAAACTAAAATTCTTGAAATTATTAAAAAAAGTAAATATTATGCAATATTATTTGATAGCACTCCTGATTTTTCGCACAAAGAAAAGTTATCACAAATTATAAGATACGTACAAATTTTAAATAATGAAGTAACGGTTGAAGAAAGGTTTATCGATTTTATAGAAACGAAAGAAAAGACTGGAACTGGTCTGGCTTCTGATATTGTTGATAAATTACAAGTTGATGGCTTAAATATCAATAATTGCCGAGGACAGAGTTTTGATAATGGGGCAAATATGGCAGAGAAGATTAAAGGAGTTCAGGCAAACATTACTAAACTAAATGAATTAGCAGTTTTAGTACTGACACGGTCCCGTGGTAGGTGAAGGTACAGCACGTACACCACTATCGCGGAACGCGCCG
The DNA here is from genome assembly GCA_034509805.1 of Sipha maydis. Taxonomy (NCBI): domain Eukaryota; kingdom Metazoa; phylum Arthropoda; class Insecta; order Hemiptera; family Aphididae; genus Sipha; species Sipha maydis. Next base: position 432,483 of record JASXSY010001421.1, read on the forward strand.
GCTCTCTACCCAGCCACAACCTGGAGCAACGACAATACCGGCCCGGAAAAACCTCACCTACCTCGTATATCGGGCAGAGGGGGGGGACCGTTGCCGGAAACCGGTGACAACGTACTCACCGTACCGCAAAGGCGGCCTGTGCTGTTCCGACCGTCACACAACGTACATCGTTTTTATTTGGTTTTTACTGTTTTATCGAATTGCTAATATTTTTCGCAGTTGGTTATTATTATTATTATTATCTGTGATCTCCGAAGAGTGAAAAATTGGTTATTATTATTTTTATTATTATTATTATTATCTGTGACCTCCGAAGAGTGAAAAAATTAGTTGTTATTATTATTATTACAATTTTCATGACCTTAAAATATACTTTGTTACCAAATTGATATCGGCGATTAACATTCATTTTTTTTTGACCGGCCACTTCACCGAGGATAACCGTGAGTCCGCGTCAAATTGGCTCCCCAAAAAAAGGAATTACCCGGTGAAAGAAGGCAAGGTTTTTATTCACTGTCACTACCTCGGATTTGCTAAAATATTGTATAATATATAGATATTCCAGGTGTGCTTAGTATTTTTTTGGTGGCGCGTTATATATTTTCGTCTCTGACGAATAGGGAAATACGCGCGACTCAAAATAGCAGTGAGATAACGGTTAGGGTAGAGTAGTCGTTAGCGATATAACACCACACCGCACAACTCCCCTTCCTAAACCGGCCCGTCGAAAATAGATCGACGAGCGCGACAGTGACCTTGTAGCACCACACGCACAACGCGGATCACTGTCGTCGCCGCCGCCGTTACCGTTGCTCGTGATTGCGTGATTTTTCGTAAATTATCGCACGGTGCGGTATTATCTATTATCGTTAACCGCATTTTAATCAACGACCACAGCAGTGCGTTATATTATCGGCCATATTATCAAAATAACAACAGCTGCGTGATAAACAATTTGTTTTTTTTTTTTCGATTGTTAAGGCGGATTTAGACGGGAAGATTTTCTCGTACGTGGAATTCGAGAAACTTGCATGCGATTATCGAATACGAGATTTTCTGTTCGAGAATCGTATCATGATTTTTTACACAATGATAAAAACTCGCGCGTTGTGCAAGGCGATTTTTGAAAGCGATAAACTCGGACTTTTTTTGTTTACACGTTTCGAGATTATTCGGTACGATTCTTGCTTCTAAAAATATCGACTAGTGTACACAGTTTTTCTTATCTCTCGGACGTTTTGTTTATCGACCGTTCGAGACTCGCACGAATCCGTTCAAACCGATTTTCGCATTCGAGTAACGTACCTACGTATTCTTGTTATGTGTTGTTTTAATATAAAATGTATATTTTAATTTAAACTTGTGTAGTTATTTTGTTTTTATTATAACTTTGTATTGAGTTTTATTAAATTGTATTAAATTGAGTTGTTAACAAATAAAATGGCAAATTTAATCAAGTTTGGTTCGACTGAAGTGTTTAAATTTATAGAAATTTATCGCAGTCATGAATACCTATGGGATACAAGCAACCAAAATTATAAAAACAGAGATATGAGAAATGCAGCGCTTTCTTCTTTCACAGAAGAATTAGGCATTGATGGGTTTGATCCTAAAGAAATAACAACAAAAATTAAAAATATTAGAAGCCAATATTTACAAGAAAAAAAAAAGATACGGGCGTCTACAGGAACTGGATCCAGTACGGAGGATGTGTACCATCCAAAACTTCAGTGGTTTAATTTATTGGATAGCTTCCTCATGGCTAGTGCTGAACCAAGGACTACTTGTTCAAACCTAGTAAGTGTGTTTTGTGCTTTTTATTTTCCCGTTTAATTTTTGCATTTACACTTTTTAGCTTTTCTTTTCTGATATTTTATTAAGCAAATTAATATTCATATCCTACTTAATAATATTAATATCCTACTTATGAATATATATCTTTAATTTTAAAAAAAACTTATGAAATATGAATTTATATTTAATTTTCTGAAATGGCATTATCTTGCCAAGGTACAGCTCCTTCCGTATTGAAATAGTCGCAGTATTTTTCTCGAACCAGTATAGCGTTTCTAGCAGAGTTTCAATAGTTGTGTGTAATATTTTGAAAAGCTTGTTGATTAAAAATTTCTCTTTGTTCATCTCGTGCACTGGTGTGTTCTTCATCAATATAACCTGGAGAAGTGTATGTAGTGGGAGATGTTTTTCTAAGCCAGTTATGTAACGCACACGCTGCTTTAATTATATGACCTACTTTATATGGTGCAAGCGTTATTGGCTTTTCGAAAACCCGAAAACGCGAAACTAAAATACCGAAACCGTTTTCGACAATTCTTCGGCACCTGCAGAGTCGGTAGTTGTATATTCGCTGTTCCTTGGTTAAGTTACCTCTACGGGGATACGGTTTAAGAAGATAGGTTTTTAAGGGAAAAGCTTCGTCTCCAACGAACACAGAGTTCTCTGGCAAATTCAATGATTTTGTCTCTTTTCAGCGAATAATCATTAAAAATGCCACCATCAGAATTTCTTCCTTTTGCTCCCACATCAATATACGTGAAACAGTAATTATAATCTACTACTGCTAACAAAACAATACTAAAAGAGTTCTTGTAATTGAAAAATTCTGAGCCAGTACCACCAGGACATTTCATAAGAACATGCTTCCCATCCATAGCACCTACATAATTGGGAAAATTCCATCTTGCTTCAAACCCCCTTATTATTTCATTCCACTCTTCGGAAGATCTGGGAACCTAAAAATAAAAATTTAATTTTTTTAGGATATTGACGGCGATACACAAGTTTCAGAGGAATCACATTCAGAAAATAATATAACGGAACATTTTGTAGAAAAGGTATCCGAAAATATGTCTGCTCCAAAAGATCCTAAAATATCAAAAAAGAGGAAGTATGATGCTAACGACAGTATTGAATTAGCACTGAACAAATTAGACAATATTGCTGAAAAAGCCTCCGTCATAGAAGACGAAATGGAAAAGTTCGGAAGTTATGTAGCTGCGAGTTTGCGTAAACTTAAAACTATAAGCAGCATTAAAGCCCAAGGGGAGATACAGAATATTCTGTCGAAGTACAGACTACAAGACATAACTGCAGGAGCGTCACTATCATCACCATCTACACCAATGCCAGAATCAAGTGATGATGACACATGGAATGATATATCAAGTATTTCTGATTATATAAAGCTTATTTAAAATTTTTATAGGTACTACTATAATGTAATAATTAAATATTATAAAACTAATAATAATACATGTATAATACAAAAATCTAAAATATTTTATTTATTTTTACCTTAAGCGACGTATATAGCTTGAAGAACATCAACTAAAAAGACACTAATAGTGCTAGTTGGGACTCTGAAAAATTGTGACAATGTTTGAAAACTGTCTTCTGTAGCCAAATATTTTAGTGTTATTTCTAATTTCGTGCGAGATGAAATTGACTGACGCATAACTGTATTTTGCTTTTGTATTCTAGAGCTGATTCTCTCTAATAAATATTCAAATTGGTCCTTTGACATCAGTGTTGGGAAATATCTAGATAAATGTATCTAGATAAGTTATCTAGATAAAAATTATTTATATTTTATCTTATCTAGATAAATTTATACTCAGTTATCTTTATCTTCATCTAGATAAAAATCTTGTTATCTATGAGTACCAATCTAGATAATTTATTTAAATAGAATAAAAATAAAATTTGAAAATTTAAAATGTTTTTATATTTTCATTTTTACATTTTTCTGTACATCTATATACCTATTACACAGATAATAACTGGCAAGATGACAATCATCCTATGAAGTTTATTTTAAAAAAAATAACTCTTTATAATATATGTTTATTTTCAAAATGTTTGAAATTTGTTAAAAAAAAGACAGAAATGTATTGTTATTTTATTTTTCAAATCTAAGATTTTTTTAATATTAAGTTAGAGAATGATTTGGCATCTTCTTATGAAGTTTATTTAAAAAAAAAGTTATTATATATTTTATGTTTTTAATTATGAATTTTTTACCTAATATCTGTAGGCTGTAGTATCCCGAATATTTTCAAAATTAAACATGAAATTATCTCATATTTATCTAGATAAAAATGTACTTATTTTTATCTTTATCTAGATGAAATTTAGTACAACTATCTTTATCTGTATCTAGATAAGAATTAGTATAGTCATCTTTATCTTTATCTAGATAAATTATTAGTTATCTATTCCCAACACTGTTTGACATACGAAACATATTTCTAAAATATTTTTCGTCTTCGATTTGTAAACAAAAAATTAAAATTAAAAATTAAATTTTGTTTAAAAGTTAATACTCAAAATTAATAGATAAATACTAGTCATAAATAATAGGTAAATTTTAATACAATAAATTATTTATTTGTGGGCAAATCAAAATTATATAATACTCAAAAGCAAAGTATTATTGTATTTTTACACATATTATTTTTATTAATATTTATTTACACAAAGTTAAATTTTCTCAATTCAAAGTTTTATGCCATTGGTTTTTCTTTACACCAACTTAATTTGAATAAACAATCATTTTTATATAAATACGTGTGATTTCATTTATTTATGTAAATAATTATAAATGTAATTGTGTTAAAATTTACCTTCGATTTGTAATTCTTTGCAAAGCGTTTGTGAAGCACCAAGTGTGTCACGCCTTTGTACCCATTTCTTCACCCAAATTCTCCTTTTTTTTCTTTTTTCTTTTTCAATTTTACTCAATTCCTGCCGTAAAATATCAGCCACAACAAGAACACCTTCCCGTACGAAGTTCATTTTTACACTATGCCCAAAATATCGAAGGTTCGATTTCCTCGGCGGCAACAGTTTCTCGATAGATAGGTACGAGAAACTCGTCTCGTCTAAATCTCCACCTTGCAATTTCCTCGAAAGGTTACTCGCATGATAGTTACGATAATCGTACATATTGTTTACACGTTACGATTTTCTCGACAGGCACAGTTTCTCGAATACTTGATACAAGAAACTCTTCCCGTCTAAATCCGCCTTTATTCATTTCAATTATTCGAGTTTTTTTTTAAAAAAATTTCTTTTCTTCACTAAGTCTTGTTTAGTGACGCGTATACTACACCTCCCTTTGCGTATACTCCAATCAATAGTTTATTGTATCAAATAGTTGTAATTAGAATTATTTATAATTAATTTTTACACTATGTCGAGCAAAAATATTGATCAACTGACGTTGACGGAGTTGCGTCATGAGTGTGAGAGTAGGCTGATACCGTCATCCGGGTTCAAAGCAGACATTGTAACAAGACTAAAGGAACATTCGTCCGCCGCAGCGCAACTCGAGCCGCTACGTCAATCGATCGGTTATCAAACCGAACGTATCGCATACGAATAACGCATAGCGAAGTTGGAAGCGAGTTTATCGCAGCTATTAAATCAGCAACGACAAAACTCGCGGGGATATGAACACGACGTGTCCACCCAGCTGCAGTCTTCAGAAAATTTAATAAAATTTTGGAAATTAGTACCAAAAGAAGACTTTCCTACAACATGTGATCTTGCCTTGCAGATCGCAAGCAGATTTGGATCAACATATATTTGTGAAAAAGCTTTTTCAACTCTAACTTATGTCAAAAATAAATATCGTAGTTCGTTAACTGCGCCTCATATTACAGATTTGATGTTGTTATCAACATCAGATTTATCACCAGATATTGAAAAATTATTAGCTAATAAGTCTCTTCATAGGTCTCACTGATGTTTTTTTTTAAAAATATTATTAAAAATTAAAACATGTGAAATTTAAAATGTTTTATTGAAATACCTATCTGTCCTATCTAATTAAGTATCTCTTGAAAATATAATTTTAGATGAATTATAACTGTAAGCAAGTCTTGTTCATAACATGGCCCGCCAGCTAAATGTAATTGCAATTATAGGAACAATTAACGAATATTACGATAAGACGAGTTTAGTCAATAAGACATATATAATATATATATATATATCGGATGTGTGAATTCACATATAGAGTTTTTCTCCCTATCGTACATAATTCAAACATTCGATGATTCACACGGGAAAAGGCACTACTAACCACATCCTGTGATAGACATAATCGAGATTAGGGATAAGAGATTCTCATGAGATCTGGGTATATAACAGACCCATTTTCAGATGTGTTTTTAGTCTTGTTACGTATGCACCTTCACGCTAGTTTATTTTATAATTATTTTGGACTTAGAATTATTTTAATAAAGTTATATTTTAGAAAGTCTAAAATTCATTATTTCATATTTATAAATTATCTAACATTGATTAAGAAGCTGTACACTTGAAGACTCATCTTTCGTTGCACTGTCCGGTACCCCCATACCTGCACGCAACAGTCACAATAAACGCTCGTGTGCCCGCGTTAGTACACTCGTTAAAAAATACGCCTGTCATTACGTTGCAATTTGTACGTTAGTGTGGTACCAGCCTAGACTGACGTCTTTTAAGATGACATTAATATCATAGAATACGTTAGACTGACGCTCATTCAACGTACAAAGAAGAGAAAACATTGCTCGCTCTGGTTAAAAAATATGATTCAACAATTGAATGTAAAAAAACTGATGTTAACTCAAACAATCTAAAAGCAGCCTCCTATGAAAAATTAGCGATAGAATTTAACAGCGTTTGTGGTGAATGTTATCGATCACCCAAAACTTCGTAGTAAGTATGAAAATATAAAAATATGTGGCAAAAAAACCAAAATTACATTAGCAATAATCGACTAATTGTGATAAGAAAAATTCAGTGGTTCTCAAAAATGTATTGCCAAGTTAATGGTTTTTATTGCTAACTAATAACCGTATCCGATAAATTCAGTGTGACCAACCTATTATTGTATACTTTTATTGCTACGTTTATTAATGTGAGAATGCGGCAATACGGCCGCGGTCGGACTATAGCCGAAACGAGATTTTTCGAAAATGTTCCGGGAGAGCGCGGGCTTTGAAAATAATGTCAACGAAAGGGAGGTCATGATTAATTTCGTATATAATACTTTATTAATTTTATTTAGCGCTATAAGAAATAATATGAACAAAAGAAGGAATACAGGGAAGGAGATCAGAATTAGGTGGTGGAAATTAATAGGAAACAAAGAGAAGGAGTTTATAAAGAAATTAAAAGAAAAAGCTGTGTGGAATGTTGAGGGAGATATAAATGAGGTTTGGAGAAGGATGGTCACTTGTGTTAAGAACATAGCAAAAGAGGTTGTTGGTGAAACCTAAAGTAGTTTACCAGAAGATAAGGAAACGTGGTGGTGGGATGAAGAGATTCAGAGAGTAGTAGCGAGTAAGAAAAAGCAATTTAAGGTATGGCAGAAAAGTAGGAAGAGGGAAGATTGGATAGAGTATAAAAATGTATGTAAAATAGTGAAAAGTGCGGTAAGCAAAGGAAAGCTTAATAGGTATGATGAGTTATATGAGCGACTAGGAACACAGGAAGGAGAAAAAGAAATTTATAGACTGGCGAAGGTAAGAGAAAAGCGATCCAAGGATTTCCAAGATGTCTGGTGTATAAAAAATGAGGATAAGAGAGTTTTAACAAATGATGAGGATGTGAAAAAAAGATGGAAAGAATATTTTGAGAAATTACTGAACGAGGAATATTCAAAAGAAGCTTTAGAGAGTATGTCATGGAATGAAGGATTGATTGGTCTAGTGGGTGAGGAGGAAGTGAGAGATGCGGTAAAGGCGATGAAAAATAAAAAAGCGGTAGGACCCGATGGAGTACCTGTAGAGGTGTGGAAAATGTTAGGAGATGTAAGCATTGGGTGGTTGAAAAATCTTTTTAATAAGGTACTGATAGAGGGAAAAATGCCAAAAGATTTGAGAAAGAGTTTTATTGTACCAATTTTTTTAAGGAAAAGGAGACATACAAGAATGTGGGAACTATAGAGGAATAAAGCTCATGAGTCATAGTATAAAGATCTGGGAAAAGATTATAGAGAAGAAGATAAGAAGTGAGACGTCGATATCAGAAAAACAGTTTGGTTTTATGCCAGGAAAATCGACAATGGAGCCATTATTTTGTGTTAGGCAATTAGTAGAGAAGTACAGAGAAAAGAATAAAAAACTATGCATGGTGTTTATAGATTTAGAAAAGGCGTATGACAGGGTGCCAAGGGAAGTTTTAAGGTGGGCATTAATGAGAAAAAATGTCCCAAAAATGTATGTTAATTTGATCCAGGATATGTATGAAGGGTCGAGTACTAGTGTCAAGAGTCGGTGTGGAGTGTCAGAAGCTTTCAGTATAGGAGTAGGTGTGCACCAGGGGTCAGCTCTAAGCCCCTACCTGTTCTCAGTGGTAATGGATGAGGTTTCAAAGGAGATACAGGGTGAGATACCATGGTGTATGATGTTTGCGGATAATATAGTTCTGATAGGAGAAAACCTAGAAGTTGTCAATAATAGGTTAAATGAGTGGAGGTTAGCCCTAGAAGAAAAGGGATTGAGAATTAGTAGAGATAAAACTGAGTATATTGAGTATGATTTTGAACAAAGAGACCAAGAAGTTGAAGGAATGAGGAGACAACTGACAATAGATGGTGATGTGATAGGTGAAGTTGAGAGCTTTAAATATTTAGGATCTTTTGTTCAAAAGGACGGGGGCTTTGACATTGATGTAAAACATAGGATTAAGTGCGGGTAGATGAAATGGAGAGAAGCATCAGTTGTGTTATGCGATAAGAGAATTCCAATTAGGTTGAAAGGTAAATTTTATAAAAGTGTAGTGAGACCTACTATGCTGTATGGTTCAGAGTGTTGGGCGGTTAACAGGAGAATAGAACAAAGTATGAGTGTCGCGGAAATGAGAATGCTTAGATGGTTGAGTGGAGTGACAAGAGAAGATAGAATAAGGAATGAATACGTGAGAGGTAGTGTTGGTGTAGCGCCAATTGTGGACAAGATGAGAGAAAATAGGCTGAGATGGTTTGGGCATGTGATGAGGCAAGAGGAAACGAATGCAGTAAGAGTGGTTATGAAGATGGACGGTGAAAGAGGAAGAGGAAGACCAAAAAAGAGATGGTTGGAGACTTTGGAGAATGACATGAGGGCTGTCGGTGTGTGCAGAGGAGATGTGATTGACCGAGTAAGGTGGAGGTGTAGGACAAGGGTGGCCGACCCCAAATAGTTGGGAGGAAGGCGAAGTAGAAGAAGAAGAAGAAGAATTAATACACTAAAATATATGTTCCTTACCAATTCAGTATTGTATAATCTGTCCACAGACAATTTTTCTTCAATATCATTTAATGTAGCTTCATCAAATATTGGAAAAAAACAATCAAGATGGGAGTAATCTATAGTTTCCTTATTGTTATTCTCATGAATGTAAGAATCATTTTTATTCGTTCTTTCAATTAAAATAGTAAGTTTCTCATCTAGATTTCTCATATTGTGTTTTAGAACTACAATATATGTTATGTTGCATGAATTTCATGAATCATTCAACTATACAGACACAATTATTTATTATTTATTAATATTAGAAACATGAAATTGTATTAGTACACAATATAAATCAACAAATCTCAACAAACCGCGTTTATTCTATAACTAAATATAACAAAATTAAGAAGACATGAAAATGTATATAATATAAAAATTTTTTTATAAGGTTTTTAACGTTTATTTTTTTGGTAATGAGCCAAATATTTGCTACCTAGCATATAAGACAAATGTTTAGTATAAAATAAATCTGTAAACTTAACACTTTATAGGATTATATAATAGTACATGAAATACCTGATAACTTCTTATTCTCTAAAGCAGATGATGTTTGTAATGAGCTTTATTTTTTTACATTTGATTCATGTGACATAGTGGAGAAAGTTTTGTGAGGAGAATAATGTTGGTCATTAGTTGTTTTTGGAATTGCAGTATATGATGTACTACTTAAAAACTTTGGGCTTGCTAGATAAATAAAATTTATCAGTTTAAATATTATTAAAAACATAAGAGCGATTCAAGAACTTTTCGGTATTAGTATATTATTTAGTAGTTACAGAATATAGAAATTCAAATTATCACAAATCATTTTTTAACACAATTTTAATGTAAGTATTTGTGGTTGAAATTACAATTCTTATTCTAGTATATTAACATTTATATTTATATTCAAAATGTAAAAATATGCTAAACCATTTTTTTTTTTTTATATAAGTATAGAAAGTACCTACTATATTCTATAACTCTATAAATTGCAGTACCTAACCTAACCTATCTTACAATTATTAATACCAGAATTAACAAAAAATTGTTTTTTAACAGATTCTTTTTTTTTGTGAGTATTTTTAAAGGATTTTTTTTTTATTAGATTCATCAGACATCATATTATTAGCAAAAAAAACTATTATGTTGGTCGATGGTTTGGTTCGTTTTTGGTAGTGATAAAAATCCTGGACTACACAAAACTTAAAAAAAAAAAAAAAAATTAAATAAATTATACCTACTATTCAATTTATCAATTTAAACATTCTAAAAAAAAAAAATACTTACAAAAATCAGAACAAAACATGCTTTGTAGATTATTTGAATGATTTTTGTTATCTGTTATTTTTTTCTTTCTGTTACTTGGAGATTCAATTTTTGAACACTGAGTTTTTGCTGTAATTATCAATTATTTAAAACAATATAGATACGTACATAGTATTCAAAATATATGGTATACTTAAGATGGAAGATGATGAAAAGAGTTGATTATTATTTTCAATTGACTCTACAATTTCTCTTGTACTTTTCTCATAATCTATAAGTTATATAAATGATAAGTTATATAATATGTTATATAAATGTTATAATGTTATATAAGTTATATAAATGATAGTATTTTTATTATGTTACGGCTACATTATGCAAGCCTAAAACTCCTAAAACTCCTCAGTTTTTATCCAAATAGGCATAAATATAATTCAAATAATTGTACGACAGGGGGAGACAGCTCACGACGTCAACGGTAAATATTAACGCGTATAACTGCAGTTAACATATAGCCATCTTAACGCGAGTAACTTAAAATCTTATCAATACTAAGTACGTCGTGTGTGTCATCTCCGCCTGTCATTTGAACCATCATTGTTCAACGCTGTATTCCAATAATCAGGTGTATATATTATATTTAATATATTTATTTTTAAGATAATAAACATCATTGTGTTGCTCATATGGTAATTGTATATTTTACGAAATTGACGAGCCCTTGGAGTCCCACAACAGGGCTATAAATATTAATCAGGGAACTTTAGAATATCTAGTACAGAGATAGTCTAACCAGCTATATCGTAAAGATTCCACTAGATAACTCTATCGGTGGACATTCGTATTCGCTAACGAATACCGAATAGTTCCGTTACAATTATATAAATGATAGTTATATAAATTATATATATATGAAGTTATATAAATTACTACAGAATTAATAACTATATGAGTATAGATAGTATAAGGAGTAGGTATATAAAAAGTTAATTAATTAGACATATAATAAAACAATATTTTAGCATATTACCAGACTCATAAGTTGGAATTTTAAGAGCTCCATGGTCAACCTCAGCATCATCAGTATTAATATCTGAAAATTATAATTATTATATAGGTATGAAAAATTTCGGGAAGGTTTTCTGTAAAAATATAGTAGCATACTTTAAGCCAGGGATGGGCAACTTAAAATTACTGAAGGGCTAATTTTTAGAACTTTAAAATCTAGCTGGTCGAAAAGCATAAAAAACAAAAAAAAAAAAAATGGTTAATAAAATGTAAAATTTCTTAATCCCTACATTCCTCCAACTCTGACATTATTATTACACCCACATTAAACCTATTCCATCATACTGGTTTTAAAATTACATCGACATTTCATGGAAAATATAATAAAATAAAATACCTGTAGATAAATGATAAAATTATATAATGTTACGGACATGTATAATTAAGGGCCCAAGGTCATTAAGGTCAACAGGGGGTTATAAATAATAAGTAAATCTTAAGTGTTACATGAACACATTCTCAAAAGTATCATTAATATGAGTGACGTGTGAAAGGTTGAAGAATGTAAAAATAGTAAACCAGCCAACTAACAAAAAAGGGTTGGGCGCTCAGTAATATTTCGTATTAAATAAATTAACATAAGAATAGCGAAGATACCGTGTATATTGCAAAACTAACGAGGGCAACCACTAAAAGTTTGAACTATCTAATGCCCATAAATAGATATATTAAATAAACATGTTTATAATTTAATCATATCCGGGATAAGTAGTTCCACATAAGATCTTAATATATAAGGAGGTTCTCAACAGACCAAAAGTCAGATGTGTTTAAGTCCGGACACAGCAAGCAACTTTACGCCACTCTATATTGTGAATGTTTTATCGTACATTATTTTAATATAAGTAGTAACTTTAATTTGAAGTCAATCTTATTTATTAAATCCTCTACCATCCCTATTGATTCGACGGCACGCAACAATAAAGTAAAATATTGGAAATGTAGCTTAGGCCAGATAAAATAGGTACACAGGTCGCCCATCAGTTGCCCATCCCTGTTATAAGCTGATTTAAAACTAAGTTGATAGATAGGTAAATTTAATAGGTAATGTTATTAATACCTACCTGAATTGTCTACATCATATCCAGTTGATTTGATTTTATCATTTAATTCATTATACCTCATTGAATTATACTGTTTAACTTCTTTAGATTTTTTCTTTTTTGCATTTTGCAGAATATTTTCCATTTTGGTAGAAGATAAAACTGAAGTGAATAATGCATTTTAGCATTTTACATTAGCATCAGTAAAAGATTCATAAATCAAAATCAATATAAATATTTATTAATTAACAAGATGGTAGGTAGTGAACTAAAAATATATTATGCACAAATTTACAATCCAAAAAAGAGAATACTTGTTTAATGAATTTAGGTACTCATATGTATTTAATAATTATATAGAAAATCATCTAGTAGGTAGGCATAATATATTATACCTACCTACTAGATAATACTACTATATAGGAGTGAGCAAAAACTTACCTATGTCCGTTAATAATGCCCGAGCTTTAAACCACTTAAACAATTGTGGATTTGGATCAGACTGAACTCTAATATGTTTGGTACTATTGCTATTAGGCCAAGCACATTTTTTTTGTGAAATCCATTAGTTGGGAACAGTTGCAACAGTGTTTTCATCCAAAAAATGTATAATGGACCACATATTGTAACAGACTGAGCACTAATAACTCACGAGTGATGAATGTAAGAAATAAATATAAGAAAATAAGAACTATGTTTAAACGCGCGATAGGAAAGTCGAACGAACATAAGTACGAAATACGAACTTTAACGACTTTAACGAGTGAAGAGTCAACGAACGAAATACAAATAAACGTTTGGTCATATTGTTGTAAACTTATAACTATTACAACATATAGGTTATGATTTATAACGTGAATACGTAATTATTTAAGCGGACAGCGGTCTTGTTTCTATGTATACACTATTTGTACAGTTTACTGAGTGTGTATGTGTGGTTGTTGCGCGTCCCACACTACAATATTATTTTCGTTAACAATTTAAAAATAAATGTAGTTTCTAACAACTCAATAAACAAAAAGTGTTTAAAAATAACGATAAGACGTCGTATATTAGAAGAAATAAATGAAATACAAAATATCGGAAAAGTAGAATTAATTGAAATAAACTTGAAAATCTACAAGTCACCAGAAAAAATCGACTATTATTCGCCAAAAGATTCAGCAAATTCAAATGTGATAAATAATCCTGGTCCTAGTTATTCTAATGATTATTTTAACTTGAAAGTAGTTCCTGATCAACGAGATAATACACTTCATCACGGTAAGTATTTTATATTATACCGGCAACCACCACCCGTAATCTAGTTATAACCATAGCATGATCCACCACTTTTGTATAATAAATAAATGTCTATATGTATACTTTTTTTATTGAGTATACATATTATATATTGTTATATATGAATTTAAATTATAAATATATTTTATTTATTTTACTATTTACTTTTTATTTAATATGTATTTAGTGTACCTAATGTAGATCACAGCATGATAATATAATATTACGATTTGTATCTCTCACTATAGGGATAAAACATAAATTATTTTTATAAATTCTTCATGATTAATGAGTTCCAAACATAAAAACTCTGTTGAAATAGAAAAAATAGAATCAGATCAAGAATAGAGCTTATGAATCAAAAGCATGCCAAAGAAATGGAACTTTTAGATTTAAAATTAAAGGCTTTTAATCAATAAAAATAAATTTAAAAAAAATTATCAAATTGAAAATTAAATAAAATGTAATCATACAGTTGTTAGTTAGGTTATAATATCCATAGTATTATAATTAATTATGTTCAATTTGTAATAAACATATTTTATATTCTGTTATTATTTGTTTAAAATTGTTAATCTATATTAAATTAAATCATTATATTATTATGTTTGTCCAGATAATGACAAACTAAATTTTACATTGTTTCAAAGTATGTAATGTAACTAACAAATAATAATACGCATATTTCCGAGTCGTACGAGGATAAAATCAAAGGAATATATAAAGACTCCGTTTCACCACCAACATGAGACGTATCCAGCCATCAAGTACAAACACTCCGCTTACGACAGTCATATTTACATTGTCATTACTTTGTTGATTTTTCTAAGTGTAAAATAAAAATATCATACTCTATTCTTTCAAGTTTAAATTATTGAACTTATACACGCCATAATTTGGCGCTGTGGAACAGACTTCGAGGAGGCAATTCAACCGAATCACCGTGAGAGAAAACCGGCCACTTTTTTCTCCAACTCCAAGAAGACGACACCAGAAATCAAAACCAGCAACCAGCAAATATGTCACCACCAAGCATAATTTCTACTTAAATATGACTAATTTTAAGAACAAATAAGTGGGTGTTAGAAAAATTATTAGAGACTTTTGAGAATTATATTGAGAATTATTATATTAAGAATTATATTGAGAATTGTTATATTGAGAATTATACTGAGATTTATTATTGTTATACGAAAACATATTATTGAAAATTATATAAAGGTAATTATAAGGGGAATATTATTATTGTTGATAAATTTTAGATATTATATTAATTGGGTATATAATATTATTGTGTGTTAAAATTTAAATATTTATTTTTTTAAAAAAATAAAATAAATAAAAATATTTTATGAATACTGATGGGCAAACTGGTACGTCTCCGTTAGAATAAGCTACTCTAGCGAAAGAAGGGAACCCTATTGATAAAAAAGAAACTAGTCTCAAAAGAGAAAATCGAATTGAAAATATTGAAAAAGACTTAAATGAATTGAAAATTCTCAGCCCCAGTTACCAAATAAATACTCGAAGTAAAAGTAATACTGAACACACACAGTTAACATTCGCGACAAAACCCAAAATTAAAATGTCACAACCACCAACTGAAATCACTCTACGTTTAGAGGAGGCATTTAAATTAATACCCACATGTTCGGGAGAAACAGACGTTTATCAATTTATAAACGCATGCGATATTGCAGTAAATTCAGTGGATAGAGAAAATGTACCACTTTTAATACGATATATAACCACTAAATTATCGAAAAAAGCTTTAGATGTAATAAAATATAAAGATACTACAAAATGGGTAAACATAAAAAAATATTTAAGTGAAGCATTTGAATCACAATATTCAGCATCTTCTTTGCAATTACAAATTAACTCCATAAAAATGAATCTTGGGGAAACGGTTAACTCTTATACAGAGAGAATTGAACAACTATACTATAAATTATGCAATATTTATACATTTAATAAACCTAAAGATGAAGCTAAAATTATTCAAACTCAATTAAAAGAGCAAACATTAGGATTATACATAAAAGGATTAATAAAACCAATAAAAATTGTAGTAAAATCAAGGGATCCTAAAAAATTAGAAGAGGCTAAAAACATAGCTAATACGGAAGAGTTAGAATTTAACGCCGAAAAAGAAACGCGAAACTTATTAAACACTAATTATCGTAATAATTGTAATAACGGGAGTAATAATATTCAACCCCAACAAAATAATCGATATAGAAATAATTATAATAACAACTTTAATAAAAAACCAATAATATGTTATAAATGTAATGGACGACACTTTGCTAGTCAATGCAGATCGCAACCAGTCCAACGTTCAAATCAAAGAATACCGGATAATAATTATAATAACTATAACAATCGACCACCTTCTAACAATCGTAATAATTTTAATCGACCAAATAACTACCAGTCAAATAATTACACGCGATCACCAACTAATTACAATACAAATAATTATAATACGCGAAATATAACATGCAGCTACTGCAACAAAATGGGACACGAAATGTCTGAATGTTTTAAAAAACGAAATAACGAACGTAACAATTATAATTCGAGAAACGGGCGTTCGGGCGAGGCGCGCGGACCTCGTACCGTCAACCAAATAACCGCGGAGGAAACATACGACGATGTTTTCACATTAAATCAGCAATAATCAATAATCACATAAAATGTACATCAAATGCCGCTAAATTTAAAGAACTAGAATTATTATTAGACACAGGTAGCGATATTAATATTATAAAAATTAATTATTTGTTAAAATAATAACAAATTTCAATACCTACCACATTTATAAAAATTTCTATTAACTACCTACCGATATAATTGCTATAGACTAAGTGCATAACAAAAAAAATTTATAAGTTGTTTAGTAACAACCTAATTATATTATTTGTATTTTAATAGGTACCTTTATTTTCAAAATGCCACGTACATACCAGAGAACAGTTAGAAAAAAACCATTGGTAAAGTACACTGATGACCAAATAAATTCGGCACTAGAGGGCAAAACATCAAGTATGTCGTATGTATGGTGACTGTTCCAAAAAATATGGTATACCTGTGACAGTTTTGCACAGGCATAATAAATTTAAAGAACTAAATCCTGGTAAAAACATGAAACCACAAGGTGGCCAAACTATTTTATCTAAAAATGTTGAACAATTAATTGTTGAAAGTCTAATAACATGTTCGTCATGGGGTTATCCATTGACAACATTTGATTTATGAACAATAGTGAAATCTTATTTAGACACCAAAGGTAATAACATAAAAAAATTTAAAGATAACATGCCTGGTATTGACTTTGCAATGTGTTTCTTAAGACGTCATAGAGATACTCTTTCGCAAAGGCTTTGTCAAAATATTAAAAGATCACGTACACAAGTATCTAGAGAAGATATAAATGAATATTTTAATAATCTAGAACATTCATTAAATAATATTCCACCAAGTAACATATTAAACTATGACGAAACAAACTTGAGTGATGACCCAGGAACGATTAAAGTTATTTCTAAACGTGGTTGCAAGTATCCCTAAAGGGTTATGAACCACAGTATGCCATGTACATCTGTAATGTTTGCTTGTATAGGTGATGGTGAACTTCTACCCCCATACACAGTATACAAAGCTTTGCATTTGCATTTTCATACACCTTGGATTGTTGGTGGTCCCAAAAACTCAAGGTATAATAGAAGCAAGTCTGGTTGGTTTGACTCTAACTGTTTTGAGGATTGGCTTCTTAAAATAGTGATTCCACATTTTAAAAATAAACCAGGCAAAAAGATATTGATAGGAGATAATTTGTCTTCACACTTGACTATATCAGGAATAAAAGCATGTTCAAAGCATAACATCGCATTTGTATTTTTACCGCCAAACTCAACACACCTAACTCAACCACTGGATGTATCATTTTTTCGTCCATTAAAAATTGCTTGGTGCAAAATTTTGACAACTTGGAAAATTGGAGCTGGAAAAATGAATCGGCTATCCCCAAGTCGGAATTTCCTAGACTTCTAATTGTTTTAATGAATGACATAAAAAAAAAAATCAAATTAATAATATCCAATCAGGATTTAAAAAATGTGGTATAATTCCTTTAAATAGAGAAAATGTATTGAATTGTTTACCACCAGAAACAATGGAAAATGATAGTGAAGACAGTATAGTTTTGAGTACATCTTTAATTTAAATTTTAAAAGTTATTCGAAAAGCACAAATAAGACAAAACAAAAGAGACAGCGGTTAGATATTCAGCCAGGTAAAAGTGTTGAAGTTTTAGAAATTGAAGACCAACAAATTTCCAGTTCTGATGAAGAGGAACAAATTCAAATGGAAGAGGTTGATGATCCAGAAACAATCATTAGTGATCTAGAGGAGAATGATGATATTTCAGTCAATAGTTTGAAAGATGCTTATGAAAGTGACAAAAACAGTGTATAGTCCGTTCCAAAAGAGAAGACACGAAGTGACGACCAGTTTTCGTCCGGCGGCGCGCATCCCCCACTTAATTCCCATAAATCGCAATAAATACACGTATGGTTACTAGCGGCCTCTACCTCCCAAATGCAGCATCAAAAACCGTTATACAGCGCGCTTCGATTGTTGACATCTATAACACCTGTCGATCTCTTTTAGCACGTATGCACGTTGTATTTGTGTTCTCGTTGACTTTTTGTTTTTTTGTTGTACTCTTAAAATCGTTTTTTTTTAAACGCAAAACGTGTTAGTCTTTTCCTTTTTTTTTTCAAAATCGACTCAATTTTATTATGGAAGAAGAACTCAAAAGGAAAGGTATGATGTTTAATTATTTATTATTTTGGGTGCTTTTTCCTTGGTAATTTTTTAAAACAACCTTTATTAGTATTACTAAAATTCCATAAGGAGAATATGTACTATAATACCATAAAATCAATATTTTAATGTAAAATACAGACAAAAATATATTTAAAAACATATCTAGTTATTTTAAATGTTCAAAACTATCATAAAGTTTAAATCTAATCAGCTTTTTACATATTCTACATTACTAATGTGCTAGAAACATTTCCTAATAAAATAAAAATATAAAAATTATCTAATATGTAAAAACGAAAAATTGTATTCAGAAAATTTACTTTATTCCTCTCAGTAAACATTTAACTTAATTTTAATATTCTTACAATCTAATTTAAAGTTAAAACTATGAGTTATAATATAAAAAGTTACAACATTTATAGTTTAAATAAAAATTTAATCTTATAATCTTAAAAAAAAAAGAATAAATCAATGATATGCATTACGGAATAAATTTCAATTACATTTTAAAATACAAGACAGTTAGACAGTATGTATTGATACGTAAAGTAAAATTAGGTTCATGTTATTACAGTTATAATAACATGAATAAGTAGTTATTTACTCTGTATTTTAATACACTGTATAAAATTATAATGTAAATAAAAAAAATACAATAACTCTTAAAATATATTTTTAAAACTATTGCTTACTATTTAAAACCTCAATTGCTTTAATTTTTAATTATATAATATAATTTTACTATAGATTAATATTTCATAATTTTTATCACCTATCAAAGGGAATTAAAATAAAAAAAATGGAGAATATATCACATTTGTTTACATATTTATGTATATAATTACAAATTACAATTAACAAAGAAAACAAATAACACAAAAAAAAAAAAATTACAAAACTATATACAAAATTATAATACAAAAAAATAAGGAAATAGTAAAATACTTTTTTTTATTTTCAGTTTGTTTCTTCTCGACAGAAGAAGATGATTATAAATGCATATAAATATAAGCTGAAGGTGAATCCAAGACTCACAATAACCGAAGCTCGAGTAGTCCTCTCTAAAGAATTGGGAATTGGGCAGAAAACAATCTCTAATACCATTTCCCAATATCGATTAACCAAGACCTAACCTAATAAAACAAAAATTTTCAAAAATATTATGTCAAAAATTGATGGACTTTGATAAAAGTGCTATTCGAAGGAAGATCCATCAGTTTTGTATTAATCGTGAGATGCCTAACTTGGACAAAATACTGACAGTCATCAATGAAGTTGAAAGTCTTCCAGATTTTTCCAGAACAACACTCTACAGACTGCTTATTTCTATGGTAATGAGTATGGTAAACGAGGAAGAAATAGTGCATTAATAGAAAAAAATGAACTAAGAATCTGGCGCAGAAGATATTTGAAAGACATAAAACGTTATCGAGAGGAGGGCCGTCCTATATATTTTCTTGATGAGACATGGGTCAATGCTGGAGATGTTACAAGCAGAGTTTGGAAAGACAAATTGGTACAATCAAGCCAATAAGCGTTCTCCCAAGGTCTGTCAACTGGAGCAGTAAATCCCACTGGTAAAGGCAAACATCTTATAGTGTGCCATATAGGATCTGTTGATGGATTTGTTCCTGGAGGTTTGCTGTGTTTTGAATCCAAAAAGAACTCTCAAGACTCAATGATGATGATGATGATTTGGCTACACCTCTGTAATAATAAATATTTAATAGTTTTTAAAAATGTACAAATTATGTATAGTTTATGACAAAAATTATTAAAATTTGCATTTAAAGTTTTGTATATAAAAAATTACTATGTTTTGTATATAAATAATTTGATTTGTTAAAAATAGTTGTACAATTAAATTAATTGTTAAACTATATCTTTATAAAAAAAATGTTAAATATAAATTTAAGAATAATTTTTCTTTTTAATTTTTGTTTAAGTATTTTATTTTCATTTATTAGTAATTTATAATACATAATTATAATATAAAAATAAATTATTGAAAAGATTAAATAATAATAAAAAAATATGAGATATAGATGAAATAATTTTAATTTGTTAACATGTACAATTAAACTGATAAATTGTGAAAACAAAAAATGAAATATTTTATAAATTACAAATAAATTGGTAAGCTTAATTAATCACATTGTATTCTAGCAATTGAAAACCAAGCAAAATTAATAATTAGAATTATAAAATATTGTCATTGCTCTCATTTTTTTAAAAAAAATAATTATTAAATATGATTTCAATTAAGTTATAAAAATACAACACTAAGAAAATTCAAATTTACTATACTGTAAAATCTTAAATAATACTTTGTTATAGGTAGGACATATCAATGAAGTTGAACATGTAAATTAAATATCGCCAATGATTTTGGCCATTTAAAAAATAACTATTAATTTAAATAAATAAATTTTCATTGAAAAAAATTAAACATATTATAAATTGGCACTGGTATTTGTAGTTATACTTTACTATATATATTTTTGTAGTTATTTTACTGTGCCTGCCATACTTTGGTTCTAAAATTTGTGAAATTTTGATTTCATAATACAATTTTCAGTTACCAGGTACCTAGTAATTTACTGAACCATATTTTAAAGGGGAAAAGAGTTAATAAGTACTAAGTAGAATATATATATATTAATGTAATTAGTGAAATTAATAATTACCTTATATAATTATTTTCCATGTATCTGTTTTGCAGCATTTTGATATGATTTTTCATACAACCATAAATCATAAATTACCATGCTTAAATTTTATTTTATAGTGAATACCTTATTTTAATTGTAGTAAGCACTCTCCATGAATTGTAAAAACTAAAATTTTAAAATTTAAGAAATAAGACAAGAATTGTATTTTAAAGGTTATAAAAATAGATTACAAATATATAAAGAGTTATTGGTACTTACATTAAATATAAAAACAAGTAACAAACCACTCTTGAGCGAAAAATGCTTATGCTTTTTATGTATTTAAAGTTAAATATTAAACTTTTAAGTCATGACTAATCGTAAATTGTAATCGAAAGACGAAAACAAATTGATAATAGATAACTGTGCACGTGTAAACGACTATTGTGTATCGCATTTAATTACGGTGTATACATCGTCGGCAATGATCGGAAATAGACTTCGGAAAGTTCACTGTGTAAAATAAAGCCAGGTGGAAGGGGAAAAATCGGGTACGCGTTGTGTCAGCCGTCATTCGACATGCGCAGAAACCGTGTCTTCTCTTTTGGTACGGCCTATAGATACAACTTTGAAAAATGAAAAACAATTAGAAGGAGTATATCCATATGGTAAAAATTTAAAATTCAAGGAAAATGATTGGATTGTTGTAGATTTTTCCAATTATTCTGAATCAAGACAGAGTTCATCAAAAAATGTTTTATTCATTGGTACTGTATTGGAAATAAAGCAATCTGAGGTTCAAACATCTTTTGTAAAGTATAGTCCTACAAAGTTGGATTCAGGAAAAATTTTTGTTTTCCCTGATCCTGAAGAATGTTGGATAAATAAAGAAGATATTATAGGAGTTTTAAATCATCCTATTCTTCAAAGAAGAGGACAAATGCTGTTTGCTGTAAATTTTAATGAATGGTAAATTATTGTTACCTACCTACTTAAAACCCTACCTATCAAAATGAAAATAAAAGACTGTTAAAAGAAATTAAGAGTTATACAATTTGTTTTAATTTAAGTTGTTATTATGATATTTATTAAGTTATCTAAAAAAAAAAATGAAAAGACTTATGCAAGGTATTTGTTTTAATTTGATTTGTTATAATAATATTTATTGAATTATTTAAAAAAGAAATGAAAAGACTCATACAATTTGTTTTGATTTAATTTGTTATTATGACATTTATTAAGTTACCTATTTAAAAAGAAATGAAAAGACTTATACAATATATTCTAATGTAAGTTGTTATATTATTTATTAACCCTTTCACTGCTATGCCCGCATATACGCGGGCAGCGAAAACGTTTTTCGTATGCGATGCCCGCAAATACGCGGGCGTTCAAATATAAAATAAACGAAAAACGAGGGAAACCTGTTATCAGCTGTGTTATGATCTACATGTGCTCCTGAATTCAACGGTGTTTTCAGATTTGTTGTATCACTAATATCCAAGGAGATATTAAGTATAATATATTTCCAACCTCTTAGTGGTTCCTAAACTTTTTAAATATTAATTCCATGTATTTTAAAATGTTTATTTATATACTTTTCACGCGTTTTGTTTTTGTTTTTATTTTGTATGATTTCTACTACATCGTTTACATGTACATCGTTACCTGTGAATTGTAAATCGACAATACTGTTATTTTTTGTTCTTAAAATCGTATTATTTAATTTTTTATCGATTAATTGGTGGACTATTTGGTTATATTGTGCCGAAATGTATAAACCTCTAACTGAAGCAGAAATTGAAAATGAATTAAACGAATTTTATGCAAATTCAGAATCTGAAGACGAATTGGACGTAGGAGAAACTGATGAAGCTCTTGAAGATTTTGAAATTGAACCAGAAGAACAAGGTATGATTGGAAATTGATTTTACAACATTTACTGAAATATTAATAGATGTAAAATGCATTTTATAAATATGTTTCAATACTAATAATTGTTTTATAATATAGTATTACAAGACAACTCTACAGGGGATATTAATATTGATGAAGTTCTTGAAAATTTTAATTTTGAAAATTTTGAGGAATTCTGTAAGTTTATACTTGATTACCCTATTGTTTACTTATATTATGAAAATAATGTTAAATATATCATGAAAAACAATCTTAGTGTAATGTTGAATATTATGTATTGTTTACAGTTACCATTCCTCCATTAAATGTGTCACCACCTGGTGCAAATTTTCAAGTAAGATCTGAAAAAAATGGTAAGTTATAAAAGTATACCTTATATTATTGAAAAAAATTCTTACTAAGCTATTAATTATATTTTGTATAATTGTTTGTATTGTCCTTTTTGTTATTGATCTTACTTTTTATTTTGTCAATTATCATTGGTACCTTGTAACAGAACATAAATATACTTATTATGAAAAAGGCTCTTAACAGAGCCAACAATTATTATTCACAACAGTTAATCGCAACGTAGGACGAGCACAACCAATCACAGGACAGAACAAGAGTAAAACACCACATTTTGGACTCAGAAAGGAATTACAAGCACTTCCGTACATCATATAAACATCAAAAGTACATCTACGGATAGGGGAAATGAAGACGAAGACAACAATACCTTCCCCGTGGTTGTAACCCCAAAAACTTCGGAGATACAATCAAATCTAACACGAGAGAAAACACAACATGCACCCGGATAGTGGATTGGTTTACTAGTCGGTACGGATAGTAGTACTTCTACTAGTAAGATTCGGCATACAAAATCAATATTCTCACTCCTTCTTCATACTTCAACCAAACTACAACGAAGACTGAAGACCCGAAGAAACCTCAAGAATATTCAACCAGCGGACGACCGGTACGATCCCGTGTGCAATTCCCACCGAGTATCGCCACTAATTGATCGTACGGTCCAACGACGACACCGATTCCGATCTACGGCGTTCAAGTGCCCCGATCGACGAACGACGACCGGTACGATCCCGTGTGCAACTCTCATAGAGCATCGCCACAAATTGATTGCACGGTCCGACGACGACACCGACTCCGGTCCACGGCGTTCACGTGCCCCGACCGACGGCCGGCACGATCCCGTGTGCAACTCCCACAGAGTATCGCCACTAATTGATCGTGCGGTCCAACGACGACACCGACTCCGGTCCACGGCGTTCAAGAGCCCCGACCGACGAACGACGACCGGTACGATCCCGTGTGCAACTCTCTTGGAGCATCGCCCCCAAATCGATCGTACGGTCAGCGGCATTCCAACACATCGGCCTATATATATCTTTGTCCACGGGACTAACTAAATGGTAACCTCTCGTTATATCCGACATCGGAGAAAGGCTTAGACCGGAACTCCGATGCGGATACTCGATGCGCCATTAATAGCTTCATGTGACATAAATATGTTGGTCAGGCGGATCGATTAGCAACAGGGACCCTACAGGACG
The DNA here is from genome assembly GCA_034509805.1 of Sipha maydis. Classification (NCBI taxonomy): domain Eukaryota; kingdom Metazoa; phylum Arthropoda; class Insecta; order Hemiptera; family Aphididae; genus Sipha; species Sipha maydis. The sequence goes on from JASXSY010001421.1 coordinate 457,364, forward strand.
CAGAGAAGAAATCAACCAGAGGCAAGAACTTACCAATGGGGTAACCAACTGGAAGACATTGGGTAATAAATTGTCCTTTTCAGGACAACACTGATTAAAAGGAAGTCCCCCCAAGCGCGCCTGCCTAGGCCTCGCTCGACCCGAACAGATATTGTGATTAGACGCCACTTAATTGAGCGGGCCTAATACAATTATCTGTTCCGTCCCTAATATTGTATAATAACAAAAACTCCTTTCATATTATATAAGAGATTAACGGGAAAACAACATTCCCGAATATTGTAAACATAAAAGTTTGAATAGAAATAAAGCACTAATTATATACATATAAAACGGATGCATTTATATTCTTGGTAAACGGCTATTCTACTTCATAGTGAGTAACGTTTCAACCTACGTAAATTAATAATTATATTATATTATACTTTTCAGATGGATCTCAGCACATTTTAGATTTGACTGTTAATCAACCAACAGCAGAATTTTCTAATAGTAATGTGCCAAGAAAAAAATCTAATCCTCCAAAACCGTTAGGTCCACTTAAATGGAAAAAAAGTGTAAATAATTTTGAACCAAACATTCATAAATTTACCAAAAATCAAGTAATTATTTTAAATATAGATACCTGTTATTTTATTTTTATGAAATCTAATATTTTAGGTTGGAATACAGAAAGAAGAATTTGATTTGAATGAGAATTCTCCAGTTATAGATTTTTTTGAAGCATTCATAACACCAAATCTTATGGGGAAAATAGTATTTGAAACCAACTTGTATGCTCAACAACAACAAATTTCTTCAGAGTACTCCAGGTTAGCTAAATGGAAAAATACATCAATCGATGAAATGTATATATTCTTGGCCATAAATATGTTAATGGCTAGAAATAAAAAACTTAAAATTCAAGATTATTGGTCTACTAATGAACTCCTACATCAAAATATATTTGGTCAATTAATGAGTAGAGATAGGTATCTGTTACTTCTTCGTTTAATTCATTTTTGTGACAATAGCCAACAAGTTCATGGTGAACGACTTTATAAAATACAAATGGTAATATCTGATGTTAAACAAAATTTCAAAGATGCTCTAATTCCATTTGCTAATTTAGCAATTGACGAAAGCTTGCTCTTATGGAAAGGACGTTTGTCTTTTAAACAATACATCAAATCTAAAAGACACAGATTTGGAATAAAATTGTATATTTTATGTGATTGCGAGACTGATTTTATCTTCTCTATATACACGGGTGCAAGTGATTATAAAGACCCTCTAGAAAATCAAATAGGTAAATCTGGTGTTATTGTAAAAAACCAATAAAACCATATTTTTCTTATGGTCATTCATTATACACAGATAATTTTTATACTTCACCAGCTCTAGCAATGTATTTACACAAAAAGAAAATAAACTCATGTGGAACAGTGAGAAAAAATAGAAAATTAATGCCAAACTTTAATTCAAAATTAAAATTAGGAGAAAGAGAGGCAATGTGCACTAATAAATTGTTAGCTGTACACTGGAAGGACCGCCGAGATGTATATATGTTAACAAATTTACATAAAGACAAAATGATAGATACCAAAAAAATTGATAGAGTTACTGGGAAAAAATATTTAAAACCTGAGTGTGTAATGAGCTACAATGCTAATATGGGTGCTATTGACAAAACTGATATGTTGTTAAGTTCAATAGAATGTGTACGCCGAACTATGAAATGGTACAAAAAACTATTTTTTCATATAGTTGATATGTCTCTGCTGAATGCATATTCAGCCTATAAAACAGTAACTGGAAATCAAATTCCATTAGCTGAATTCCAATTGAAATTAATTAATGAGTTAATTTTAAAATACCAACGTGAAAGTACTATGACTTCCAATAGGAGAAAAAAATCAATGGACACTACAGAAAAACGATTACTACCGAACACTAGACACTTTCCAGAGCTAGTGCCACCTACACCATCAAAAAAACAAGGAAGAAGATATTGTTTTGTTTGCAGCCACAAGAAGGAAGATAAAAAAAGAAAAGATTCTATGTACTGCTGTATTGAATGTGATGTTGGTTTATGTGTTACCCCTTGTTTTAAAATTTACCACACTCAAAAAGAATTTTAAAAAATAGTTTGTTTTTTCATTATACCTAATATTTTATTTCATTGATGTTATGCTTATTTTATTTATATATTTAGTAGTCTATTGTTTTTCATTTTTTAATTAATACTTTTATTATACAACTGAAATGTTTATTATTATTATTATTATTATTATTATATTTATTATCATATGTATTTAATTTGTGTCTATTCACATTATATTTACTGAAAAATCAATATTGAAAAGTTGACAGTTTTTTTTTTAATTAAGTTATGCTATAAAATGTTATAAAATTATACACACATATAATCAATCAATTTAAAATAAAAAATATTATTTACACTTCATTTCGTTGTGTACATTTATTATAAATTTTGTTTTTTTAAAAAACGTATACTTCCTGCTTTTTATCTGTATTCTGTGTATTACCATGACGTCCCTCAGAGATATGAAATAATTTAGATGCTTGACGGAAATCAATCATATTTCGATTACTATGAAAATGAAGACGAAGATGACGAATGGGACCTAAATGAAGGTACTTCTTACATGTTGTTTTATGTAATATTTTATTACTGAATTATTTTATAAAGAAAAATAATTTATTTTATTATTTCCACATAGAGAGGTTGTCATTTCCAATCGAGGAATTTAATAATCTTATGGACAACTTTGACGATACTGTGATTGATCAAAATGAAGAAAATATTGAAGACTTTGCTAATTATAATATGGAGAACATTGACAACGACTTTTTTCAAGATCAAGACAATTTAGAAGACTTATTTGCAAATTACGAAAATGTGGTAAATATTTCATTGACTGCCAAAAGTAAAATTGAATGGAGGAGAGCGCCATTTTCTATTCCAAGGCCCAAGTTAGACGAAGTTAAACCCGATATTCCTGATTATCTAGATATCCAAATACCTTTAGTATATTTTAGCCGATATTGTAACAACGACGATTTCCGAAAAATGGCAAATTTTACAAATAGATATGCCATGCAAAAAGGTACAAATTGGTCCATTCATACGAACGAATGGGAAATTCGTACGTTCATCTCACTTCACATTCTAATGGGTTGTTTGAAATGTCCTAGAGTGAGAATGTATTGGAGTTCATTTTTAGGTCTAAATGTATTTTCTCAGAATATGACAGTAAATCGATTTTTTGCTTTACGTAATAACTTTCACGTAGTTGATACCTTAGATATAGAAAACGAAAAAAGTAACGATAATTTAAGAAGGTCCGACCTATGTTCGATTGTGTCAGAAAACGTTGTCAATAGCTCCAAGTTGAACAAAATATTTCTATTGATGAACAAATAGTTACATTCACCGGGAAACTAAACGTGAAACGGATAAAGGAAAACCCAATCCATGGGGCGTAAAAATTTACGTCCTGTGCAGCGCTATATAATTTATGATTTTCTCATACATCAAGAGGCTGGTACTGAATTCAATACAACAATACAAAAAAATTTTGGATTAGGTGCTACTGTTGTTCTATATCTTACTAAACATTTGAAAAAAATGCACATTTTCTATACTTCGACATTTTTTTTGCTGGATATAACTTGTTTGAAGGTTTGATACGAAAACAAATTTACGTTGTTTCAACGGCAAGGGGTTGTTAGTTCGAAAATTATGTGTACGAATGAATATGTACGATTGAAAAGTTTTCGAATTTTATATGTTAGAAAATTTAAATGTTCGAATATTATTTTTATTGTGGAATCAACAAAATGTAATTTTACGGTATAAAAATTATTTATTATTATTAGGGTTCGGATTTGAAGGCAATATAATCAATAAAAAAAGCATTTAAAATGTAAAAAAAGGCAAAAAAAGGCATTTAATTTATATAAAAAGGCAATTCATAAATATACTCACATTATGAGAAAAATACAAATTAAAAATTAAAACTGCATGCAAAATAAACTAGTTGGTATTAAAAAAAAAATTGACTACCATGTATTTTGATAGGTTGTCTTCGGTAAAACGGTTACGATTAGAGGTTAAAATATTTTTGTACATCGAAAATGATCTTTCTACGTCCACCGAAGTTATCGGGGCGTATTTCATACTTAAATAATTATCTAAATTAAGATTACTAGATAGATCGTCATCGGTTGTGGTTTCTCCAATCAATACTTGGTAGTAAGACGATATCGATAAATATTGCGAATAATAAAACCCATTTGTAGCGATAATACGCAAGCTGTGTATAAAATTATAAAATTACCTGAATAAATTCAACACAAAATAGGCATTTATAAGTACAAAAGGTAAAAAAAAGGCATTTATAAGTAAAAAGGCAAAAAAAGGCAAAAAAAAATGCATCCATCGTCTAAGAAATTAAATGAAACACATTTGCCTTCAAATCCGAACCCTAATTATTATTATTAATCTTATTTATACAATCAAATATGATATTATATTATCTAAAAAAAAAAAATGTTTTAAAAAGATAAATTATAAGCGATTCCCCTTAAAAATTCTAAAATATTAAAATCAGCATTGTCAGCATTGTTCACAGCTTAGAACAAGATTTTTAATACTTTCTTCTCGTTGTTGTTTGGACTCTTTGAATTTTTTTGGAAACCTGTTTTGAATCAACTGTTCGATCGAACTTTCTGTCCCGTTCTGAATGTGCTGAAATTGGGTAATCAGTACCTTTTTTTTTTTTTTTTATCATTTGAACCGACGACGCCGCGGGAACTGCTTTCGCATTACGTCCGCGGCGTCGCCATCGTTTATTTTGCATAACAAAATGTTTATAAATACTTATCGACTCCACGATCGGCCGCGCTTTACAATTTGCCAGTCGTGGAGTGATCACGTCGGCAAGTTTATATACACCTGGCTTCCAGGATGTTAACCTATAAATAAATACAACATTGAGAAAAATATTTGAAATACCAAACAATTATAGTATTTTACTTATTCAGGCGACTACCTTCAGGTAGGTACACTTTAGTTACACGGTTTATCGCACACTGATTAACGGATGCCAAATTGGTCTCGGTATCAAAAAATCAAAAGAATATGTTGAAGTTGATCGCCCTGAAGCTGTTAAGCTATACAATAGTAGCATGGGAGGCGTAAATAAGATTGACCAACTCATAGCCTAATATAGAATCTTTTTGAAATCAAAAAAAATGGACCCTTCGAATGCATTTTCACGAGATTGATATAACATGCTGTAATGCATGGTTTGAATACATAAAGGTCTATGAATATTTTTCTATCCAAAAAATAATTGGACTTGCTACATTTTAAAACTTTATTTTCGGATAATTTAATAAACGTTGTTCATACAAAAAAAAAAAGCCGCGGATGTCCTTCTTCAAGTCCGATGCCTTCTCCATGTTATCATCGTCATGTTTAATTTCATTTGGCCACAAAGAAAAAAGAGCTTTTTCAAAAAATTTACTAATTGTCATGTGGTTTGTTTTTTCCAATACTTCCAATGCAAGTAAAAAAATTTTACCTAGTCCATCAGTTAGTAAAGTTTTTTTTATTAAATATTTGATTTCTTATTTCATTCATTGTATCTTCGTAGCAATCACAGAAATATGTTTTTCTCAGATAATAGGGAATCTAATACCATTCAGAATAATATCATTTAATAAAATAATTATATAATTTTATTTATCTATTTCTTATTTATTTTTTATTTATTTATCCTATAGCATATCCAAGTACAAAAAAATACATGTAGGAAATATACAGTCTTATCATCAGATAATATACTATGTATTATATTTTTTATTCAATGTCCAATTTATAATTCAAAAAGTTATACTGTGTGAAACATGATTAAAGTATATTTTATTAATGATTTTATAAATTAGGTATAAATTTGGTACTAGATTCTCCATAAGTTTTTCATTGAATATCTGTGAAAAAACTCTATCGAATTAAAATCAAAAATATTTATAAGCGTTTGAAATTTAAACTTTTACGAAATCACTTAAAACAATTTATTTATTTATTTTTTTAAATTTTGACAGTAAAAAATAAAATATGAAAAAATTAATAGATAATTCATATAATTTAAAAAAAAAATTATAATTTTTTTAAATAAGCATATTTTAAGAGCGGCATTTTTGATAATTAGTGCACATAAATGCATATTTTTGAACTTTTTAAGGTCAATTTATTGATTTTGTCAATTTTGAGTGTATAAATGCATGCTTATTTAGGCATCTTTTAGGACATGAACTTACGAGCCCTGGTCATAAGCAATTTAAATAAAAATAGGTCAATAAATAATACTATAAAATGTCGTCTTTATAGAAATAACGATTTTTAAATGAATTTATGTTTGATTATATAAATATTTAGGTGAGTATTATATACTTATAAAAATGTATTTATTTTATTTTCAATGTTTATTACACGAAATAGTTCAACCACTTTATTCAACAAGAATGCTGAAAAGTGATATACGGGAACAAGAAAATGTACACTTATAGTAAAAACTTCAAATTATTACAAATATTCACATAAAATTTACAAAAATATCCACAATGATTTTGTACTTTCTATTGCTCATCACTCTTTTTAAAATGAATAGTAATGGGTTGTAAGCACCTAACATTTGAATAAATATATTAGAATTTAAAATTACGTAAACAGTTGTTTTAATTGATAATAAGTTCGTGGGTACACTCCGATATTAATAATATTGCGGTAACATTTACACGGACGAATCTTATAACGACGTGTACCTATACCACAGAATAAAACAGAATGGACATTGATAACGAATTAGATTGGCAGTATAGGACAAAAATTAAATCAGCCAGCCATTTTATTTGAGGTATAGTAGGAAGTTAGTAACATTTAATTCCATCATGAAACGGTTGTAATATTCTTTAAAAGTAACCGCGGTTTTTCATTTCAATGATGAAATATTTCCAATATTAGTCAAAATCTCGTTCAAGTCATCCAAACAATTTGATCCACTTGAATGTTTAAAATAATTCATAAAACATATTTTCTTTACCGTACATATCGAATCATAGATAAGAATCTATAACGACGGCTGTTCATGAATAAATAAACCACGCTTCCCAATAAACTTTTTACGGACCGGTCCGTAGTCGCCGATTACAATTAATGGCCGTGTCAACAACGCACATCGCGTGCTTGTGCCGCGCGAAAACATCTAACAGCGCGTTCTCTCGGTCATTGTAGACGTTTCACTTTCTGTGTAGCGTCCTCTTGAGAGAATATATTGCTTATTTTATGTGACATAAAAACATCATTTTTTAAGGATTTTGAGAGAATATAAATCCGACCTCTAGTGATAAACATGTATTTTTTTTTTAATTAATAAAGTATAAATATGACTAACAGATTTTTCTATTACAGAATAACAATTTAAACAATTTAAAATAAATGTAAGATGATTTCTATTATACAAAAATTTGTTAGTAATTAAAATATTATATTTATTTAATAATAAAATGTAAATATGACCAGTTTTTTTGTTATATAATTACAGTTTATCATGTGACTATATGTATACATGTATGATTATTCATTTTCATTAAGCTTCATTTTTTTTTTTAGGTAGAGTAATTTAAGTTTTTTTCATACAAATTTACCTCTAAAGCATGAATTTCTTTGTCTTGTTCAATTAAATTAATTTATCTCTTAATCCTTAATTCAGCTTCATCTTTAAAACTTTCCAAACGTTTCTGTTCAAAATCCTCTATAAAATACAAAATAATAATAATATTAATGAGAGTTGGGCAATGCTTATATAATTTACTAGCTGATCCCGTGCACTTCGTTGATATACCAACTCTATATGACTCAAACTTTGTTAAATTTGTTATTTAATATTCAATGGATGATGTTCTAGATTTATCTTAAGTTTTCTGTTGCCCGGAATAAAAAATTCTGATTAGAAGCAGTATATTATCAGGTAGGCAATCTACCTGCGGTAGATCGCGGACCTAGTGCTGTTTGTACGTAAGTGTATAATTTAACTCTAATAAAGTATCAAAGTTATACCAAGTTTGACATAATACAGTGGATTAATATAATCAATTAATACATAATTCTAACCTAACCTTAACGTACTAAATCCGATGTATAAAAAAAAACCAAATTTAATCTTTTTTAAATTAGCCTATCTTCTTCCCACAGATCTGCATACAAACATTAATTAATTAATTTATATATAATATAGCTAATCCTGTGCACTTCGTGGCCCGAAAAATTCACAAAAAAATTATGATTGTTCAACTCCTTTTTGGTGTAACCACTGCAGTAAGTGCAACTCAGCCATGGGAGCCAAGATTATGGGAGCAAGTAATCATGAGAGTCAATTAACAAATAACTAAACACCAAATAATTATTATATTAATTTTATATATTACTAATGGTAACCACTAATAAATAAATATTATTCTCAAATCTTATAATCCCCATAGCAACCATTTAAATACAAAAATTTCTATCGTAAATCTCAAAATTCCTGTTCGAGCACCTCCCGGGGGTGGTCAATCCCCTTTTTAAATTAGCCCTAAACCTACTCTCAGAACTACCAAATATACAGAAAACTTCATGAAAATCGGTCATGTTGTTTCGGAGGAGTTCGATTACCAACACATTTTGCGATTGGTAGCGGGGGTATAGGTGGGGGAGTAGGCTATCAATTACTTTGATAAAAACATGCCTATAACCTTCGGAGGCATGTGAGCAAGCACTTTGCAAAATTTCAGGACGATGGGTGAAGTAGTTTTGGAGTTATTAACGCACAACTTACAGACGTTGACTTTTATATATAATTTATGATAGTTTATATAGCTATTGTATAAGTATGAGTAAGGTTATTTGACAGATATTTATACATAAGATAATTACCATTTTTTTTACATTTTATAGCTATATTTTTTTTCCTGTTGGACATTTTTGGTGATTTAGGTGAAATGGTATTAGATGTAGTTGTTATAAAATAGACAGGTTGATCTGAAACTGTTTTGTTTTCTATTGTTGTAGGTACACTGCATTTTAATGGTATGTAATCACTATCCGGAGTATCAATTAATTCAATATCAGTTATTTAATTTAAAAATTGATCGGTTGTACAATCGTTAATAATTGGTTGACAAGATGGACCTCTACCCGTTGCATATTGATGTCTTTTTGTGTCTCTTATTTCTGTCTTTCAAGTGTTACGTGCCACCGGCTAGATTTCAACTTGTGCAGTCGATGATGAATTTTAATTTAATAAAATGTGAGACTTTAACTTTTACAATACGTTTATTTAATAATTCAAAGTGTTATAACAATTCATAAAACAGAGTGACGTGAAGTTGCTTGCAGTTCCGTGACTAGAACTCATCTGATTTGTGGTTGATTCGGACCCTCTTTTATATGGCTCGATTGACGTCATTGGAAAGCTGCACCCGGTTGTTTGGTGATTTCCAGGAATCGGTGTGTGACCTTACACGATGCTGGCTTTGTAGAAATGCCGCACCTGGTTATCTGGTTTAATTCCTTTTTATGATACTGTGGACTCGTTGCCCTTGCTAATTTGATAATTTCCAGGAATAGATATATGACTTTATACGATGATACCTTATTCGTGGAAATTCTGCACACGGTTTATTGCTGAATCTACTTTTATAGTTCTAATATACTTTATTAGTTTACAATACTTATTTTTAGGTGTGACAGGCACATAATTATGATTAATATAAAGTTTATATCATTATTCTCAGTATTCTAAATATACATGTGGTCATAATATGTTATATGATGTATGGAGGCCCATAACACTAGCCTGTTTGATATTGTCCCATTTTTTCTTAAGCTGGTTAAGAGAACGCTAAACATAAAATATTACACAATGTGAAAATTAATAAATAAATATTTGAACAAATTATAGATTAACAGGTTGACTGCCACGCTAAAACTACGAGACTTGCTATTATCGCCGAGTAGGATCTAATGACCCTACAGAATATTTTACTGTCAGGCTTTGTAGGGTCTTCAGACCTACGACTAAAATATATTTCTAGGCTTCGTAGGGTTCTGAGAACCGTCGCAATACATATTTTTATATGGAAAAATACTTTGACGTGGCCTCCTTGAAAGTCCTATGAAATGGTTTTGAGATATAATGTTGCTTTATGAAATAAAATCTATTTTTATTTTAACGACTGGGTTTTCCAAATATATATCATATTCTTATCAATGTTCAGTATTTAATATAAATTGAACAAATTGGTACCGGATGTATATATGGAGCATGGTACCGTTTATTGGAAGATTATCATTCGTCAGTATTTAAAAAATAAGACACATATGTATGGTGTTAAAATTTTTAAACTTTGTGCTAAGGACAATTATACTTTACAATACAATATTTATGCCGGTAAAAATGAAGTTCGTGGAAACCAACGTCTCGTATAAAATAGTATTGAAGCTGATGGAACCTTATATTAATTTTGGTCGTTGCTTATACATCGACAATTGGTATTCCAACGTAGAATTGACGGAAAACTTATCAAAGAAAATACCCATATGGTAGGAACGTTAAGAGCAAATAGACGAGGAAACCCACCTGATATTCTCAAAAAAAAATTAAAAAAAGGGGAACTAATTGCTCAGCAAAGTAATTCTAATATAGTAGTTTTAAAATGGCGTGACAAACGTGACATACACATTATTACAACAAAACACACGGACGAGACTGTAGAAATATGTAACAGATATGGTAGTATAATTAAAAAACCGAAAGCAGTAGAAGATTATAACATGGGCAAATCATATATTGATCGTTCTGATCAAATGGCATCGTATTCATCTCCACTGAAAAGATCACTGAAATGGTATCGGAAAATTGCATTTGATATTTTATTATCAACATCAGTAGTTAACGCTTTATCTTTATTTAAATCTGTCACAAAAAATAATGTAAAAATTACGTTTTTTAAAGAAGAAATTATTAAATCACTGTTACACAAACCAGAAATTCCAAAAACCATTCCACTTAAGGCCAATCATAATCTTGTAACCAGCGAAAACGGAAAAAAAAGAATGTGTCAGAAGTGTTATGCGAACCATATCAACAACGTTAGGAAGAAAGGCGGCGCAAAATAAAACTAGGAAAGTTTTGACACGTTGTGATGAATGTAATATATATATATGTAGAGACTGTTTTATTACATATCACAAAAATAATTTGTAACATTTTGTTTGTATTTTTTGTTTATCAACTTAATAATAAATATATTTGTAAAAGTAAAAGTAAAATAAGTATGTGGTACATACTAAAAATAAAGAAAAAAAGTTATTATTTATTGTTTTATTATTATTATTAGGTATTCAATAAAGTCACTAAGTAACAAAATATGGGTACATAATATGTTTTCGTCATGTAGGGTTTAATCACCCTACGTATTCCACAAAGGCCATGTAGGGTATATAAGCCCCACACACCTTTTACAGTTTAATACTACTCAACAAAGTAATGTAATGAAATATTGTCCTATGGCATTTTTTTGTAAAATTGATATTTTTTATTTAAATCATAAATCAAAATACAAGAATTCATGAAAAATGATAATGGCAAGCTCGTCAAAGTCTTTGTTGGGTCAATTCACCCTACATGGCAGTCAACATGTTAAATTAATTATAGATCAATGCAGATGTATGCTACTTATAGTAATATTTAATCCTGTGCTATTAAATTCATTGGCTAATAATTCCCAAGTATTTCTTTTGTCAGTAACTGTTGAATATTGCTTACCAATTTTTTCTAATATAAATCTGTGTTTATACACTAGCTCAGGAAGAAGTGACAATTCATCAGGAAATGGCTTGTTTTTTGTTTTTGACACGTCTTTTTCAATAATACTAGAAGTATTCATATTTGAATTAAATTATAAAAAAACAATAGCTAATAATTATATTTTGTTTTTTTATAACGTATAATATGAGTTTGATCCGGCGTGAGTTGCACTATTATAGTGTATATTACGTAGTTAGTCGCACCGTGGTCTTTTCGACCGCGTTATAATTTTCAAGTAAATAATTATAAAAAAAAACATTGTTTCATAGATATATATTTAGTAATTTTATTGAAACAAATCAATTTTCATATAACTTTAATAAATTATGGTTTTATTTAAAAAAAAAAAAATCGAAACTGAAAGTTACTTCCTTATACATAAATTGGGTATCTAAAATGTACGAATTTTATTTAAATTTAAAATTTTTTAAATATATACTATGTATATATGAGTTATTTAAATGAATAAATGTAATAAATCTTCTTCTTCTTTTTCTTTTGCTTCGCCTTCCTCCCAACTATTTGAGGTCGGCCACCCTTGTCCTACACCTCCACTTTACTCGGTCAATCACATCTCCTCTGCACACACCGACAGCCCTCATGTCATTCTCCAAAGTCTCCAACCATCTCTTTTTTGGTCTTCATCTTCCTCTTTTCCCTTCAACGTCCATCTTCATAACCACTCTTACTGCATTCGTTTCCTCTCGCCTCATCACATGCCCAAACCATCTCAACCTATTTTCTCTCATCTTGTCCACAATTGGCGCTACACCAACACTACCTCTCACGTATTCATTCCTTATTCTATCTTTTCTTGTCACTCCACTCAACCATCTAAGCATTCTCATTTCCGCGACACTCATACTTTGTTCTATTCTCCTGTTAACCGCCCAACACTCTGAAACATACAGCATAGTTGGTCTCACTACACTTTTATTGAATTTACCTTTCAACCTAATTGGAATTCTCTTATCGCATAACACGCCCGATGCTTCTCTCCATTTCATCCACCAGCTCTTAATCCTATGTTTTACATCAATGTCAAAGCCCCCGTCCTTTTGAACAAAAGATCCTAAATATTTAAAGCTCTCAACTTCACCTATCACATCACCATCTATTGTCAGTTGTCTCCTCATTCTTTCAACTTCTTGGTCTCTTTGTCCAAAATCATACTCAATATACTCAGTTTTTTTTCTACTAATTCTCAATCCCTTTTCTTCGAGGGCTAACTTCCACTCATTTAACCTATTATTGACAACTTCTAAGTTTTCTCCTATCAGAACTATATCATCCGCAAACATCATACACCATGGTATCTCACCCTGTATCTCCTTTGAAACCTCATCCATTACCAAAGAGAACAGGTATGGGCTTAGAGCTGACCACTGGTGCACACCTACTCCTATACTGAAACCTTCTGATACTTCACACCGACTCTTGACACTAGTACTCGACCCTTCATACATATCCTGGATCAAATTAACATACATTTTTGGGACATTTTTTTCATTAATGCCCACCTTAAAACTTCCCTTGGCACCCTGTCATACGCCTTTTCTAAATCTATAAACACCATGCATAGTTTTTTATTCTTTTCTCTGTACTTCTCTACTAATTGCCTAACACAAAATAATGGCTCCATTGTCGATTTTCCTGGCATAAAACCAAACTGGTTTTCTGATATCGACGTCTCACTTCTTATCCTCTTCTCTATAATCTTTTCCCAGATCATCATACTATGACTCATGAGCTATATTCCTTTATAGTTCCCACATTCTTGTATATCTCCTTTTCCTTACTGCAAGCTCATACGATTCTGCAAAATCCAAAACTTTTTCTCCAGCCTCATTCCTCTCGCCAAAACCATACCCTCCATGCACTCTTTCATACCCTACCCTCTCACTCCCTACGTGACCATTCATATCACCACCAATCACAGCATCCTCAATTCCTGGTATTCCTTGCATCACCTCATCCATCTCTCGCCAAAACTCTTCCTTTTCACTTTCTTCACATCCTACTTACGGTGCATACGCACTTACTACGTTTAATACTTTCTCCTCGAATACCAATTTTACCGTAATAATTCTATCACTTTTCCTTCCTACGTCGACTACCTTAATTTTCATCTCATCATCCAATATTACTCCAACGCCATTCCTAGTACTAGTCCTACCTGAATATATTACCTTATAGCCCTTTCCTATTTCTTTTGCTGTCTCTCCTTTCCATTTAGTTTCCTGTACACAACAAATATTAACTTTCCTTCTCTTCAATACTTCTGCTAATTCTCTACTTCTGCCTGTCAACGTTCCGACATTCCACGTGCCTATTCTCACTTTAAATCTATCCCTCATACCTAAACTCAGATTTAACCCGGGGCGCAATGGTGATGTCCCAACATCGTTGACATTACCCGTGTTGGGTAGACCTGCACACATAACTAGTGGAACAGCTACCACACTGGCTGTCCGGGTGGTATCACACACTTCAACATCCAGGTCTCCTCCTCCTCTAGATATAATATTTCCTCTCACTTGTTGTCGGATGGCACATCCGAGATGGGACAAACCGCCTAAGTATCGATAAGGCCTCCTCATTCTATTTGACATAATTTTACACCGGCTGTCGACCTGACGCAAAAAAACAAATAAATAAATAAAAATAAATAAATAAATAATAATAATATAAATAAATGAAAAATATAATAATTTTATTAATACGAGGTCTAATCAAACAGTATCGAGACTGATACAATTAATCGTAAACCGGTTTGAGTATGAACTTGCACGTCCTATATTAATCTAACTTTATATGTAGAGAAAATATATTAGACATAGATTAGATTTAAATTGTCTTAGTCGGCTTCTAGGTGCGATTAAGTCAAGTGTGTTTTTACGTCCCGTCGGATTTCATAATGAGCGAAAATACAGAACAACGAGTGTGCATTAAATTTTGCCATAAACTGGGAAAAACGGCTACTGAAAACTTCCAAAAGTTATTGTTAGCTTATAGAGATGGAACCATGTCCCGTGCTCGCGTTTTTGAATGGTTTAAACGATTTAAAGAGGGTAGAACAAATTTTGAAAGTGATGAACGTGAAGGACACCCATCAACATAGCCGCAATGAGAAAATGATCCAAAAATACGAACAGCAATACGAGGTAACCGTCGTTGGACAATTATGGAACTTATTATTGAGTTTAAAATTTCATTTGAATCAGTTCGAACCATATTGACGACTGATTTAGACATGAGAAGAGTTGCAGCAAAATTGTTCCAAAACTCCTCTCAGGTGAGCAAAAAGAAAACCGAAAACCGATCGCCACTGATTTGCTAGAATGTTCTGAATCTGATGATTTTTTTTTAAATCAATTATAACTTGTGACTAGACTTGGGCATATGGCTACAATCTAAAAATAAAGGTACAATCTTCGCAGTGGAGGACACCTGATTCACCACGACCCAAAAAAGCTCGTCAAATTCGGCGTTTTCGAAAATGGCAGGAACGTTGGAGAACATGTATGGATTCAGAAGGAGAATACTTTGAAGGAGATCGGATGTAAATAACTTTATCTAATAATTTTTTTTTTTTTTTAACAGTCTAGATTTTTTGATTAGACCTCGTATTCTGAATAATCTGATAAATGTTGTGCGTCTTCGCAACATTTCTAGCAGTACGTTACGGTGTGTTCCTTACAAATATAATTTTCATAGTTTTTACATTGCGTTTTCGTTTTTCTATTTATTTTTTAGATCACAGTAGTAACATTTTCCTTCACGAGTTGGTCCAGCATTAGATTGTTCTATATATTTTTCGCCCAAAATTGAAGCAATTTTTCGTTTTACCTTTATTGATAATGTCTTGATATGCCTACGTTTTTGTTAGCCCATTGTAAGTTGCTTACCAAGTGTTTGTAAGATCTCACGTCTATTTATATTACAATTATTATTCGCTTTGTATAGTAAGTTGGCTATTAATTCCTGCGGTATTCAAAAGACTGTAAAAAATTGTAAGAGGCCAACGACGGTTTATTCTAGCAACTGAATAGTTTCCTTTTAGCTCATCAAATACATCTACATTACCTTTTGTCATATAATAAAGTGTAATAATTTCGCGTTTATTTAAATTGGAATCCATGGCATTACCATGGTGCATCGTAGACAGCAATAACACTATTTTACTTTTTTTGGGCACGTGAGAAACTAATGTCATGTTTTTAGTAAATTCAAACATATTTGACTATATAATTTTACCATGTGTATGATAAAAATTTGGAGGTATTTCCCTTTTGTTTTTTCTTATAGTCCCTACCGTGGTTATTCTGTGTTTTTTCAGTTATTCAGTAGCTAGTGGTACTGAAGTAAACCAATTATCACATGTGATATTTCTCCCTGTTTTTGAAATCGGTTTTATGAGTCGCAATACAATTTCTTTTCCACTATTTACAACTTTAAATGGTCCTTCTTCCTGCTGTCCACAATAAATTTCCATATTTAGGGTATAAAAAGTACGACAATCAACTAACGAGAATATTTTTATACCACATTTCGTAGGTTTAATTGCAATATAATCTACATTTTCCTCTGAACGACTCGAGCATTTCGTCAACTGTTACACATTCACCCACTGTATATTATTTTTGACAGCGATCAACAAATCCATCAAAAATGTTTCTTGCAGGAGCTAATCTATCGGTTTTTATCTGAGTATTTATTATGAGAATTAACGTCATCAAATCTCAAACATTGTAATATAAACCGAAATCTTATTATATTCATAGTCGCGTGGAAATAATCGACACCTAAGCCATCAGTCCTCCACAAATCACATACATTTTGATGGGACGATCGTAAAGAACAAGATAAATATAGTAAACCTATTATTGCTTTCATCTCTATAATATCGGTATCTTTAGCATCTCAACTCGTGCAAAATTTTCTCTTATTTTTTGAATTGTTATGTTTGTAAAATTGACTATTTCTGATATTATCTCATCAGGAAAAAATAACTTCCAAGAATCAATTATAGTTTTTGAATTTTTTGCAACACCTTTGACACTTGGTAAATGAGTTACCAAATTATGTGACCTAGTTCTACTATTTAAAGGCGGTGGTTGTGCTTTCCACTTAGTCCCATCCTTTCCTAAATAATTCTGATTGCTAGATTCATATTCATCAGACAATAATCCAGACTCCTCGGTACATGTATCATGTTCACTTTCCACGACTATATCACAATCTAAGTCACTTTCACTAAAATCATCATCTGATAATATTTCCTCGTTTAAAGCATCAATTATAGATTGTTGATTAGGGTGACAATAAAAAAAAAAAAAATTATTTCTGAAAGTCCCACCCGCTTAAATTGTTTATCCATCTAATAACAACGTTCATAAAAAAATTCAAGAAAAAATTTCTATTTTTACTGGTTGCGCAACTTGTTTTAAAAATATAATAGATATTTCAGTGTATGAATAAAAAAAAATATATTTAATAATTAAAAATAATATAAAAAAGTTATAGATCATCATAATATTGTATAAAAAATAATCATCACACAAAATGTCAATCATCGATTGTAGATTTATTTGGATTTGGATACTTCTATCGGTGTTGTTCAACTACTTGCAAAAGATACTGCTTTTGTTCTTCTTGATTGGTGATTATCCCATTGAAAGTTTGAATCAACGAAATCCCACGTTCAGCTGCATCGTTAACTACTTTCAGAAGTTGAACTCTTTTACAACCGTCAATGAAATCTTTGTGATTATCCCAAGTATCTGGATTCTGATTTAAGAAATCTTGGGGGATGTCCAAGGCTGTAAATAATATGAGGCTATATTTAGAAACAAAATCAGACAATTGTACTGTTTGAACTGCAGTCGTCTCAACTGTAATACGCCGTAAAGGAAAGTCAGCTCCTTTTTTCACTAATGATTTAACCATATTAACTTTCATCTCAGAAGAAACTTTGCTGTCAAAAAAGGCTAATCCAATAAGTGTCTCACTTAAGTACTATAAATGTTTTGAGAAGCTTTTGGCAGCCACGTTGCCTTTAACTATATTTGATTTTTTATAGTTATCGAGTTCCTTTAAAAGATTAAGATCGTTATAAGGAGCTAGTTCTCCACTAGACGCAGTATACCAGTACTTAATATAAACTTGTTTGACAAAAACGTTGAAGGCTTCAAGTGCAGATAATTCTCTAGCAGTTAGTTTGAACTGCGATCGAAATAAGAAAATTTTCAAGCTCGATGTAAAGCGCCAGGTCTACGAATCTTAAAATCTTTAGCAGTTTCATCTCCTAGGAATATTAGGGAAAGTTGCAGCAATTCCTTGTAGTCATCTCTAGGCTGAAATGTCGCTAACTGGTCATTGATATACTTGACAAGAACATATTTTTGTGGATTTAATTTACTAGCCACTGTATCTTCTGAGCAAGAAGAAACTCTTTGTCTTCTTTTATAGATATAAGAGTCAAAACATCTTTATGAGCAATATCGAATAAATTGTCAAAGTCACTGACGAAAACAGATTCCGCTTCTAATTGTTTTGATGTTCGTCGTGAAGCACTTTTTTTAATACTCTGCCACTTACAGTGTATTTTTTTTATTTTTTCAATAACGTGGCATTCTTTTTGCGTGGGAATTTCAGCTTTTTCCCAAAAAAGCACTAACTTCTCTTGCTGTAATTGTAGCACTAGACTGAATAGATTTTTTTTCGTATTTGTGCAAATGAAAAAACCGGTGAAGCATTTGTTTATTAGATGGAAGTTTACTGCCGGTGATGGATTCAAGTGTCCCCCCAATTAACCAAATTCCACGATCTTTACTAGTGCTAGCTATATTATATTAATATCTAAAATATATTATATACAAATGCAATAATACTTACATAAATTAGTGAACAAAAAGACTCAAATAAAACTTGAACGTACGAACTGGCTACTGACGTACTGCGTATTGACGGAACAACATACACGAGACGATACCAATAAAATATACGAGTAAGATTCACGACAAAATAATAATCATTACTATAACAATGTTAACGTGTGAACCGGTGTACTACGAATGATGTGTAATCGGCGAGTAACCATCGATAACGCGAGCGAAATTGCGATATCCATGCTATTAATAGCTTCGGAAAATAAAAGTGTTGCGCGACCTCTAAATATCAACCGAATGAAATATAACTTTCACAAAGTATATATTATATCAAAATAAACATTTAAGGTGGGTGGGAAAAAAGAAATATTAAAATTTTTTTTTTTCTATGTATTCGATTGTCACCCTATTGTTGATCCATATTACAATAGTTGTAATGTTAATAGTATTAATTATTAATAAAAATTACAAATATTTTTAGTATGTAAAAAAATATATAATACGCACTAGAAAATCACATGTATCGTGTGTCAAGTCCAAGTCATACAAGAAAAATATAAACCATATCAATGGTTAGCCAATTTCCAAATTGTCGGGGAGAGCCGAAAAATAGATATTTTCACATGAATGGTGTTACATTCTTAGAACATCGTATAACACTTCGATTTGAGACTTAATATGAGTTATAATGAGTTTTTACATATTTTTTATTGATTAATTTCTCATAATCATACTATATTTGTGTATTTAAAGCCAATTTAAAGAGAAAATGACGCTTACGCCCCTTTTTTTCTAATTTAGGCACTTACACCCCAAAGATGTTTGATTAACTATAATGGCTTTCATAGTTTAATATGGTTATTTTCTATATTATTGATGAAATTCAAGGAAAATTTATAGTAAAAGTATTTCGAAAATTATAAATATAAGCTTAAGATTTAACCCGTCGTTGGTGTCGCTAAATTTTATACACCGTTAGTGTTGTGTTAGCGTTTCGCTGATCTATTAAAATACATGTGTGCCAACAAGGATCCTACGGAGAAGCGGTTGTCCTTGGTTGGCGACTGCACTTACGTGCTTTTAAGTTTTACCCAGATAGTGACTTAAAGTTGTACTGCAAGGTACGGGCGATTACAACTAACAAATGCCACATATGCAATGAATAATTATATTAACAAAATCGCGCCGTTAATATTTACAATAATAATAAATATATATAAAATATGACTGCGCGTCACCGGGTGCGACCGCTCATACCTCGGTCGGCCTGGGGCTCGTCTGGTTATGCCCACGCAACCGTGCCCAAAACACGTGCGAACAACCACCAAAGCCGACAGATGACCTCGTAGGCAAACGGAAATCGCTCCTAAGCAGGAACAATCAGCAGTACTTTCAGGCACGGATCACTGGACACGATCAACCGTAACAAAACAACGGACTGCCCCGGGGAGTTGTGTATGTCGGACGTATAACTCACACATGCGAAATGGCTGACTACGTGATGAACTCGAAACACGTACCTCTGGAAACTCGTGGCGGCTGTGGGGACGAGCAGAATTCGGAGGAGCACTTGGCGTGGCACTGTCCCAACCACGGATGCCGAATCCCACGATGGAACTTTCGCACAAACGCGATCAGACGAAAACAGCCACGTGCAGTGATCTCCCGATCACGTAAACACAGTCTTCGACAAGAAAAACGTGCCACCGGCACTTCCGTCGTGGCAGACAGACTGACTCCGCTGGTGCCCGGTCAAACCAGTTCACGCGAGTGTGACATATGGGAGGGGGACGTCGATAAGTATCCGAAAGTCACTGGAGACATGAACGGCGCGAACTTCAAAAATGTTGTATTTCTCGAACAACACGTTTGAACATACAAATTAATATACCTTGGTACTGATAAATATCAATATTGTACTGCTAAAGCATAATAATAAAATAATATAAGTTACTTATAAAATAACAAGATACTATGGTAAACGGTAAAGTAAATAAGGCGATCAGTGAAGGTGCAAGAACAACTCCAAAATATACGGTATTATTATCTACGTAGGTATACGGCAACATTGGACTTCAATAAATTTATTAGTTTATTTATAAAATGTAATGTTTTTCCGTATTTATTTTCGTAAATAACTCAATGGAGCATATATATAGAATTGTCAAAATCGATTGAAATATAAACCAGTGGTTCTAAAAAAGTAATTATTATGTGAGCGAAATACTTATAATGACACCAACGACGGTTTAAATCATTAATAGTGAAAATAATGAATTTATAATTATAATATTTATATTTAATAAAATCTTCATAAAAATGTAAAAATACACTTTAGTACAATATACTTAGAAAATTATTAAAATTGAATATTAGCCAAATATTTACAATTTACATGGGATCCAATTTATTTTTGAAAATTTTTCTTGTAGGTACCTAACCAAACCTAAAATAATTATAATAATGAATAGTATTATAATTCACTGAGTTCTAGTGTCGAGGTCAGTTAAGTAAAATAAGCGTTCTATTATTGTAATAATTTTTTATTCTTTAGTTTAAATGTTTTATTAAAATTATAAATATGTATTGCAATTATTACTTATTTCTTTTAAAGTAATAATATTATGTTATAAAAATTTAAAACATGACAATAAAAAAACTCTGTAATATAAAAATAATAATGATTAGAGAAAGAAATAATTTTCTCAAAATAATTACAAACTCAAATAATGAGTAATAATTACAATTAATAAAAACGAATTTTAAACATAACTTCATGACTATTTTTGGTAAATAAATATGACTTATTTATGTTGTAACATGCACCATTATATGTAATATAATTGTAATGTAATTTCTAACAAATAATAATACGCACATTCCCAAGTCGTACGAGGATAAAATGTACAATACTTCTAAATTATATAAATAACTATTGCGCACATAATTGTAATGTAAAGCTAAGCCACGCGCAAATCAAAATCAATGTAATACATATTCTTATGTTTCATCATACGACCATGAACAAATTGTGAAATGGTCAAATAATAATAACAGAGAAGAAGCCACGTGCGGATTACAAATCACGAACAACGTCATCATCCAAATTTGACGATGAAGGCCAAGGGCAACCAGGTGGCGAAAACAAAATCAAACAGAGTATATAAGGGCTCCGTTTCACCACCAACATCAGACGTATCCAGCCATCAAGTACAAACACTCCGCTGACGACAGTCATATTTACATTGTTATTACTTTGCTGATTTTTTCTAAGTGTAAAATAAAAATATCATATTCTATTCTTTCAAGTTTAAATTATTGAACTTATATTAAAACACTTAGAAGTGTCGCGTCCCACGTCATCAGACAAGCAATAGGCATATGAAACCACATCCTGTTAATCCTGTTAGGAGCGTAGGCGCAATAACCATGATATGCATGAGATCATGTAAAATTATTGTTCGTTATTATCATTTTGAAACGATGACCAATATGTAGCATCTTGTCACGGATATGGGCACAGTAGTTAGAATGTGTGTGGGATCATATTGAACGGAAGTACATTACAATAAAATAAGTATTATCAATACGACATATATAATATATATATATGTGTATACATATATACATGGTCAAGTACGGTAATGGTACAGCTTTATATGTTGTTCCACGCCAGTGGCGTATTTAGGAATTTTTCATGGGGAGGGTCCAGATAATTTTCAGAATACAAAGCCGTGGGGGTTTCGTCAGCTAAGATTGAAAAGCATTTAGAAGAATTTACTTTATCAACAATCTGTTTGAGAATAATTTTATTGCACGCCTCAATAGTTTGGTTTTGAATTATAGGACTTGTGTATTTGTTCCTTTTACCACAACCTTCCAACACATTTTTTAAATGTTCATCGCCTATTGCTCGATATTTTAAAATGGCACGAAATTTACCTTCTCTTGAATTCATATCTGTTGATTGTTGAAATAAATAAATTTAATTCAAATTATATATACAAATTGAGTTATTATAATTTCAATTACCATCTATCACTATTTTACCAAAATCCAGATGTCCCCGTAAAGGAATTTCTTCTCTACCACACAACAAAATACACTGAATAATAGGAACAAGTCTTTTTCTATTTTCTTTGACTTGAGCCAATCTATAATGATGACATTATTGACAATTTAATATAATATATAGGCACTTTTGTTAAAACAGTTAAATCATCTATCAGTATCAATGCGTTCTACTATTGATGGCTGTTTATGATCAAATAAAATACTTAGAAATTGTTGAGACTTTAAAACACTCATTTCGTGATAAGCAGACTTTGTATGATCTTGAAATGCCTATAATGGTTTTATGTTATACAAAATATTATCATAATAGAAAAATCTAAACACAAATAACTATGAGTGCTAAAGTGCACTAAACTGAAATCCATTAAACTATAAACATTTCATAAATTATTAAAAGCGATTATTACTTTAAGAGCTTTTTTAAAATTTCGAAATACAGTTAGTACAAGTTGTCCTAAAGATTGGTTTCCAACTCCTCCATAATTTGCAAAAACTACTCAATATCGGCAGTAAGCTCCATCTTCTTTTTTGGAATATACTAGCCATGGAAATCTTTCTAACCAAGTATATTGAAATCGCAAATTCTTTTTTGTATACGTATCCAGTATAGGAAAAATAAAATCTTTTTTAGGAATCATACATTTTGTTTGCGCCGCAAACAACGGTTTCGTTATTAATTTATGTTATCATTTTCGTGCGATTGATAGCGGTGCGTTGCGTAACTACGGCCATCCTCTGCGGTGGTGATAGCCTCCGTGTGGGACCGGCCGAGAACGTGATCGCGCTGTTATCATCGCGCGGAAATGTTCGTTATTGCATGTTTTCTTAGTTCTCGGTTATGTTTTTTCGTATAGCAAAAGTCATGTTCTCAGTGTCACAAAGTTTCTTAAGTTCTAGTGTTTATTGTTTTAGTGTGGTGACACTGAGAAATTTATCTTCATTGTGGTGTCCGGCGGCCAAAGCCTTCGTGGTGAATGTCGTCGGCACCGTCGCTCTCTCGTTTTGCCGTTGGCTTGGTGTGCACACCTACCTGTTCAAGTGTTCCCGTATCCCGTGTCTGCAGTCTTCTTTCTATTAAAACCACGTTGTCAACTTTTCGTTTTGTGATTCGACCGTCTGGTAAAGTATCGTTCGAGGCAATTAGATATTGTCCAGCGTTATAATTTTATTGTTTGTAGTTTACCAGCGGTCGCCTTGTGAATAACGTGGTTTTGTCATTCTTGTCGTCGTTCGAGCTGCAGAACGGGCTTTGTCTTCGTTGGTAACTGTGTTACATGTTCATGTGAGTATTGGTCGACCATATTTGTTTCATTTGTTTAAGGGTCGACGGGCCTAGCCGTCACAGGCAATTCATTTTATAGTTACCATTATTTACTATTACATTTATATTATTGTTGGACCGGCTTAGGTCAATTATTTATTTATGGTTTATATTATACTGCTTTGATATTATTTCGTGCGCCGTGTGGGCCACATATTTGGTTTATTCATTACTATTTATATTTTATTTTATTATATTATGGCGTGTACGCCGTGTGGGACGCATAGCTAATTATTATTTATTATTGTTTACATACTATTTCATTTAACTACCATTGTATCAGCACTATTGCATCTTCCTCTTATTATTGAATTATCTATTGCATTTATTTATATTTTATTATTTTATTGGTGTGTGCCGTGTGGGCCACACAAATTATTATTATTATTGCTGCGTCGTTGTAAGGCCAGCATTGCACTATTGTTATATTTATATTATTAATATTATTGCACATTTTTGGTAATTGGCCGTCTAAGGCAATACAGTATTGTTATACTTATATTACTATTATTATTATTTAAGCTGTGCCACTGTAGGGCCAGCAGCTATTATATTTATACTATTGTTGAACCGGCTTAGGATAATTATTTATTTATATTCAAATTATTTATTATTGCATACTATTGTTTATTATATTACCAGCAACTATTATACCATTTTGGCATTTATTATTATTATCATTTATTTATATATTTTGTATTCCTCATTTTAACTGGCGAACAAGCCAGCCCTCTAATATTGTTGGGCACTTACCGCGCCATCACATTTTTTAAAACATAAAAATAAATAAAATAATATTGTGTTATGCCTAGAACCTACTTTATTACAATTCTTTGTAAGAACTTAGTAGTTAATTAAGTCAAATACTAGAAGCGTGAGAATGCTGTACCTATTTGTAGTTTGTACCATTATTACGCTTAAAAAAGTAAGAAAAAAACTACCTTAATTCTTACCTCAATTTTCTCTTTATCAGTTAAGGAACGATTTACAAACAAACAAATATCATTAGGCGGAGTTGTAACTTTGTCATTTTTGTTTACATTTTCATTCTTTATATATTTTAATGTCAAATACCGCCAAGCAAATTTCATAAGGCACCCAGTAGCATAAATACCATAGTCCATCCAAATTCCACATATTATATAGTATACAATATAAGACATAAGTAGAAGCATTTAGCAAAATATACAACTATGGTCTATGAGGAAAGCAAGCTTAACAACTATAGATTTCAATTATATAATCAAGATAATAATAAATTCAGATTTTAAACAGTAACATACCTAAGAATTTAATTTCTTATTCAAACTTTGCTCACCGTCTTCGTCGATAGACCTTTTCAGATTTAAAGTCTCGGCAGTCTCGCTAGGGGTCTCACTACTACAAGTGGACTCTGTAGACCGAATCGCAGTGAAAAAAGTTGTTATTTTAGGTGTGTTGTTCATTTTGAATTTTTGAAAGATTAATTAAACAAAAAACAACACGGCGAAGTTTCGAATTCGAACGGTTTTGAAGATCATGCATAATCATAAATAAGAAAAACCGTCATCATTGTTATCTACCGGCTACCGCTATCATTTAATTTAATTTGATAAGAGCAGAGCGTTTGTTTAATAACCAAGAACTCGGTATTTTTCAACCATGTTTGGTTCCAAACTGATAACGAAAAATCGTGATAACAATTGAAAATGTTGATAATACTGATGCTTCGAAATTTTTTTACAAAATTGTTCATATCGACATATGTCATATCCTATGATATAATTTGTTTTTATTAAACATATAAAATCACAAACATTTACATGTACGAGACACGAGTCAATGGGGGGGGGGTCCGGACCCCTTGGACCCCCCCCGTAAATACGCCACTGTTCCACGCATTCGATGATTCACACGGGAAAAGGGAAAAGACACTTCTAACCACATCCTGTGATAGAAATAATCGAGATTAGGAGACTCTCACGAGATCGGGATATATAAGGGACCCGGGAACAAGGGCAATTCAGACGAGTTCTTGCTATGTGACACTGAGCACCTTCACGCTAGTGAACGATATGATTTGGACTAATAATAATTTTAACAGTTTATTAAATTGAAAGTGAAGGTAGTGAAGAAGATCTTGAAATAAGTTTTATAAAAGAAGAAAATATTGATGAACAAAGTAAAGAATTATTAAGTTTAAGAGAGCAACGTAAAACGCGAAGTAAACATAACTCTGAGTTTGAGGAACTAAAATTTGAAGTAAAACCTAGAAAAAAAATGACTAGCGATACAGTAGCATTAAAATTGGAAGAGGCAGTTAAATTAATACTGAAAAGTACAGGGGAAGATGGCGTTTATCAATTTATTCAGACATGCGATTTAGCAATCGAATCAGTAGAGAAGAAAAATGTACCGATTTTAATTAAATATATAACAAACAGATTAAGTGGTAGTGCTTTAGAAGCAATTAAATATAAAGATACAACTAAATGGATGACCAAAAAAAAATATTTAGCCGATACATTTGAAGCACAGCACTCTGCTTCAGCCTTGCAAATAGAATTAAACTCCATCAAAATGCTTCAGGAAGAAGACGTAAACACAGGGCCGGGTTTAGAACAAGTGCCACCCTAGGCCCTTTGAAATATGCCGCCCCTACCCCAAGAAAAAAAATTTTGTAATTATTTCTAATAAATTTATTTCATTTTAAAGAAATTAGGTCAATAGTCATTATAAACGAAACAAATAATAATTATAAATCCTAATTAGGCATTATCAGTATACATTTTTAATCTTAATCATAAAATAATCTTAATAATCTTTAATCTTATACCTAGTAATACTTAATAGTTAAACTTATACCTAATCATAACCTATGTTATCTATAATATTTTACGACGAACTTTTTAAGATGCGAAATCGTCGATTACATAATCATAATTTATACTTCGAAGCATCTCAGATTCTATGTGAAGTATTGATGTCGCGTTTAATCTATCTGACTCCAAAGTTGAACGAAGAAGCGATTTTACTCTTTTCAATGCTGAAAACGACCGCTCTTCTGTACAATTTGTTGCAAACGTGCACAAATACATACGTAACGCTGTTGTGACGTTCGTGTAAATATCTATTAAATAATTTGTATACAACATCTTACAAAGTTCTTGGACGTTTCTTTTTTTGTCAGATTTAAAAAAAAGATGATCACGCAAATGAAGACATTCTTTTGTAAATGATTCTTCATTCAATTTAAACATTTAACAGCTCCTTATTTTCAGATAGCTTTAAAAAATAAAATTAAAATTGATGTTAAGTCTATATTAGATAGCTATATAGGTTTTAAAGATAATGCATGTCTTAACAATTTTAAGGTATTTAGTATAGGTCTTAATAGTATTTCAGGGAAAAATGTTTTTTTAGTAAAACAATTTGAAACAATAAATAAGTTTTTTGATAAACCAATCAGTAGCCTTAAATTAGTTATAGCTTTAGTAGGCAATTTATCAGAAAATTTTACAGAAAAAATTTGAGGGTGACTTGAAACACGAACAAAATAACAATGCCAAACAAATACGTGCGAATACCGGGCAGCCATGCATATAAAAATTATAGTGATGAAACTCTTCAAGTTATGTCTTCATGTTATGTTATACAGTAGTTAAATTGATCTATTTAAAAAGTTTCATATTTTATTTTGATCATTTTATTCATTTTTATTATTTTAAAATTAAGTATCTTGTCAAAAAAAAGTAAAGTCAACCTTTTCCTTTTTATATTTATTTGACATGTGTTTTGGTTAACTTTTTAAATAAATAATATATTGTTTTTATGTACCTAACTGCCTTTTAAGTTATGTTAACTAGTATTATAAATTTGTTATACCTTTAAAATAAAGTATTCTGTTAAAAAAGGTTAAAAAAGGTGAAGTCAACCTTTTTCTTTTTATATTTATTTGACATGTGTTTTGGTTAACTTTTTAAATAAATAATATATTGTTTTTATGTACCTAACTGCCTTTAAGTTATGTTAACTAGTATTATAAATTTGTTATACCTTTAAAATAAAGTATTCTGTTAAAAAAATCGTTAAAAAAGGTAAAGTTCACATTTTTTTTTTTTTATATTTACTTTACATTTGTTTGAATTTATTTTTAAAACAAATATTTCGTTACAAGTAGCCTCTTACGTGCCTCAGTTTGATTTTACGTTAAATTTTTATAGCTGTTACAAGTCACCCAAAAATTGAGGTGACTTGTAACACGTACTTTTTATTTTTTTTTAAGTACAATTTTGATCAAAAAACAAAATGAAAGGTCTTATTCTATTCATGAGACGTATGCGCAGATTTATGTATTTTTTGTAGGCCTGTGCGATTTTTTTTAAGCCCAGAATACCAAAAACAATATCAAAATCGTTTCAAGTCACCTCGATTGACGGTAGTGTTAAAAAATGTGTTATATTCCTCAAAAACCTACAATAATGTTTCTAAGTCTTCTGTAGTAAAACAAATATCTTATAATAATGAATCACATAAAGCCAAGAAATAAAATAAAGGTAAATATATTTTTATACAATAAAACTTTTATTTTTATTGTGTCTTAAATCTTAATGTAAAATAAATTCTTAGTTTTTAATAAACATGTATAGAGTTCTCAAATAACTAAAGAAGTATCAAATTATTCTGTTGGTTAAATTGAATAATATCTATAATTTATAGATTATATTAAATAATTTATTTATTTATAACAAAATAATTATAATTATAATAATTTATTTTATAATAAAACATTTTTTACCCCAGCTTATCAAATAAATGTTGACTGTGGTGATAAAGACATGGATAATAATGGTTTGGAAACTACTGACAATTGCATTGAATCAACTAATATTGACCAAGGTTATTATTATTTTTGATGATAAACATTGAACAATCATTCAAATTGATATTTTAATTTTATTGTAGATTACCAAAGCTCAGAAGTTGTGGTTCTACCATTATTTAAAACACCAGAAAGTATTGGCTCTATGTCAACTTCTAAAGGTTAGGTATTGATAAAATAATTTATAAAACATTAATATTATAGTATTATCTATGTGTGTGTGTATATATACGAGTATATAAGTATATTTTATTTTTCTTATTTAATATTGGCATTTAAAAAAGTAAATTGGATTTCTTATGTTTTTATTACTAAATAAATATTTAAGTATGCATTACATAGATGCTTTAATTTAATTTTAATTAGGACCAGTTGGGATTGTATTAAGATTTTTATATATATATATTCACTAACATGAATGATATAGTTTTATGTGTACTTGTAAGTGCTTGTAAATTTGTATTATTTTTGTTTATATACAATAAAAGTATATCTTAGTGATTCAAGACATAGTCTATATGATTACTA
The DNA here is from genome assembly GCA_034509805.1 of Sipha maydis. Taxonomy (NCBI): domain Eukaryota; kingdom Metazoa; phylum Arthropoda; class Insecta; order Hemiptera; family Aphididae; genus Sipha; species Sipha maydis. Next base: position 486,956 of record JASXSY010001421.1, read on the forward strand.
CATTATATTAAATTATATTTTTATGTTTGAAATATTTTACTATATAGGTAGTAATATATATTAGTATTCATAATAATTTTTTTCAGGCACTGAATTTGAAAAAGAAGTTCTTCACATACTAACTTATCTGAAATTTGAATTGAAGCGAATAGTTAACAACCAAAGAGATATGGTTCAAAGATTGGAATTAATAGACACTTGTTTAGAAAATTCACCATCTTAACATATATCTACATGTAACAATAAATCATCTTCTTTAAATGATATAGCAGATTGCAATTTACCTCTTGATAATGTTATTGATCTTGAAGTCTTTGATGATAAAATTTCTGGAGATATCAATTTCCGTACAAATTTAGTAAGAATAATTATTATATTGAATATTACTGCAAATATGTTTCTTTGCATTTTTATAATGAACCTTCTAATTTTTTAGGTAAATGAACTTTCTTACATAGGTGGTAAACATGTTAAAGCAATGACAAAGCGGGTTATGGGAAAGTTGTTCAAAGATGAATTATTAAAAGATTTTTCATACACTGGTAAAAAAGGGAAAAAAAAGTTTTCAAATTTGGCTTGTTGTTCTGTGATTTTTGGTAAGATAAATTTGTTAAAACTTAACACATAATTAATTATCTATGAGTATGTTAAAAATAATTTACCTAATATACATTTTGACTGTAAAGAATGCATTCAATTAAATGACTAACATAAGTAATTTCTTTAATATTATTGTGTTATGTATTTTGTATGTTTGAAGATAAATCATGAGTAAAATGTCTTTCAGTATAATTTTTTTGAAAAATTATTTTTTAATAAGTATATTAATATATTTTTTAACCTGTTGGTAATATGTGTGTGTGTGTATTTTTAGATGCTGTCAAAAAACAAAATAAATTCAAACATTCATCACAAAATGAAGTGGAAAATATTATTAAGTATGTCCTTGCTCAAGCCTCCGTTTAATATAAAAAGGATGTCTGTTAAATAAAATTTATAATTTAAATAAAAGTTTAAGTACCTATTACAAAATAACACAATTCGTTGTTTTGGCTTATTTATTATTAACCTATTCTATTTTTTCTCTTTAATTTAGAATGCATTTAATTATACGTAAGTGGTTGCTGAAAGAGAACTATCTAACTAAGGGCTGTGATCTTAATGTACAACTGTACAAGAATTTAACTATATTATACCTACTGAAGAAATAATTTACAACTCCTAATTGGTAAATTAAATTTTTTTGTTTTTATAGAAAATACTTGAATACCTGTAGGCGCTAACACTGAGTTTAAATATTCATATAACATATTCCATACTTGGTATGATCAATGATTATATTATTATTAATTTTGTCTGTACCTGAATTTGAAAAATAAATTGATGTAAAAATACAATAATATAATTTTGACAACATCAAAATATTCTATATTTAATATTAATATTTGATTTCACCAAAGTAAATTATTTGTTTATATAATATTACAATTAAATCACTATTAAACATTTTCATAATTTCAAAAACATTTGTTTTTAACATTAAATAAATATTTGTTTTAAAATATTTATTGCAAAACTCCAAATGGTTCAAATGTAATTTATATTATATTAATTAATATTTAAAAATGAAAATTCAACAAAAATAAAATATTTATTAATAATTTACATTTTTTTTCAAACATTTATTCAACCTTAAATAAATATATCATTGCTGTGTGGGTACTATAATCTAACATGTTCTTGGAAGCATAATATGGTAATTTTATACTTAAGATGTATTATAATTATCACGTGTATTATCACCGTACAATTAATATAAACGAGATTTATTTAAGTAGGAGTTGTTTTCCCTATAAAAAGCCGTGCACACTTTACTTTTTACTTTTTTTTTTACTTATCCTATCCAAGAAAAATTGACTTGTTTAATATTACACTAGTTCGAGAAAATGTCGAGTTATTCGGATCATGTTGTTGAAGATTCTTCTTCAAATGATGATGTAAGTAAAACCCTCATTATATAACTATTACTCTTTTATTTTTTTTTTTTGTAAATTAAAATTAAAACTATGATTATTATATTTAATTATAGTTCAAATTGCTATTATTTTTTTTTCTTGAATTAGGTTGAAAGTTCAATTTTTGAAAATGACCAGCAAGAAGTAAAAAGAAAATTTAGCTTTAAAGCTAAAAAAATTAAAAATATGAAAATAAAAATAAAAGATGAATCTGAAGTTATAAGACCAAAAAAAACTAAAAACGAAAAGGTAAAAAAAAATATTATCATATAATTTAATGTAATACTGTTAATTTTTATTATTTATACGTAGCCGATATCATCGTATAAAGCAAAAATAACCGACATGATAGCCAGTGGAAATTTTGAAAATGAAGTTACCAACAGTATAACGTTGAAAGAAGGAAAGAACAAGTATATAATTAAAACTCCAGCTAACAAAAATTGTGAAGACTGTTGGGTTTTGCAACACTACAAATCTCAGGATATTTATAGAGTTGCACTTCAAGACAGGTTAATAAATAAAACTAAATCTAAAATAATTTAACACATTAATTGTAAATATAAATATAACTTTTTTTTTTTTTTTTTTTAGGTGCAAATATGCGGAATGTTCCGTAAAATTAAATAAAACAGAAAAAGATAATATATCAAAATTGATGTTTGATGTAATTAAACCAATCATAAATAGGTTCATGTCAGACCCGAAAAAAGTGATGGCAAAAATTAACAGTGAAAATTAAAATACTTAATAATACATAACAATTATTATGTTAATTTTTTAATTTTTTAATTTTTATTTTCATTATTATAATTTTTACTAGATATTGTTTTACTCAAATATTTGTTACAAATAACAAGAATATTTTTATATTTTATCATACTATCATTATATAATATAAATAGTTATATGTACACACATAGAAATCTGAGATTAAATCAACTACTAAAAGTGTCATAATTATTCACATTTGAGGGTCGTTTTTGAGCTAAGGCGAATTTGTAGTTGATTTAACATTGATTAAGTTTAAAATTATTAACACTCATAAGGAATTACTTATAACCTGTTCAATTAGTTGTTATAACATCAAATAGTGTCAATTTAACTTCAGTCTGTACTTAAAATCAGAAACTCTGAGGTCAAATCAACATGAAAATGAGTTTAATCAAATAGTAGTTCAGTAGTTGAAATTACTACATCTAGTGTTAAAACTAATACCTAATGCTTTCATTTGAACATAAGAAACTTTAAATTTAACCATGTTATCTTGTAATTCAAACTACAAGTATTTGCTAATTTAAAATAAAAAAATATTTGAATTGACTAACTATCATTAGTTTGAAACTAGTCCTTATTGCTTGTATTTTAACCAAAAAGAGTATTCAAAATTAAAAAGTTATTCTTATGTATTTTTGATACATTTTTATTTCAATATTAATTGCTTGATTACTATTTCTTATTATATAAACAATAAATAGCAAAATAAGACAATTTTGGATAACTTTTTTGAAACTTACCAACTATTTTGTTGAATTAATAAATTATTTTAAAAAATATAAGGAAATAAATAAATACAAAATGCATGTACATAATTAAAAGAAAAATATTGTTTATTATAAATATAAAGTAATTATATTTACAATTTTTATACATAATAAAAATGTTGATAATTATTACTTACATAAATGTATAAGTTGTAGTAGATACTTTTATATTAAAATATATTTATATCAATATAAACAAAAAAAAAAACAATATTTAGTACCTAAATTTTATTTAGTACTTTGAACTTCAGTCATTAATATATTAAAAAATGATTTTTAAATGATAAATTAACTGAGGAATAGTCTTCAGTTTTTTATTACAAAGAAAACAAATATAACTCATGACTGATCCCTAATATACAACTTATATAATTAACTTAATATTATATACTTCCTATTTTAGATATATTACATTAATAAGATAATACAAATAGGTAATTGCTGTGTATTTAATATGTTAAACTTATTGGATATAGATGTAGTAATGGCAGATAGCTGGTCATATTCAGTTTTCAGTCCATAAACATGATGTTGAATGAAAATCCACGACTCGTAACATTCACAAGGGTACAAACAGTTAAGGCCAAAGTATAATTTAAAACAAGCGTTTAGTGTTTCTAATGGGCTGTTGAATGTCCAAAGTTGATTATCTACACGAATATAACTTTGACTGATTGAGGACAAATCTTCACCAACTAAGTACACAAATGGCTGAATAGTACAACCAAATTGAAAATATTTATTTCTTCTTTGAATAACGTCTGATTCTATTTCTGAAATATTCTATAAAAAATAAATATTTTATTAAATAATGTATTGAACTAATATGTCAATTTAGTTTTTTTTTCATTTTAATTTTAGATTGTACATAAATATTAAATACAGGTGTGACATAACTCACTGGCACAACTGTGACAAAAGATCTGGCTGATTCTTCTAAAGATGGTTTCCAATTTTTTTTTACACCACTCACATCACATTTTTTAATGATTGTTTTTGTTGGTATTAGATATGGGATCAATACAATTTTAATAACATCAGCAGTATTATTATCTAAAAATTACATGTAATTTTACTTTTAGTTTCAACTATAACAAACAATTATAAAAATACATACATTGAATTATTATTATTGTTCATATTCAATCATCGAAATGATAGGTTTGTAAAAACTGAATAAGACACGTATGTTTGTGACGCCAATCTTTTTTGAACCGCAAAATTCTAACCATGCTCGACATACAGTATTATTATTATCGAAGTCAAGTTTAACTAATTTCCCAACTGTACTATAACATAAGCCATTTGTTACATGGATAAGTATTTTATTATTATAATATAATAAATATGCATATAGTATATAATAATATGTAATATAATATAATACATATAATATATATTTTAATTATATGTATTATATTATATAACATATTATTATATACTATTTACTATATATGTATTTTAATTATCATTAAAACCAAATTTCTTAAAAATAATTTACTATATGATACGACGTGTAGATATATTATAAAAACTTTTAATGCCAAAGATGCACGTGCCATGGAAACAAACAACGTAGCCGGCCGTAGAGCGAGAGGGACAGAAGTATAGAGAAAGCGGTAAAGAGTAAGAGAGATAGCATATAATTTACGCGTTTATTTTCGTTACGCACGGTTTTTCTGGGCTAGGGTCCCTCCGTTCATATCACGCCATAAGAAACTACGTTTCAATAATATATTATACCAATGTTAAAGAATATATTATAATTATAAGTTAATAATGTTATTATTTATTTCTAAATTCATAAATGCACAATACCTGTGAAGTCCAATTAATTGGATTATATGTACCAAATTTTATGTGACTGTGAACAGAACTAACTGAAGAACTGCGAGATGAAGAGGAATCATATGGAGAATATCTATTATTGCTACGAGCTACTCTAGTTTGTTTTTCAATATTCGAAATACAATATTCAGAAATTTGTTCAGGAATTTGTTGAACATATTCAGCTGATATATCTATCAAAGCAGCATTAGGGTCGGGAACAATAAAGCTATCAAACAACGCCTATAATGAAATTAGTTTAAAAAAAAATTACATCAAAGTCAATTAAATCAAACTACAAACCTACATATATTTTTACATGTTTCAAAAATAAGTAACTAATATAATATAATATATACAACTAATTTAACTTTAGTGTACTTATTTCAGACATTTGACTGCCACTGTTATCCATTGGTAAATAGTCCGACATTATCTATAAATATTTAATTTTCGAAAATACCTACATAGGTATTATACTACCCAAGGCGTGGTGAACTTAAATTAATTGGATACACTAACTACTGCAGATTACACAAGAATATTTAAAAAAAAATAATCGCCAAATAAAATTATCAAGAGACAAAAAACAGCACAGCACATGTTCACATTTTTGATGTTGGTTGAATTACATTTTCATTTTTATAATCGTTAACTGCCGTTTTTTTGTGATAACAACGCGCCACGGTGTCAAGTTGATCGTTTGTGAATTAAAGTTAACTATCATTAATTATAATCTGTGGTTAAACCAAAACTCCACTATACTTATTTATAAATAACTAAGTAGTGAAAACCTTATAATGTTTTGGGTTCGTTTTAAAATTTTTTCATTTAGTCAATTTAATCATTTGTGAAGTTAAATTAACACTCCACTGTACTTATTTATAGATAACTAAGTAGTGACACCTTATCAATGTTTTGGGTTCATTTTAACATTAATTGTTTTAGATTCAAAAGTTCTACACAAATTTATGTTGAATATTAATTAGTTTCAACCTAAAGAACAAAAACATTATTTTAACTATTATTATTGTTATTTCAAAAACATAATAGGTTAGTTCTGAATTTCAATTGTAATTTATTTATCATGTTAGCTTGATGTCAAAATAACGTATTTGTAATATTGAAATCAAAACTAATACTTTAATCAATGCAACTGTGTTAAATGCTAATGTAACTTTCCATTGTGTTAAATAAAACTTACGGAAATTTAAAATCACTTAAAATAAATATTTATTTTAAACTACGTCTTGGAGTAACATAATATTCTTAAAACAGCATGCCAATGGAGTTATAATAAATGTATAAAACACTGAAATTAAATAAGAACTTGTGAAACCAAATTAAAATTGTTAATTTAACTAATAAATTTCTATGTGTGTATACTAACAGTTTTTTGATTATAATAAATTTATTTATTTATCCTGTTATATTTGAATAGTGTATTATACACCCTTTATTCAATAAATAGTTTAAAGTACATTTTTATTTATAAAGATACTAATATTTTAACAAATAATTTTAGTATTATATCTGTCATTAAATTATAATAAATTGTATGTATTACTCCTGTTCTGGCTGCAATTATTATTTGGTTAAGTGTTAATGTTTCGTATGCATATTGGTTGACTAATGCCAAATGTAAATTTTGTACTCCATTGAATGTTAATATGTCCAGTACGTCATTTGTTTTGTCCGACATAACATTCATTCGTTCTATTAATTCCTGTTGTTTTTCTTTTAATTCATCTTGTAATTTTTGTGTTTCTCCAATACTTGTATTTGCTTGCTGAATTGCAGTTTTTATTAGAGTAGTCTGTTTTTTCATTATATGTAATACATTGCCACTGTTTTTCTGTTGTTCATTTAATGCTTCATTAACTTTTCTCGCGAACTCGTCATCACATACTCCAAATAGTACATGTAAAGCATTACCTACTAAATTTATAATACCTCGTTTTTCTCTTCGCGATTCCTCTTTATTTTTTCCCCAATGATAAGAGTATATTTTCCCTTTGTATAGATATTTCAGTAAACATTCCAGTTAAAATATTTTCGAATCTACTACAGATTAGCATATTTTTTGTGTTATTTTTACAAATTCCATTTAATTCTTGTATACTGTTTTCCAATTGTACGTACTTATCATTGTACTCCGTAAGTGATAAATAGGTCATTAGTGTATAATCTCCCCCTATTATTCTTGTTGGTCCATAACTTTCGAAATAGTAGCCTGGCTTGTCTGCATCAAAATTATTAATTTCAAAGTATTCTGACTGATTTATAAACGTTTTATCTTCCCCATATGAAATTGCAACGCACAACAGTAATCTAAAATTTTATAATTACTTGCTATACTAGTTATTTATATTAATAAATCCCCTTTTTTTTTTTTTTTTTTTTTTAACTTTAATCATTATTATTAATCCTACACATTCTATATAATCTAATCGGTTAATCTTACCCACTATTATGTTAAATATACACCTAGTTAATTCTACGTCAGTTACAGGATCATGATAATTTGTTAAATTGTGTTCTTACACACCATCTCATGTGCTTCTCTTAAATTTAGCATTCTCCCATTTTTTTCTCTATACCCAATCTCTTCAGTAAACATTACTTTATTATTGTTCGTCATATCAATTAATTTTAAACTAAATATATAATCGTTATTATCGCTGTATGTAGTTATATTTAATATTTTTTTTTTATATTTGTTATTCGTAATCTTTTTAGTATTTTCCTATCATATTCTCCGTTCCAGAATACAACCACAGGTTTCCTATTTCTATCTGAAAACATATAATGATTTAAGAAAGGTGTCTCCAGATTTCGAGCCCCCTGGATTACCACACTTTGGTGTAATTGCCCAAGTAACGGTGTCAAAACATCTGGTTTCCTTTTAAAAATATATTTTAAACGTTTCAGTAGTGTTTGATAGTTTCCGCGGTTGAACATTTGTAATTTTCTATCTTCGGTCAATATGATTGGTCTCCCTTCCAGTTTAACAGGTGTGTATTTATTAAGATTGTTGCAAATGGCTCCGGATACTAACAGAATATCCTTCTTATTAACCATTGCAAATTCAAAATCAATGACTACAAATTTTATCTGTGAACTACATTAAGTTTAGTTAACATCATAATAATCTACATTTATATACATATATATAATTTCTTTTTATTAGAAAAGCCCGTCTTCAATCAGTTCATCTATAATTCTACCCAACTCATTACAGTGGGTCCTGCTGAATTTACATATATGACTTCTTGCGTGAATTCTTGTAATCCAAGCATTATATTTAGTAATTGATCGCCTGTATATGGTTCTGTCATTAAGTTATTAGCATCCATTATATGTTCATTAAAACATGGTAGTTCAATAATACTTCCTAATTCTCGAATTCCTAATTCTATATGGTTTTCACCAACTAAAAACTCTCGCAATTTTCTCATGAATTCCTTCGCTTTTTCCATGGTAATAATGATTTTATTTATATGTATATATATATTTTTTTTTTTTATGTTTTGTTTGGAATTTCTTCGTTACAGTTTCCACCTGCAATAATTAATACTTAAATTTATTCAATTTTTTATTTTATTTTTATTTATTTATTTATTTATTAATTATTTATTTATATGTTATCATAATAATACTTTTTTACATTATTTTTATGTACTGTTACTCCCCTTCTTCCTCTTTGTATTACTATATTTTCTTCTCCTAATATCTCTATTACTTCAAATGGTCCTGTCCATAATGAATTTAACTTATTTTTACTTGCATTATCTTTTAATAATACTAAATATTTTACATGTATCTCAATTGCATTTTCATTTTATCATACCCTTCTTTAGATTTTATTTTACTTTTTATTAATTTATTCCTCGCAATTGTATGTGACTCTTGTAAATTTTGTTTTAAATCATACAAATAATTATCGTAATTATATCTCGGTTCTGGTTCAGATTTTAATTTAACTGGTATTTCTAACGTCCTACCGTATACTAATGCATATGGTTGAAAATTAGTAGATGAATGTTCAGTTGAGTTATATACAAAAAAAGCGTATGGTAATAAATGATCCCAATTGCTAAGATTTTTATCTACATAATGTCGTAAATATTCGGCTAAAGTTCGGTGTAATCTTTCAAAACTTCCATTCGTTTGCGGATGAAAAGGACTAGTATTTACTTTATTTATTTTTAATAATTTACATACTTCACTAAAAGTTTTACTAAGAAACTCCAGTACCTTGATCTGTTAATATTGTTTCAGGTATTCTGTGTATACATACGAAATGTACTACGAAAGCCTCTGCCACAGTATTAGCTTGATGATCTGATATAGGGACTCCTAATGAATATTTAGTTAAATCGTCCTGAATTGTTAAACTGTATGTATTCCCCGATAAGGTGGTTGTTAGTGGTCCTACAATATCTAAAAATATTTTTTCAAATGGTTTCGAACTAGTTGATGTAATAGCCATGGGTTGTTTTATCTTTTTATTATTAATTTTATTTTTCTGACACGATGTACAATTTTTTATATACGTTTTTATATCTGTTTTCATACCTTTCCATTTAAATTGTTTTTGTACCTTTTTAATAGTTTTATTTATTCCTAAATGTCCTCCCAATCTTGAGTCATGAAATTGTTTTAAAATGTCTAACTTCTCTTCTTCAGTATATTCTATCTCCGTACATATTAATATTTCTATATCAGTTTTCCGAAATATATATCGTATTATTGACCTAATTTGTTCCCATTCTAGGTTATCTGATTGACCTAGTTTATTCATTGCTAATTTATTGATATTATTTTCTTCGCAAAATTGTTTCAAGTTCATTAACGTTACGTACATATTTTCATACGTTGATAATTGTTTATCTATATTTTTAGTTATTAAATACATTATACATCGATTGTCTACTTTATAATATTTTATATCACCTATTACTTTACTCGGTGGTAGCATTTGATTATTTCCAAATCTATGTTTTAATATTTTATTTATTCCTTCCGTGAAATTATATTGTTTAGCGGATTCCGATACTAAATGATATTCAATGGGTACGTCTAATAAATTTCCTACTGTTTCTTTTACATTTTTATTCGAAATTATATGTGTTTCCATTTTTACAAGAAAATTAGAATAATTATAATTTCTTATCTCAGTTATATTATACATTCTACTCAAAGCGTCTACATTTGAATTTTGTACTCCCGGTTTATATCTAATCTCATAATCATATTCCTCTAATTGTAAGCGCTATCGGGCAAATTTTGATAACGGATTTTTCAAATTAAATAACCACGTCAGTGGTCTATGATCACTTAATATTATGAATTTTCTACCGTATAAATATGGTCTAAATTGTTTTACACCGAAAAGAATGGCTATGCATTCTAACTCCGTTGTACTATAATTGTTTTCACTTTTATTCAAAGTTCGTGAAGCATAAGCTATAGGTAAATCTTTTCCTATTTCCCCTTGCGATAATATTGCCCCTAATGCTTTATTACTTGCATCAGTTGTTAAAATAAATGGTTTTGTAAAATCTGGATATTTTAAAATTGGTTCAGAACATAATGCTTGTTTTAATGAATCAAAAGATTTTTGACATTCTTCTGTCCACTCGAATTTAACATCTTTTTTCAAAAGATTTGTAATTGGTTTTGCCTTATATGATTCGATAAATTTTCTATAATATCCTGATAATCCTAAAAATGATTTTATCTGTTTTACGTTAGTTGGTTTTGGAAAATTTAGAACAGCTTTTACTTTCTTTTCGTCTGGTTTTATTCCATGTTCAGATATTACATGTCCTAAATATACACATTCGCGTGTTAAAAATTCGCATTTATCCGGTTGTATTTTTAAGTTATGTTCTTTTAATCTTTCGAATACTTATTTTAATTTATTATTATGATCGCGTAAATTTTTACCGTATACAATTATATCATCTAAATATACTAAACATTTTATTCCTATTATGCCTGCCAATACGTTGTTCATTAATCTTTGAAAAGTCGCGGGTGAAGTTCTCATACCCCCATTGCCATACGTTTAAAATGCCAATGACCTTGATTAGTAGAGAAGGCCGTTAATTCACGTGATGATTTTTCTAATGGTATTTGATAAAATCCTGATGCCAAATCGACAACACTAAATAATTGACATTGCCCTAGTTGATCTAATATTTCGGTTATGTTCGGAAGTGGATGAAATTCATTTAATGTTACTTCATTTAATGCTCTAAAATCTACAACAAATCTAAATTTCTGTTTCCCACTAGCATCTGGTTTTTTAGCTACTAATAATAATGGTGCATTCCAAGGACTCGTAGATTGTTCTATAATATCATCATATTCCATTTTACGAATTTGTAAAGCTATTTCCTCTTGTTGTGAATGAGGTAATCTATACGGTCGTTTATATATAGGCGGTTGGTTTTCTTTTAATTTTATTTCATGTTTAGCGGTGTTGGTAAAAGTTAATTTATCCCCCTCTAAATGAAATGAGTCAGAATATTGTTCACATAATTCAAATATAGATTGTTTTTCTTCGTTATTCATATGTTCGCTCCTAATTAAATTTTTTTATTCGTTCTATTCGCGTTGACGGTTCATTTTTATTTATCGTATCTATTTTGTATAAATTATAATCTGAAAGTTCGTCATATAATATTTTATTTAAATCATTTAATCTTATCTTTTGCGTGCATTCCGATATATTTAATATGCTAACTATTATTTTACCGTTTTTTACTTTTCCTATCACATTGCTACAAAATACGTCTTTAATTATTTCTTGTTTATGTATAATTATGTTTTGATCTTCGACCTTAGGTTCGGCTATCGGTAATTCTACAATAGTCTCAGTTCTCGGATTTAACGAAAAATACTCTTTATCGTCATTTAATATTTTATTTTTATTTTCGTTATTAATCACAATTAAATTATTACTTATATCGAATTATTTATTTTTAGTTAAGAAAGGTTGTCCTAATATACCGTCTTTTAAAATTGGAAAATCGTTTTTGACAAGGTTAAATTCTACATTTATTTTTTCATTATTTATTTCAATTATTATATTAATTGTTCCAATAGTTTCTGTTAATTTATCATTTATTCCTCTTATTTTAATTTTGTTATTTTCGTTTACCATTTTTTCTCCTATTAATTTGTTAATTTTTATTACATTTATTTCGCTACCGGTATCTATTAATTCTAAATTTTTAGTTTTACTGAAATCTGATTTACATTTTATATGATTTTCTTTTAATCCTGTTGTGATGTGAAAACATCGGCGGTAGTTATTTGATTTATCGAACGTGGACCGCTGACCATATCCGATACTTGCGCGTTTCCCGAATTATTATTATTCCCGTTGTTTCGATTATTTCGATCATTATAACGTTTTTTATAACATTCGTTAATGTTATGTCCATTTTTATTACAATATTCGCATGCGATAAATCTTACATTATAATTAGTTGAAGGTCTCGTAAAATTATTCTGATTAGGCGGTCGATTATTATTTCCGTAATTCTGGGAATTATTCCTACATTGACTTGCAAAATGATTACCATTACAATTATAACATTTTATCGGTGGTTTGTTATTTTGATTATTATAAGTTGGTCGCGAATTATAATTATTACGATTAAAATTTCTGTTATTATTACGCGATGGATTAAAATTTTGTTTGTAAGATCTGTCATAATTATTTTGATTATTAAAATTTTTATTTATATTTATGTTATTAAGAGCTTCTTTATCGGAATTAAATTCTAATTCTTCAGATCTCGCGATTTGTTAAGCTTGTTCTAAAGTTTTTGGATTACACGATTTTACTATAGTACGTATTGGTTCTTTTAATCCTTTCATATCACTTAATTTATAATATAATTTTTCTACCCGATTACTATATGTATTTACATCTTCATTAAATCTCATTTTAGCGGAATTTAATTCTAATTGCAACGATGAAATTGAATGTTGTACCTCAAATGTATCAGTTAAATATTTTTTTATATATATCCATTTGCTAGTATCTTTATATTTTATGGCTTCTAATGCCTTACCACTTAATCTAGTTGTTATATATTTTATTAGAATCGGTACATTTTTCTCTTCTACTGACTCTATCGCTAAATCACATGCATTTGTAAATTGATATATGTCATCTTCTCCTGTACATTTTGGTATTAATTTTACTGCTTCTTCTAACCTGATTACTACGTTAGTGTTAATCATTTTTGGTTTTCTTTCAAATTTTAATTCTTTATGCTCAATGTCTACCTGACTTCTTATTCCTATACGTATTTTTTCTTTTTCTAAATCACTTTTTTCTTTTTCTGGGATACTTTCTCTAAACGTTTTATTTAATTCTTCGTCACTATAACTTTCTTCAATTTTATTCACTGGATTAGCTACTTCCAGGGTTCGGAAAAAAACAGTTTTTTTCATTTTAAACTAAAAAACAGTTTTTTATTAATTTCCATTGTTTTTTTTGTTTTAAACAAAATTATTTTTTTGTTTTTTTCAATTGTTTTGAACATGTTTAAAACAAGAAAAAAATTGTTATAATTTACTTTGAAAGGACGATGGGAAATTAGTAATTACACATAGAAGTATAGAACTCGAGTGGGTACAACGATAGAACACAAATAATGTATGTTATTATGTTGCAATGTTTATTTTCGGAGGTGGTCATACTGTTGGGGATACCAAGGGAATTTATGTAATCAACACTAGACAATATACTATGACACTCAGTCAGTTATCAGTAATCACTAATCAGTACTAACTACTAGAGTAAATCTGAAATCAGTAAGAATCAGTACCTCACAAAGACACAAGTCACAAACAGTGACAGTCTATGTCGATGGTCTAAATTAGTAAAGCAATTAGCAAACATATTTTAAAAACTAAACGAACATGAGTGGAGGTCGAAGTTTAGATAGTGTATGGCAACATTTTAGTCGAAAAAGATTAGATGGTTTATCTTCAACGTCAAATTTAAAATGCAGCAGAGCTATATGTAAGTACTGCAAAAAAGATATTGTTGCTCTTGTGGCAAGAATGAAGGATCATTTAGTCAAGTGTCAGCCAAGAACAGACGAAGATGATACGATCAATTTAAATGAGTCTGAAAACATGCATATAACGTTAGCGGTGTCAGAATTAGATCAATCAGGTAATTTAAACTTCTATGTTCTATCAGTTCTATGTGTTTACTGTTTTCAGTATTTAACTTAATATGATTTATGAACTTAATATTAATCTCACTCTTCAATCTTAATTATTATAGTAAATGAAGAAGTACCAGGCCGTTCCACTATTAAACGGTGCAACTCTAATATTGACTTTTTTGTTTGCAAGACAAGTAAACAGGACAAAGAAAAGTTTGATATTCAAGTTGCAAAATTCTTATTCTCTACCAATACTGCATTCAATACCGTAAACCATTCTGAATTCAAAAAACTTGTTGAATTGTTACACCCAGGATACAAATTACCAACTGATAAAGCAATATCCAATGAATTACTTGATACCGTTTATAAAAACACTTTGAGTTCAATGGAAAATGATTTGAAAAATAAAACTGTATGTATGTCAATTGATGGTTGGAGTAATGTACATCATGAACCAGTTATATGCATAGTAGTGACTGATGTGTTAGATAACTCTGTTCATTTAATAAAAACCATAGACACAACTGATAATAGACATGACGCAACATACTTATTAGAGGTAGCTATTGATGGGATAAGAGCCTGCTTAGAACTTGGTTGTAAAGTTACAAGTTTAGTGACGGACAATGCAGTAAATATGAACCGTATGCGACAAGATTTGGCTCAGGCTGAAACTGATGTTCCAGTTGAAGATGTTATCACATATGGGTGTTCATCACATATTTTGCATTTGTTCTCAAAAGAAATTCGGTTAAGAGATGTTAATGAACACATAAAACAAGTGATTAAATACTTCAGAAATACACACTTTGCCAGTGCCAAGTATAAAGAAGCTGGAGGAAAGTCACTCGTTCTACCACTAGATGTAAGATGGAACACATATTGTAATTGTCTAGAATCATATATTGTTAATTGGCCTATCTTAGTTAATGTCTGTCGAGAAAATAGGTCAGCTATTGATACAAGCATATCAAGGAAAGTAAATGACTTACAAATCAAATCGAATGCAGAAGGACACTTGGAAATATTGAAAAAAATATCTGTTGCTCTTGATAAAACTCAAAGCAATAAATGTAGTCTTAGTGAAGTAAGTGAAGTGTGGATTGATTTGAGAAATCAATTTGAAATATTGCTCCAAGACTGTAAAATTGATCAATCTACATTTCAACATTTTACGAAACATTGTGATATGGCTATGACACCATGCCATTATTTGGCCAATATACTTGATCCAAAGTATAAAGGTCAACATCTCAATGAGGAAGAAATGGACCAAGGAATGAATTATGTATTAGAGTACCATCCTGAAATTATGTCTGAAATTTTAAAATTTAAAGCTCAGACAACCCCGTTTAAAGACTATCTTTTTTCCAATAATGCTTTAAATAATACTTCTAGTATAACATGGTGGTTAACATTAAGAAATAATATTTCTGAAAAAATGTTATCCTTAAATATGCAACTGCATTCGGCTGTTGCATCTAGTGCAGGAGTTGAACGAGTATTCTCAACATTTGGATTCATTCATTCAAAAGTTAGAAATCGATTGGGAATTCAAAAAGCAGGAAAACTGGTTACCATATTTAAACATTTAAACAAATAACTAATTATTAATACTTAATAGTTGTTTCATGTTTGCATATTATAAATTTATAATTCTATATATTATAATTTATATTAGTTTTTAAAAATGTTTATAGTCTGTTATCAGACTATGTAGTATGTACTATCTGACAAAAGTTATTATTATTTTTTTTAAACTTTTAACTTAAAGGTTATTTTTTAAAATTGTTATTTTTATCTGACAAAAGTTATTATTTTTTTTTTTTTTAAACTTATTACATAAAGAGTTAAAGATTTTTTTTTTAAATTGTTATTGTTATCTGACAAAAGGTGCTATTATTATACATTTTTTAAATTTTGTTTGACTTATAAGTTATTAGTTTATTACCTAAGTTAAAAATCTATTGTATTGTTTTGCTTTTTGTTAAAAATTGTTATTTGTTATGTTTCTACCTGTTTATAATCTTGTCAAGACTAAAAGACTTAATAAAGAAATTAAAGAAGACTGAAGTAAATCGAATATTTTATTATAGTATTTTAGAAAGTATTAAGTAATTAATATAAGTTGTATGATTCTTTTCAATCAATATGTAGTAGCTAGTAGCTACTAGGTTATGGTTTTCATAATAACAAAACAGTCAATAATGTGATTATTGATTTACTTAAAAATATATCCTATGAAATGTCATTTATTTCACTATTGGTATAGTATATGCCTATGCTTCTATATAATAATATACTAACATAGTATATACTATAGGTGAATGCATTTTTAAAATGAATAAATAATTTGGTAATTACTAATTTGTATTAACCATTTAATAAAACTATAATAATAATATATAAATTGGACTGTTAATACTTAATTTATCAATAGAACAAAAATAAATTTGAATTATAATTTAATATAATTAGTTAGCTAT